>OZ017741.1:78786670-78921670 GCA_963969285.1 Odontomyia ornata
TCTTTTGGGCTTTGATGGTGAAACAAACATTATCCAGAGTTGGTGCGACTAACGGAACGTCTCCGGAAACATGTATAGGCTCCAATGTACTGGGGCTGTGTGGATAATTTAGGAGGTTTTTGAAATATGAAGCCCATGTTTCCTTAATCTTGGTTTCATCAGCGATAATATTGCCGATGTCATCAGGATAGAGCGTGGTTTTGGGCTGATAGCCTCGTTTAAAGCTTTGCACTACTTTGTATGCTTGTCTTGTGTTCTTGCTAGCTAGACTTACATCGATGCTTCTTAATTGGTCGTCATAGTATTTTCTTTTCTTAATTCTATTTTCTCATTTGCTACTCTTCTGAGATTTTCATAGTGTTCTTTCTTCGTCCTGGTTTTCGTACCTAAGTATTCTTTGTACGCCTGATTCTTTTAATCGTACGCATTGTGGCACTCATCATTGAATTCCGACATTAATGACTAAAATTTGTTACTTATTTTTGGTTTTTAGAAGATCATCGAGTTCTTTGAGAATCGCTTCTGCTTCGTGCCCTTCACAACCAATTTGGTGTGCGTGCTACTGGAGGCAATTTAGCGAACATTTCTTATCGGGAAGAAAATTATAAAGGTCCCCGTGGTTCCCTGCGAATGCTCTAGTTGCCCTGTATATTGTGTATAAACTGGATTGGTGGAGTCCAACCCATCAACAATTTTCATAAAGCTAGCGTGAAACTATAACCGGTAAAGGTAGTCTTTATTTGCAAGCAAATTCTCGTAGATTGTCCTCGTTCTAGGGGAGCTTTTCGACCAGGAAAGCTTTTTGGAACATTTCCATTGGAAATGTAATGGGTTAACTGATTTAGACCATAGTAAATTCACATAGTGTCCTCACTCAACCTACCTTCCGGAAAAAGCCGAGCACAAGCCGAAGAGCGAACCATAAATCTACGGCAGTAGGTAGGTAGTTGAATGCTGACGCGAGGATTGGCGCCAAGATAAACATGTGCTCTGATGAAGAGATATCAGGATTACCATATCTCAAATAATTAATAGCTTTGCAGAAAAAAAGTCATTCTATCCAATCTTTTAATTTTTTATTAGAATCTGGCAATGCTCCCATATTCTGAAATACGTAAAATAACACGTGCGTCGGAAATTTCATTTGCTTTTTATTTCGTTTTTTGAATACGATGGACCTCGGCTTAGCTGACTGGTCCCTGGGAAAATTCAGAAAGTGTACAACACAGGGTAAATGTAAGGTGTGTATACTATGTGAATGTACTATGATTTAGATTATAAAATAACTACCGGCGCGGTCCATGGGCCTTTTCAAGTTACCGTCGCCGAACTGACAGTCCTCAGCGAGAAAGCTAGATTCGATAGTTTTCAAAGGATAAAGCAGGAGGCGGGCCAAGAACCAACATTGTCAACACCACTGGGGACGTCAACTGATTCTCGGGTCGCTGTCACTCTCTAGAAAAATTTGGAGGAATGATAAATGTGGCTTTAGCCCATCGCAGATTGAGTGTGGCTTGTTTTATTCGGTTCAAGTTGTTGTTCAGTTAGGTTATAGCAGATTTCAATTTCCAGGAATTTCCCAGAAGTATAGCAAGTGGCATCCTATTGGCGCGAGTTTCAACAGGTTTTGGTAGCATTTTATTATCAAGACGGCATTTTTGGCGGGAACATATTGAGTTCGCTAACACCCTAATCTCCCAATTTTTATGTGTTGCTTGTGGATTAAACGTCAGACATTATTCGAGTATGTTAAGTCGGAGAGTGTAAAGATTGTTTTTCGGCTTTGAATCAGAATAACGTTTTAGTAATCAGAACGTGAACTAACAGGCCAATTGAAAAGTCCCCGGTCATTTTTAAACGATTTCATCCTTTAAACGATCAAATAACGCTATATAATAATCGCTGGTCTGGCCTTTTTGGAGATAATCAGTGAATATTATACCTTGCGCATCCCAGAATGCTGATGCCATAACCTTGCCAGCTGACTGTTGTGTTCTCCTCGCTTTGAGTTCGGTTCATCGTGTGCAGTCCATTCAGCTGACTGTCGATTGGACTCCGGAGTGAAATTATGGAGCCATGTTTCACCCATTGTCACATATCGACGCAAAAATTCAGGTTTATTGCGCTTAAACAGCTTCAAATACTGCTCAGAATCATTAACACGTTGTTGCTTTTGATCGGTTGTGAGCTCGCGCGGCACACAGCTTTCTCATGTACAAATATTCGTGAATGATATTATGTACACGTTCAGATGATATCTACACAATGTCTGCTATCTCGATCAACTTCACTTTATGGTCATTCAAAATTATTTTGTGAACTTTTTTGATGTTTTTGTGTTTTGGGCGTCCACTGCGTTGGCCTTCTTCG
This sequence comes from Odontomyia ornata, assembly GCA_963969285.1. Taxonomy (NCBI): domain Eukaryota; kingdom Metazoa; phylum Arthropoda; class Insecta; order Diptera; family Stratiomyidae; genus Odontomyia; species Odontomyia ornata. Next base: position 78,789,041 of record OZ017741.1, read on the forward strand.
GTGCTAATTTCACCACGTTTAAACTTAGCATACCAATCAACGATGGCTGATTTTCCTGGTGCAGACCCCGGAAACTCTTCATCAAGGCAAGATTCTTTTTTTTATCTTTTTTCAAATAACAAAAGAAGCTACACTCACAACGCAATATCTCATCAACTAATGATCAGACTGCTGTCAAATTTTGAGATGTATCGTTTGAAGGTTGGTACGAACTAAAAATCATATGGATTTGTGGCGTTGTGCTCACGGATATTCCTTTTAAAAGAGCGAAGAAATTCAAATGCGAACCTTCCCAGTTGACAAACGTTTATTGAAAAGACATTTTTCATCTTAAAAACTACTTAACATCAGAAACGCCTCTGGCGGAAAATTAATAAAGATTCAGCGCTGCCACACTACCCACCTCCGAGTGTGTGAGGTGTGAATGTCACTTTCTTCCGATCATATGTTCGCAGGGGACGTCGGTCATCAACATCGTCGCTAATAGTTGGTTTTTCACTAATTTCGTATGCCGGTTTTAACCGCTCTGTAGATATGTTGGTTTCCTTGCCGTTGACGAGGATGGTGAAAAGATGATCGTTCATTCGTCTGACGATGGGAAAAGGTCCCAGATATGGTGGCTGTAACGGTTTTCGCACGGTGTCGTCCCTCAAGAATACGTGCGAGCACTTATGTAAGTCCTTGTGTACGAAGATTTTTCGCTTGTCGTGGCGGGCCGTAGGTGTAGGGCGCAATTCTCGCACCTGTTCTCGTAAACTGTCAAGGAAAATTTGAGGGTCCTGATCGCAGTCATCGTGTGTGATGAATTCACCCGGAACTCGGAGAGATTCACCGTAGACCATTTCGGCTGCTGTGGCGTTCAAGTCTTCTTTGTATGCCGTTCTGAGTCCCAGAAGAACTGTAGGAAGAAGGTCAGTCCAAGATTTTGAGTTGTGGCACATTAATGCTGCTTTCAACGCGCGATGCCAGCGTTCCAAAATTCCATTGGATGCCGGATGGTATGGGGTCGTGCGGTTTTTTTTGCTCCCACTAGATTGGCTAACGCTTTGAAAAACGCTGCTTCAAATTGTGCTCCTTGATCTGTTGTGACTGTCCGTGGTGCACCGAAACGTGCGATCCAGTTGGCATAGAATGCTGATGTTACAGCTTCAGCGGTGATTTCCTTAAGGGGAACAGCCTCCGGCCAACGAGTAAACCGATCGATCCATTGTAAGAAGGTATCGGTATCCCTGTGACGGTGGAAGCGGGCCTACTATATCGAGGTGTATGTGCGCGAACCGGTTAGCGGGGACAGCAAATTGTTGTGGAGCGTTTCTTGTATGGCGATGAATTTTGCTTCTTTGACATGGCAGACAAGCTCTTGTCCATTCCGGAATATCTTTCCTCATCCCTGGCCAGACGAATTTTTGCTGTATCGTGCGGCATGTAGCCCTTCCACTAGGGTGAGAAAGGTTATGAAACGCATTAAAAATTCTTCTTCGTAACTGTTGGGGAACGAAAGGTCGTATAATACCAGTTGACACATCGCAATATAAAGATCCGCTTGTATCAACGGTTACCTCTTGGAGTTTTAGAGATGTGTTGGATTCCAAAATGGTTTGCAACTCCTGATCTTCTTGCTGAGCCTCTCGCAATTCTTGTGCTGTAACGACTGTTGGCATATCGATTTGTTCCAAACGAGAGAACGCATCCGCGACTAAGTTCTTGCTTCCAGATAAATGTACGATTTGCGTTGAGAATTGTGAAATGTATTCTAAATTGCGCAACTGGCGGGGTGTTGCCTTCTCCGATTTCTGTGCAAATGCATAAATTAGTGGTTTATGATCAGTGCATATCACAAAATCTCGGCCCTCAAGGAAATATTTAAAGAATTTAATGGCCTCGTAAATCGCTAATAGTTCGCGATCGTACGCGCTATAACCCTGCTCGGTCGAACTAAGCTTCTTTGAATAGAAAGCCAGGGGTCTCCATTGCATATCGGGTTGTTGTTGTTCCAACACGGCCCCTATTGCTCTGTCTGAGGCGTCGGTTGTAAGCTTGAGGGATTCTGTGTCACTAGGATGAGCCAGTGTCACTGATTCTGCTAGACTCTTTTTGCATTCTTCGAAGGCGATCGTAGCAAGTTCGGTCCAGGGTACGGGGCGTTTGTCATTTTTCTTCGAATCCTTGAGGAAAGCATTGAGTGGTGCTTGAATTTTAGCTGCGTTCTTGATGAAACGACGATAAAAATTTATAATCCCGAGGAATCTTCGAAGATCGTTGATTATCTGAGGTTTTGTGTAGCTGAGGATTGCTTCTACACGTTCCGGGGGTGGTCTTGTGCCGTCGCTCGAAATAGTGTATCCCAGAAAATTTACTTCGGATGCGCCAAATACGCATTTTGCTGGATTGATGGTTACGCCATACGATGAAAGTCCTTCCATTAACTGCTTGAGGTGTTGTTGGTGCTCGTTGATGTCCACTGATGCCACCAGGATATCGTCGAGGTAGCAGTAGACGAAATCTAATCCACGTGTCACAGTATCAATGAACCTTTGGAAGGTCTGTGCAGCGTTGCACAGACCGAAAGGCATGGTCAGGAATTTGAATTAGCCAAAAGGCGTTGTCACTGCTGTCTTCGGCACATCCTCCTCCGCCACCGGTATTTGGTGGTATGCCCTGATTAGATCTAGCGTAGAAAAAATCGTATTAACGCAGAGGATGTTACTGAAGGCTTCGATATGGGCAATAGGGTACCGATCGGGTACGGTAGCCGCGTTTAGCCGACGATAGTCCCCGCAAGGCCTCCACTCCCCTGATTTCTTGGGTGCCATAAGAAGCAGACTGGCCCAGGGACTCTGTGAGGGTCGGCAAATACCTTGGTCGACCATATATTGAAACTCAGCTTTTGCTGCTTTTAATTTTTCTCCAACGAGACGTCGAGGCCGAGCTGCAACGGGCGGCCCCTGTGTTATTATATGATGAACGATGTTATGACACGTAGAAGTGGCCGCTCGTGAGGTGGATGTGACATCAGGATACTGATGTAGGAATTGACTCCATTCGACGCTGTTGTCTAGTGTGGAGATCCCATATTCAGTGGTTTTGAGTATGTCTCCCTTTGTGGTGATTCCCGTTGCATGGTCTATGAGACGCTGTCTTTTAAGATCGATTAAGAGATCGTATTTCAGAAGGAAATCCGCTCCAAGGATTGGTGTCGGAATGTCTGCTACCACGAATTTCCACTGGAAGGAACGTCGGAGATTTAGGTCAAGAGTTAATAACTTAACACCATAAGTATTAATAGGCGTGTTGTTGGCCGCGAAAAGTTTGACAGTGCTTACTGCAAAAGGTCCTTGAACAATTTTGCGAGGTATGACAGAGACATTGGCGCCTGAGTCGACGAGAAAACGCACTCCTCTTGTTCGTTCTTGTATGTGGAGCCGGATTTGCATTTGTATGCCATCGTACACCGGACAGAGTACGGATGGCGATATTAGTTTTCCGGCGTTTGGCACACCTGCGCTGGCTTAAACGCACACGGCTTGGTGCATTTAGTTGCCGCTGAACCAAATCGGTGGTGGTAGTAACAAAAACCAATATCTTTATTACGATTTGTTGAATGAGAGCGTGTGCTAGAACGGTGCGATCTTGATTTGAAACGTTTTTGTTCCTTGACAAGCGTCATGAGTTCCTCAAATTTTTCTTCAAGGGATTTTAATCTCTCGGTAAAGCTACTGTGTGCTGTTGATCTCACGTTTGCCACGGATTCTACAGCTGACACATGGGACGATGAAGAAGTTTCAATTATTCGATCAGCTATCTCTGCCAATTGGTCTAGGTCAATGCCGTGACTTGCAGACAGGATGCACCGTACGCTTACAGGCATACGTTTCATCCAAAGCGCACGGAGGATGTCGTCCGCAAGATTTTCATTTGCAAGGGTTCTCATTTCCCTTAACAGCGGACTCGGTTTCCTATCTTCGAGTTCTATATCTGTCAGGAGGCGGTGCAGTTTATTGTCCTCAGACTCCGTGAGACGTTCAACTTATTTGGTTTTTAATGCATTGTACAAACCTGTTGCCGGTGGTGCGCGCACGAGATCGGAGACTTGTTTCAAGGTCGCCGCATCCAACGCTGCAATAACCGTATAATACTTCGAGACGTCAGTGAATATTCCGTATGCGTGAAAATGTGCTTCGGCCTGCACGAACCATAATTCCGGATCTGTCGGCCAAAAAGCTACAACTTTGGGTGCTTTTACGACACGGTTGGCATCGATTTGCTCTCCTGAATGATGGCGGCTACTGGTGGCGGCTTGTTGGGATAGTGTGTCGGGAACTGGATTTGCAGCACTTAATGCACGTTCCGGCGAACGATCAAGCGGCATGATTTCAATGTAAAATTGATTTCGTTGTTCGCAGTGTAACTTGCGTTGGGGTCACCAATTATCTGTGGCGTTGTGCTCACGGATATTCCTTTTAAAAGAGCGAAGAAATTCAAATGCGAACCTTTCCAGTTGACAAACGTTTATTGAAAAGACATTTTTCATCTTAAAAACTACTTAACATCAGAAACGCCTCTGGCGGAAAATTAATAAAGATTCAGCGCTGCCACAGATTTAATACTAGCACCGCCATCTGTGTATTCAAACGGGGACTTTTCTATTGGCCTGTTAGTTCTACGAGTATATAAAATACTGCAAATAGAAAATTTGGAGACTACACTTGACCAATTCGATATCTAGACTTTTTTGATGATGATCTATGTAAACTTGATGGTTTTCCGTATTTGCCTAGATTAAAGTAAATGCTATTAAACAACCATTGTGTGATATGAAACGACGATTAATTGCATGAATCTATCCCCAATCTGGAATCAGTAGTTCTTACCGGTGATAATATTCAAATGTTGGTAGATTTGGAACCACTCACGCACCTCAAAAAGCTGGAAGCATTGTGCCTGCTTGTAAGCCCCGTATCTAAAAAGCTATATTGCAGAGAGTATGTTACATACAAATTTCGTATCTTACATATTTTGAATTTGCGTAAAACTTAACAAAAACATCGAAAAGAGGCCATCAAAATCGCAAAGAAATGAAAAACTGCAATTACTGCCGGTCAAGGTGCCGCTGGCCTTGACAATAAACAAAAAGCAACAGCAGAAGATATTCAAAAGATTGGTGAACTTCTCAAGAAAGCCAATTTAACTTCAAGAAGTTGAACGCCTTATCCGTATACTTCAATCTGGTCAAATACCAAGACTTGGTAACCAAGTGAACTATTTAACGATTCAGATGAACATATGGAGCATTAGTCAGGACGCTTGATAACAGAATTACTCGTAAAGTGTATGATATTACTCATAGCGTCGTAAGTCATTCGCGCAAAAGTTGGAATTTAATCAAAATCCTGAGTGAAAGCGTCACGAGCACTGTTCCGTTGACCCGCAGCAATAACAAACGACACGGTGGAGCGGAGCGTAGGCCTTGCAAAGTGAGCGGGCACTTTGGTGTGAAGGTGAATTTGCAAAGTGCAAGCAGCAGAAGTCCATAGGAAATTCACAAGAGGCGATCGCAACTAACACTTTCCGTTAAACAATTAATGTGGTTTCTTAGCCAATTTATTGCTTAGCGTTAAATCAGCGTAACTATGTTGTGTACAAAGTAAATTTTTATTATCGAGGGATTCAAAATTTTACTACAATATTTTATTAATTTACCTAGTAATTCCTGTAGCGTCTAGGTCTACTTGCAGTCCAGGCGGTTAACGCCGGATTAGTAAAACTGAATAAAAAAAGGCATGACCGCCAGTTTGATTTCCAGTTAATAACAGTGTTTTCTCTTAGTCCACATAGACTAATTATACAAATTTTCACGCATCCTATGTCGACACAAATTGCATTCTTAATGTGAAATTACTCATAAAAAATTCTCATACTTTCTTAAGCTAAGACTACTCATCAAAAAATTGTTCGAACCTAGTATGCTTACCGTAACATTTTCGTTACATCGAAGAATTCAAAAGTATACCTTTTTCCCACATACAAATCTGCTTGTAAACTAGCTGGGTATACAGACTTACGTTCATTTCAGTAGGGTTTTGTACCCAACTTTTCGGAAATGCAGTCACCAGCAATAAATAACATCAAGAAATATGTCAAAGAGATGAGCACGTTTAAAAGAAAATCTATTGTTTTTCTACATTCAACGGTCGCCATTCTGTTGCAAAGCGACAAAAATCATTCAAATCATGAATTCTCAAAAATATATATGCTTTTGACCTTATTGGAAAATTTCAAGAAGATCAAGTCAAAACTGCAATGACTGATTCGGCGAAAAGTCAATAAAATACCAAAATCATGTGTTATTGTTGTTGTAATTGGAGAAATTTCAAACGGCTATAACTTCCGTGTATATCATTCGATGTTCATCAAACTTACAAAGTTTAAGAACCCTTAGTAGGACTCCGAAAATATCGAATTTCGTTCAGTTTAAAGGTACCGATGCGATTTTACTGGGGAAAATGTGAAATTCGAATATCATACTATTATTAAAAAAGTTGAGTGAATTTCGACTTCTAAGGTATTTGTTGTTGTTGCACTCATTAACACCTACCACCATAATTGTTTTCAGATTTTTCGGATCACAGGTGTCCAATCGCGAGAAGGGGGACACAATTTTTTCGCGTATTTCCCCTCCCTACGAGTCCCTCGAAGCGAAAAGTATCAAAACAAGACCTGTTTTGAAAAGTTCTCATCAAGACCTTTCATATGATACCCATCTCGGCTACCTTTGATGAAATTTTTTTTTCGTGGACTACTCCCCTATAGGGGGAGACCCCCCCTTAAAAACCTTATAAATCTTTTAGTAGTTGAACTTTGAAGAGAGCACCAATTTACACCTGCATACAAAATTTGATGTTTCTAGCTTAAGTAGCTTAAGTAGTTTGGTTGGGTCCCCCCCTCGCGATTGGAGACCTTTGACCCGAAAAATCTGAAAAAATCACAAAGGTGTAACTTTAAGAGTACAAGGGCAACAAATACGTCAGAAGTCGAAATACGATCAACTTTGTTAATAATAGTACATTTTATAAATTTTACATTTTTGCCGATAAAATCAAGATGGGACCCTTAAATAACGATAATTGAACAATAAACAGCTAAGTTACAGCCAATTGAATATTTAACAATTAACATACAGGTACAACAACATTAACTCGTCATGCTAGGGAGGCACACGTTTGCAACGGACCTAGACTCTACAAATATGCAGGAATTTTGATAAAAATTTTAGAAATGGTTTGTAATATTGATATGTTATCATGACTAATCAAGCAACGGGGTCAAAATACTTGAATCAAAACGGTGGAGAGTTTAAAAGCATAATAACCATAATAATTTTTCGAACTCAATTTATGGAATCTGCATATTAGTCAACTTTTGATATGCAGAATATATTGTTTGTCAGTCAGTAACACTTGCTATCGGCAAGCAGAACGCAGGTAGTTTCCACATCTTCTGATTTTCTCATGCTTTGTTTTAACGTTTTTCTTCGTCCCTTCCATGAAAAATTGAAATAATAATGATGTAATAATAATGGTTGGTATCGCTTGTATTTAAGCTATTAACAGTCGTTCGGAATTTGACTGTGAGTTTTTAACAATGGGAAACTGAAAAAATTATATGTAGTCCTCCGTGAAAATTAACAAGAAAATTTGAAGGGCATATTTATCGCAAGCAAGGCAATTTTAACTTTATCATTTAGATTCAAATCATATTTTTGTCAGTTTATCTTATTATTTTATTGCTGAAGGAATTTTTGACAAAGATTTGAATTCATTTTTTTCACCTTATATAGATACGTAAACCCTTTACAAATCCGGCATACAAATTCAAATTAAAAAGCTTTATTAGTCCAGACTATGGCGGTAAAAATGAGCATTATTACCAAAACCTTTAAATAAAGATGAATGCTCATGAACATTCTTTTCGCTTAGAAGGTGATATATTTGCAGTATGTGTTTTTAGTTTTTATGAGTACAAAATGTGACTCTTTGAAAAAACCAAAAACCATTAGCCTTTACCGGTTTAAACGTTAAATTTATGCTGTAAAATGTAGAATAGGTATTTTTTAACCGTCTGAACTTAATTCATTTTATATTTCAACGCTCACCCTAAAATACTACTCCTTATTAACAAAAAAACAAGAAAAAATTAGTTTGTAAAGTTCTTTTTTTTTCATCAAAATGTACGATAATTCTCATCTTTCATCCTTAACATCTACAGAAGAAAATTAAGAAAACAATTTTCCAAGATCTTTAAATTTCTAAAAATAATATATATATATATATATATATATATATATATATATATATATATATATATATATATATATATATAAATATATATATATATATATATAAATATATGTATATATATATATATATATATATATATATATATATATATATATATATATATATATATATATATAGACATATATATATATATGTATAGACATATATATATATATATATATATATATATATATATATATATATATATATGCCTTATTTTTTAATAATGCCTAGTTTTGAAGGGTTAAGAGATTGCTAGAAATCAAAAAATTTCATCATTATTTTTAGAAATTTAAAGATCTTGGAAAATTGTTTTCTTAATTTTCTTCTGTAGATGTTAAGGATGAAAGGGGAGAATTATCGTACATTTTGATGAAAAAAAAAGAACTTTACAAACTAATTTTTTCTTGTTTTTTTGTTAATAAGGAGTAGTATTTTAGGGTGAGCGTTGAAATATAAAATGAATTAAGTTCAGACGGTTAAAAAATACCTATTCTACATTTTACAGCATAAATTTAACGTTTAAACCGGTAAAGGCTAATGGTTTTTGGTTTTTTCAAAGAGTCACATTTTGTACTCATAAAAACTAAAAACACATACTGCAAATATATCACCTTCTAAGCGAAAAGAATGTTCATGAGCATTCATCTTTATTTAAAGGTTTTGGTAATAATGCTCATTTATACCGCCATAGTCTGGACTAATAAAGCTTTTTAATTTGAATTTGTATGCCGGATTTGTAAAGGTTTACGTATCTATATAAGGTGAAAAAAATGAATTCAAATCTTTGTCAAAAATTCCTTCAGCAATAAAATAATAAGATAAACTGACAAAAATATGATTTGAATCTAAATGATAAAGTTAAAATTGCCTTGCTTGCGATAAATATGCCCTTCAAATTTTCTTGTTAATTTTCACGGAGGACTACATATAATTTTTTCAGTTTCCCATTGTTAAAAACTCACAGTCAAATTACGAACGACTACTAATAGCTTAAATACAAGCGATACCAACCATTATTATTACATCATTATTATTTCAATTTTTCATGGAAGGGACGAAGAAAAACGTTAAAACAAAACATGAGAAAATCAGAAGATGTGGAAACTACGTGCGTTCTGCTTGCCGATAGCAAGTGTTACTGACTGACAAACAATATATTCTGCATATCAAAAGTTGACTAATATGCAGATTCCATAAATTGAGTTCGAAAAATTACTATGGTTATTATGCTTTTAAACTCTCCACCATTTTGATTCAAGTATTTTGACCCCGTTGCTTGATTAGTCATGATAACATATCAATATTACAAACCATTTCTAAAATTTTTATCAAAATTCCTGCATATTTGTAGTGTCTAGGTCCGTTGCAAACGTGTGCCTCCCTAGCATGACGAGTTAATGTTGTTGTACCTGTATGTTAATTGTTAAATATTCAATTGGCTGTAACTTAGCTGTTTATTGTTCAATTATCGTTATTTAAGGGTCCCATCTTGATTTTATCGGCAAAAATGTAAAATTTATAAAATGTACTATTATTAACAAAGTTGATCGTATTTCGACTTCTGACGTATTTGTTGCCCTTGTACTCTTAAAGTTACACCTTTGTGATTTTTTCAGATTTTTCGGGTCAAAGGTCTCCAATCGCGAGGGGGGGACCCAACCAAACTACTTAAGCTACTTAAGCTAGAAACATCAAATTTTGTATGCAGGTGTAAATTGGTGCTCTCTTCAAAGTTCAACTACTAAAAGATTTATAAGGTTTTTAAGGGGGGGTCTCCCCCTATAGGGGAGTAGCCCACGAAAAAAAAATTTCATCAAAGGTAGCCGATATGGGTATCATATGAAAGGTATTGATGAGAACTTTTCAAAACAGGTCTTGTTTTGATACTTTTCGCTTCGAGGGACTCGTAGGGAGGGGAAATACGCGAAAAAATTGTGTCCCCCTTCTCGCGATTGGACACCTGTGATCCGAAAAATCTGAAAACAATTATGGTGGTAGGTGTTAATGAGTGCAACAACAACAAATACCTTAGAAGTCGAAATTCACTCAACTTTTTTAATAATAGTATGATATTCGAATTTCACATTTTCCCCAGTAAAATCGCATCGGTACCTTTAAACTGAACGAAATTCGATATTTTCGGAGTCCTACTAAGGGTTCTTAAACTTTGTAAGTTTGATGAACATCGAATGATATACACGGAAGTTATAGCCGTTTGAAATTTCTCCAATTACAACAACAATAACACATGATTTTGGTATTTTATTGACTTTTCGCCGAATCAGTCATTGCAGTTTTGACTTGATCTTCTTGAAATTTTCCAATAAGGTCAAAAGCATATATATTTTTGAGAATTCATGATTTGAATGATTTTTGTCGCTTTGCAACAGAATGGCGACCGTTGAATGTAGAAAAACAATAGATTTTCTTTTAAACGTGCTCATCTCTTTGACATATTTCTTGATGTTATTTATTGCTGGTGACTGCATTTCCGAAAAGTTGGGTACAAAACCCTACTGAAATGAACGTAAGTCTGTATACCCAGCTAGTTTACAAGCAGATTTGTATGTGGGAAAAAGGTATACTTTTGAATTCTTCGATGTAACGAAAATGTTACGGTAAGCATACTAGGTTCGAACAATTTTTTGATGAGTAGTCTTAGCTTAAGAAAGTATGAGAATTTTTTATGAGTAATTTCACATTAAGAATGCAATTTGTGTCGACATAGGATGCGTGAAAATTTGTATAATTAGTCTATGTGGACTAAGAGAAAACACTGTTATTAACTGGAAATCAAACTGGCGGTCATGCCTTTTTTTATTCAGTTTTACTAATCCGGCGTTAACCGCCTGGACTGCAAGTAGACCTAGACGCTACAGGAATTACTAGGTAAATTAATAAAATATTGTAGTAAAATTTTGAATCCCTCGATAATAAAAATTTACTTTGTACACAACATAGTTACGCTGATTTAACGCTGAGCAATAAATTGGCTAAGAAACCACATTAATTGTTTAACGGAAAGTGTTAGTTGCGATCGCCTCTTGTGAATTTTCTATGGCTTCTGCTGCTTGCACTTTGCAAATTCACCTTCACACCAAAGTGCCCGCTCACTTTGCAAGGCCTACGCTCCGCTCCACCGTGTCGTTTGTTATTGCTGCGGGTCAACGGAACAGTGCTCGTGACGCTTTCACTCAGGATTTTGATTAAATTCCAACTTTTGCGCGAATGACTTACGACGCTATGAGTAATATCATACACTTTACGAGTAATTCTGTTCTTATCAAGCGCCCTGACTAATGCTCCATATGTTCATCTGAATCGTTAAATAGTTTACTTGGTTACCAAGTCTTGGTATTTGACCAGATTGAAGTATACGGATAAGGCGTTCAACTTCTTGAAGTAAATTGGCTTTCTTGAGAAGTTCCCCAATCTTTTGAATATCTTCTGCTGTTGCTTTTCGTTTATTGTCAAGGCCAGCGGCACCTTGACCGGCAGTAATTGCAGTTTTTCATTTCTTTGCGATTTTGATGGCCTCTTTTCGATGTTTTTGTTAAGTTTTACGCAAATTCAAAATATGTAAGATATAAAATTTGTATGTAACATACTCTCTGCAATATAGCTTTTTAGATACGGGGCTTACAAGCAGGCACAATGCTTCCAGCTTTTTGAGGTGCGTGAGTGGTTCCAAATCTACCAACACTTGAATATTATCACCGGTAAGAACTACTGATTCCAGATTGGGGATAGATTCATGCAATTAATCGTCGTTTCATATCACACAATGGTTGTTTAATAGCATTTACTTTAATCTAGGCAAATACGGAAAACCATCAAGTTTACATAGATCATCATCAAAAAAGTCTATGATATCGAATTGGTCAAGTGTAGTCTCCAAATTTTCTATTTGCAGTATTTTATATACTCGTAGAAGTAACAGGCTCATTGAAAAGTCCCCGTCAAAGTCAAAGTCAAAAGCGCTTAATTTAATACTAATCGTTATAAATTTTTAAAAGAACATAAAGCAAATTCCAAACAATAAAACTATAAAAAACTTAATGGCCCGAATGGCTCTCTAAATTTATACGTTATCAGTTAAACTCATTTAATGAAAAAAATACACTTGCAAATTTAAATTAATTAAGATTATTTCATATTTTTTGATTCAATTGGAAAAAGGAGAAAAAACCAACCAGCATTATTCAAAAATTACTTATATTACTAACACAACAATGAACTTATATCCTATACCTAATATGTTACACCCTAATTCTAAATAAGTTCAATCAAAAAAAAAAACAAAAAAAAAACGTTACCTTATATTGAAACCTATACCTAAATTATAATACAAATAACCAACAACACTAAATGTAGCAATAATGTGATGAATCTAAAAAAAACTAAGTAACGAGAAAAAGCACAAAAACAGAAAATAAACACGAATAATTTAGACATTGTCATTCAGCCACCAATACCTAGATTGCTCCATCTCAGCTCGACCAGCCTCAACGAATCTAGCAAATGAGTATCTCCATTGGAATTGTTGGTCTCGTGAACTCAGATTCGGAGGATATTTTATCTTCTTATCGGTGGCCCGTCGATATATGTGATATATGACTGGGACGCCGTCAGAATCAAAAACATATCGATTCATTTCCAAATACACGAATGCCTCTGGAGGAATGAAGCCAGTAGCGAGGCAAGTCGCAATATACTCGTCTGTAAGGTGGAACGGCTGTGAAATCCAAGGGTTTTCACTCACAGTCACAGATCTTGCGATATGATTCCGAAGAAGCTTCAATATGAAGATATCGACTCTTGTCACTTCAGCAGCTTGATAAATTCTTCTATTCGATATATCATGTTTCCAATCCGTCTCAGGCTTTCTGTACAAGCCAGTACATGCACGAAGACATTTCCTTTCAAAAACTCTTAATTTTTCCATAGTACTAGCACTCTGGTTGTACCAGATCTGACATCCATGTGTCAAAACTGGTCTAACCAGGGTCTTGTAACAGACGATTTTGACATTTTGGTCAATGTATCTGGAATGAAAGAGCCTTCGAAGGGCCATGACTACTTTGAGTGCCTTACTGAACATGATTTTCACATGTTCAGTATAGTACAGATACTGATCGAGATAAACACCGAGGTATCGAACACAGGATTTATGTGGAACCCGTTCTGAACTACCCTCACCAGCCATGATGCGGAAATCTTTCCAATTACGTTTCAGGTCTTGACTGACCCTCTGCAGAGTTGTTCGAAACAAGATTGTTTCACACTTTTGCGCATTGATTTTCATTCGCCAATTGTCAGTGTACAGCTGTACATCATTGAACATTTTTCAGAGATTGCTCTGAACTATTGTAGCTTTTCGGTCTGCCGTATAGATGATCAGATCATCAGCAAACGCTACCAATGATCGCGTTGGCGAGACATTAAAATCAAAGCTGTTCAATAGCTTGCGAATGAATATTGAGAAAAGCAGGGGCGCAGTAACTGTTCCCTGCTGTAGACCATTCAAGACCTTGAATTCACGCATTGTTGTCAGATTTTGGTCAGTTACAACAAACGATTTCCCGTATAGCATATTACACATCATGGCGACAAGGTGTCTGGGGAACCTGTCCTGAAGAAGTTTGAAAACTAGTCCATCTAACCACACCGTATCGAAGGCTTTCTCCATATCAATGAGACATGCTCCAACACATTCTTTGTTGTTTAGTTTCCAACAGATGTCTGAGGTTACTTTCGTTATTGCATGTATGGTTGAATGCCTGGCACGAAAACCAAATTGGCAATTCGGCATCAACTCATATTTCTCAATGTGGGCGTTTAATGCTCTGTTGAGTATCACTTTAAACACCTTGCTGATGTTAGGCAGCAAGCTGATTGGGCGATAGCTTTAAGGGCATGAATATTCTTTTCCTTTCTTCAAGATCGGAAATACCTTAGCCTTTTTCCACTCATTTGGGAAATATGAATTGTTCAACATGTTGTTGAACAATATGCAATAATTCCTAATAGCAACCACAGGCAAATGTCGGAGAACTATATTTGGAATACCGTCAGTACCACATGATTTTTTGTTGTTTATTCTGCGAAATATGAAACACAAGTCTTCATAGCTGACAAAATAATCAATAAGATTCAAGCTCGGTATGAGGTCAGATGTGAATGTTTCATCGAAATGAAGAATTGATTGGCCGTTCAGGCTTGATGTGAAGTCGGAAACTTTTGCTTCAACGACCTCCGAAAATATTTCATTCCTTCTCTCTGGGTTTGGCAGATGAACCAATTCTAAATGTGTTCCAATCAGGGCAAGTTTCTGCAATCCATTACATATAGTCCTGTTTCCATTTCTATCCGGAGTCGTACTATCAATTTCGATACCAGCTCTATCGAGAAGATTTATCTCATCAGTAGTGACTTCAAGATTCGATACCTTAACTCGAGACTTCCTGCGGAATAAGCTATTCACTTTCGCGAACACGCCATCTGGGTCCTGTGGGCTAATACCCCTCAGTTTTTCCGCCCATTGATTGCTGACCTCACTCCTGAAGTATGAATGGATTAAGTTCCGGACATTCTTCAGGTGTAATTTCAACAAAGCCAACGAGGGATGGTTGTAGTCCAAAAATCGTCGATAAATATTGTTGACGCGTGTGAGAAGAAGGCTTTTCAATCTTTTGAACCTTGCGTTGGTTGATGTTTCATATCCTTCCATATTGTTTCGATGTTTAATCTTTGGAACTACTTTCTCAATCGTTTCCAACGTCAGCTTCTCTAACTTCGACAAATGGAGATCTATTTCATCGTCAGTTAGATTTCTGTTATTAGGAACCATTGAGCAAGCGTTACCATCATCAGAAGGAGGACATTGCTTCTGGTACTCCTGATTAGACTGTTTTTTTGAAATTCAACCGATGGTTTTCATGTTGAACTGGAATGAGGAAGAAATCATCCCTTTGATGATTGATTTCCATTACGATTGCGTTATGGTCGCTATCGTAAGGAAGCACCTGCAGTTTCCGTTGAGGACTATTAAAGCTGAATTCAAGTCTTGCGTCAGCAATGCAGAGGTCCAAATATGAATTTGTCCTAGGGTATGTTGGGAACTCCGACCCATATAGGTTGCACCTGTATTCAATTTGGTTCTCTGTTATCCATGATTTCAGGAATACACCTCTTGGATTATTGGTGGCGTTTAGCCATGATGTATGCTTGGCATTCAGGTCACCGGCAAAAATATAATAACTATGCAGCCTGTTCAATTCGAGTATTTCAAACAAGGAATTGAGTTCCTCCTTGAACTTGAGAACATTTTGACCAGTTGCATAGGCAGAGATAACGAAGAGGTTATCCCCACCTGGCAGTGAAATTTTGATGACGGACACTTCAAGAAATTCAAAGCTTTTGAATTCGACTTTTTCAATATTTTGGAAACAATAGGGTCTTTTAACCAATATCCCGGTGCCACCTCCCCCATCACCTATTACCCTATCGTTTCTTACGAATGCAAAATCTTTGAATTCCATGGAATGCCATGAATTGAGGTGGGTTTCAGTGAGAAGTATGATGTCAGGCTTTTGCTTAACAACAAATTCAAGGAGATAATCACGTCGATGTATAGCAACGATAGAGTTGACGTTGATCGATATGAGGCGAAGCCTATCCATGGGAATATGACTGGATGACAAGTTATTATTAGGCATTTGAAAGACCTAAACGCTGAAAAGCAAAATTAATTTTTGAATCTTGTTTGTCGATTCTCTCCGATAAAGAATTAAGTTGCTGGTAAATTTTGAGAAGCAGCTCATTATTGCCACTCACATTATTTACATTATTTGCAGCATTTTCTGCTGGTCCTCTAGCGGCGAGTGCAAATGATACTCCGGGCTTGACGAAGTTGGAAGGTATGATATTACGGTGTACTTGTGTTTGCTTTGGAGCAAATTTAACTTTTGCATCTTGATATCGGGAGCATCCTCGATATGATGCTGGGTGACCAAAAACACCGCAGTTAACGCAGTATAATTTTTCTTTAGGCTCCGTCTGAGCCAATTTGCACTCACCGGGAGCATGAACGTCTTTGCATTTAACGCAACGATAGTGCATGGCACAATTGGCAGCCGAATGTCCAAATCTTTGACACCGGAAACACTGGTTGACTTCTCTTTTCTGGAGGCGTTCCCACCTCACCACTCTGAAATTTAAGTACCTTATTTGTTGAAGGGCACTTGGACTGCTCTTATTTGCAATTTGTACCAGGTAAAGTGGTAAATTCTTCCTTTCTATGGTCGACCTTCTTGTCGCAAAGGCTTTGACTGAAACAAAATCAATATCTGGTGCAGCTTCCTTGAGCACCTGAAGAAGATCGACCGTATCCTCTCCGCTGTCCAAACCCTTCAACAAGAAGGTCTGATTCTTTTCACTTTTTGGGGTATAGGTGAAGTGTGGAACCTCCCCAGAAATCAGCGCATCTTTGGCTGACTTGAAATCAACCAGTGATTTCGTCCTTATAGTTAATTTTTCGGCATTAACTCTTTTGATTTCGAAATTGGCCAGTTTATTTTCGGCTGCCAATAGCCGAACCATATCTTTCCCGGTTTGTCCAAACACGTTGATTGGCGGAACTTTTTCTGTCTTGTTGGAAGCTTTTTCAGAGGAACCAGCAGAACTGCGGGCTGGTTTTTTCTCCTTATTTTTGTTCTTTAAATATTGAATGAAATTAACGTCATTATCTTGATTAAAATTACCTCTGATGTTTTCTTCGATTTCCATATCTTCGGTTGATCCCTCCAGCGCTGCAAAATAATTTTGGCTCTCGTTGGTGCCACCAGCACTTAGAACTTCCTCTGGATTTACTTGCTTTGTACTTTTCTTCGGCTTTGTTACCTGTTGCCATTGATTTTGTGGCTGCGTCTTTTGAGGCTTCATCCCTTGCTTGAAAAGATCCTTGAGAGACTGTATCTCTTGCCTTAGTTCATCATTTTCCTTCTGCAATTTGGCCATTTGTTGATTATCCGCTATTATTTGCAGCTTGCACCCTCCATCTACGGAGTTTTCGTCGTTATGTTTTCTTTTAGTGATTGTCGCCAGTTTCGTATTCGTCGTTTCCCCAGGTTGCCCCAACGGTGGGAAGCCGTCGGGCTCCTCCATACCAGCGGCGAAATTTTCTTTGTGAGTTTGTTTTTCGTTACCAATTGAAGTAAAAATATTCGATAGAAATTTCCTGAGTCGATTACTTCGACAATATAAGATTTTTTCCGATAAAAATTAACTTCGGACTAACGTTTTTAAAAAATTAATTTAATTTTTGAAAACTTTTGACAGGAGCGATTTAAAAGACGTCTATACGCCTGAAAAGTCCCCGTTGTGATACACAGATGGCGGTGCTAGTATTAAATCTATATGATTTTTAGTTCGTATCAACCTTCAAACGATACATCTCAAAATTTGACAGCAGTCTGATCATTAGTTGATGAGATATTGCGTTGTGAGTGTAGCTTCTTTTGTTATTTGAAAAAAGATAAAAAAAAGAATCTTGCCTTGATGAAGAGTTTCCGGGGTCTGCACCAGGAAAATCAGCCATCGTTGATTGGTATGCTAAGTTTAAACGTGGTGAAATTAGCACCGAAGAAGGCCAACGCAGTGGACGCCCAAAACACAAAAACATCAAAAAAGTTCACAAAATAATTTTGAATGATCATAAAGTGAAGTTGATCGAGATAGCAGACATTGTGTAGATATCATCTGAACGTGTACATAATATCATTTACGAATATTTGTACATGAGAAAGCTGTGTGCCGCGCGAGCTCACAATCGATCAAAAGCAACAACGTGTTAATGATTCTGAGCAGTATTTGAAGCTGTTTAAGCGCAATAAACCTGAATTTTTGCGTCGATATGTGACAATGGGTGAAACATGGCTCCATAATTTCACTCCGGAGTCCAATCGACAGTCAGCTGAATGGACTGCACACGATGAACCGAACTCAAAGCGAGGAGAACACAACAGTCAGCTGGCAAGGTTATGGCATCAGCATTCTGGGATGCGCAAGGTATAATATTCACTGATTATCTCCAAAAAGGCCAGACCAGCGATTATTATATAGCGTTATTTGATCGTTTAAAGGATGAAATCGTTTAAAAATGACCGGGGACTTTTCAATTGGCCTGTTAGTTCACGTTCTGATTACTAAAACGTTATTCTGATTCAAAGCCGAAAAACAATCTTTACACTCTCCGACTTAACATACTCGAATAATGTCTGACGTTTAATCCACAAGCAACACATAAAAATTGGGAGATTAGGGTGCTAGCGAACTCAATATGTTCCCGCCAAAAATGCCGTCTTGATAATGAAATGCTACCAAAACCTGTTGAACCTCGCGCCAATAGGATGCCACTTGCTATACTTCTGGGACATTCCTGGAAATTGAAATCTGCTGTGACCTAACTGAACAACAACTTGAACCGAATAAAACAAGCCACACTCAATCTGCGATGGGCTAAAGCCACATTTATCATTCCTCCAAATTTTTCTAGAGAGTGACAGCGACCCGAGAATCAGTTGACGTCCCCAGTGGTGTTGACAATGTTGGTTCTTGGCCCGCCTCCTGCTTTATCCTTTGAAAACTATCGAATCTAGCTTTCTCGCTGAGGACTGTCAGTTCGGCGACGGTAACTTGAAAAGGCCCATGGACCGCGGCGGTAGTTATTTTATAATCTAAATCATAGTACATTCACATAGTATCCACACCTTACATTTACCCTGTGTTGTACATTTTCTGAATTTTCCCAGGGACCAGTCAGCTAAGCCGAGGTCCATCGTATTCAAAAAACGAAATAAAAAGCAAATGAAATTTCCGACGCACGTGTTATTTTACGAATTTCAGAATATGGGAGTATTGCCAGATTCTAATAAAAAATTAAAAGATTGCATAGAATGACTTTTTTCTGCAAAGTTATTAATTATTTGAGATATGGTAATCCTGAAATCTCTTCATCAGAGCACATGTTTATCTTGGCGCCAATCCTCGCGTCAGCATTCAACTACCTACCTACTGCCGTAGATTTATGGTTCGCTCTTCGGCTTGTGCTCGCCTTTTTCCGGAAGGTAGGTTGAGTGAGGACACTATGTGAATTTACTACGGTCCAAATCAGTTAACCCATTACATTTCCAATGGAAATGTTCCAAAAAGCTTTCCTGGTCGAAAAGCTCGCCTAGAACGGGGGCAATCTACGAGAATTTGCTTGCAAATAAAGACTACCTTTACCGGTTATAGTTTCACGCTAGCTTTATGAAAATTGTTGATGGGTTGGACTCCACCAGTCCAGTTTATACACAATATACACGGCAACTAGAGCATTCGCAGGGAACCACGGGGACCTTTATAATTTTCTTCCCGATAAGAAACGTTCGCTAAATTGCCTCCAGTAGCACGCACACCAAATTGGTTGTGAAGGGCACGAAGCAGAAGCGATTCTCAAAGAACTCGATGATCTTCTAAAAACCAAAAATAAGTAACAAATTTTAGTCATTAATGTCGGAATTCAATGATGAGTGCCACAATGCGTACGATTAAAAGAATCAGGCGTACAAAGAATACTTAGGTACGAAAACCAGGACGAAGAAAGAACACTATGAAAATCTCAGAAGAGTAGCAAATGAGAAAATAGAATTAAGAAAAGAAAATACTATGACGACCAATTAAGAAGCATCGATGTAAGTCTAGCTAGCAAGAACACAAGACAAGCATACAAAGTAGTGCAAAGCTTTAAACGAGGCTATCAGCCCAAAACCACGCTCTATCCTGATGACATCGGCAATATCATCGCTGATGAAACCAAGATTAAGGAAAGATGAGCTTCATATTTCAAAAACTTCCTAAATTATCCACACAGCCCCAGTACATTGGAGCCTATACATGTTTCCGGAGACGTTCCGTTAGTCGCACCAACTCTGGATAATGTTTGTTTCACCATCAAAGCCCAAAAGAATAATAAAGCGCCGGACATCGATGAGATCCCAGTCGAGCTCATAAAATATGGTGGCAGTGGTGTTCCGGAAACTATTCACAAAGTCATCCAGCACATTTGGCAACAAGAATATCTGCCAAAAGAGTGGAGTCAATCAATCATATTCCCCCTCCACAAAAAAGGTGACATGCTACAGTGTGAAAACTATGGAAGCATATCTCTGCTTTGTACGGCGTACAAAACATTTTCAAATAGCTTAGAAAATTAGATCGGATCGTCTGCCAACAGTGTTATTTGGGAATGGCCAATTGTTCACTGTCAAGCAGGTGCTTGAGAAATGTTGGGAGTTCAACATAGATGCACACCAAATTACCAAAATGACAATGACGTCGATGACCTCTCAATTCTGCATGAATAAGCAACTCACCCACGCCTTTGACACAATTATCGAAAAGCAGGGAGATGGGCTGGCCCCATCACTATTCAATTTGGTTCTAGAATATGTCATTAGAAAGCTACTTGTCGATACACGAGGTACATTACTATTCAAGTCAAGGCAGGTGGTAGCCTATGCAGACGACATCAACATTTTTCACGGTAATTACCAATGACCAAAGAACGTGAAGCAAAACTAGTAGGGCTACAAATTTGAGAGAATAAAACAAAACGTATAACACAGTTCAGAATACTGCATCCGCCAAATATCACACTTGGCATATACAGTATCGAAAATGTTGCGAATTCGTGTATCTAGGCGCCGATATGACGAAAACCGGTAATGAAAGAGATGAAAGATGCCGTAGAATGCAGCTCACAATTAAAATATATTATTGAATTTTGATGATCTGGAAAATCAGCTGCATACACAGGAAAGCAAAAATGCTGTTAAAGAAATCTGTGGTAAGACCTGTGTTATGCTATGTTTGCAAAGCATGGATCCTAATCCAAGCATCTGTAAACATATTGAACACCCTCGAGAGTCGAATAATAGGCGAATAATTGGAGCGAAGCTAGACGAGGACAAAATGGCGGATTCAAAAGATACAATGTGAAATTTTTGGCGAGATGGAGGTTTCAACGATTGTTAAACTGCAAAAGCTACAATGGGCTAGCCATGTGAATTGTATGAATGATCAACAGATATCCAAAAAGGTATTCGTTGGGACCTTGGATCTCTTCCGTCAAAAATGTTGCCGTTGAACTATTAACTAAATTTAGTCCCTAAGTTGACAGCTGCAGGAGTTGTTACCTTTACCCCAACCCACAGTAGGCAAAAGTCAGGTGCTTCACTTTCCACCACTTACGTTAGGCAAAAGCCTCTTACTACAGACATTAGTATTCTTACATGTACAAATAATTCTACGAGCTACTGTCGCAATTGTTTTCACAACTAGTAAGAACATCATGATCAACAAAACGAATGTACTCGAAAGCACAAGAACCCACCAAGCATGATCAACATCTGAAAGTCACGTCACTGTCCCGTTCAGGATTGCTCGAATACTCCAGGTAGTTCGCCAATGTACGAGAACTGGATTGAATGACTAGAGACCCTTAATAAAGCCGAGCTGAATGAATGGGGGGATTATTTCAACCGCGATGGTAAAACCACGGTAGTAAAAACTGCGATAGAGCGGAGCGCGAGGTAAAGGCGATATTGATTGATTGATTGTGGAGTGATTTTAGTTAAGACAGTTGAGTTAAAAATTTATAGACAAAGTGAAAAGTAAAATTGGTGAAATTGTAAAACTAATGATTGTGCATTCATAGTAAATAAACTCTTTTAACTTGATTTAAAAGGCAGTGCGTTTTCACTTTCCCGGAACATTAAAATTATTGGCCACGAACCATAACACGCGACAGTATTTTAGTTAGGCATTCAGAGAGTTTACGCCTTCTTAATTTATGTTCCGTTGCATGTCTACTTATGCACTGTAATTCGAATTTCTGGTATGGATGTATAGACGATGTATTTCCTAAATAAGACAATAAACCAATAAATGTGTCATAAGCGAGGCGGGACACAACTATTTGAAAAAGAGATGGTGGGACACGAGATGCTGAAGATATGACAGTGGTCTCAACCTGGAGAATGCAGGACATCTGCTGATAAGATTGCTGTGGTTAAATTTGCTTCTAAGGACGATTTGGCAACTGCTTATTTTGAGACTTGCCTTTTATATGTTGCTTTTGCTTTTTATAAAATCATGTAGCCTTGAGCTTGAATTTCAAGGACCATTTGTAGTGAACAATTTATTTCCTACCAGCTACAGCTGTATAATTAAGCATGATTTTCGTTGGCAGTGGTTTGCCATTTTTTAACTGAAGCTATTAAAAATTTTATGTTTAATCTTTTGAACAAATTAGAAGAGGAAAGCAACAAAAACTATCAATTTCATTTGTTTTTCCCCATTTATTGATCATTTTCAAACGGTTTATTTTAAAACTGTACTTAAAAAAAATTACTATGAAATCCACTATAGCAAAACTAATTGAATTATTAAATTATCCACAAATACAACTTGAAACTCCTTCAGGTTTTGATATTGCTTCGCAGTCAATGCTCGTTGCTGTACAGTATCCACTTTCTTTGACAACAGAACCCAATGGGCATCGCTGGATATTAGCGACTCCATTGTTGCACAAAATGTAATATGGTGATAACTTTATGTTATCGCAAGCTGGATTAGGGTTCATTGGAAGTGCTGCATATGAACCGGGCTCGCAAAACTGTTAAGTTTTGAAACAAAATAAATGAAACAGGAGTTATATGTTCTCGTGATATGTGAAGAAAATCGAAAGTGTTAAACATGATACTTCAGAGTTGATTCTTACCTTATTTACGGCGCTTGGGTTTAAACAGGAAAATGTTGGGCTCAAGGATCCCAATGCAGGGTAGAATTGAGTCGGAGCTTGACATTCAGCATAGGATCCGAGTTGTCCGTTGGTACAAGTGTAGTACCCTGTTGTTTTGCTTGGACTGCCAACATAGTATGTGCCAGCGGAAGGTACTGTATTATATGCACAAGGCTAGAAAGAAGATTATATCATTGAAAAAAAGTTCAGTCTTTAAAGAAATAATTATACACTCGTATCTAAATTTGCATACAACTTTTTTTTTGTATGGCTTACTGTTTAGTACGTTTTTAGTTGTGGCTCGCTTTTTCAGAGCTATAAATCTGAACTCGATTTGATACGTATGTTAATATTGAAAGCTTCTCAATGTTATGGAGCTCAAATTAAAGAGTAAACTAGTTGCAATATAGTATACTTACATTTTCACAGTACATTGACGATGGGTTAAAAATGAGACCCTTGGTACAGGTCTGCTCTATTGGGGAACCATCAATACAAAGATAATATTGCGTATCACTATCAGGGTTTGGAATTGTACTTCCAAGAGGTAAATTTCCGCAATCCTATGGAAAGAAGAGTCAAAATTTTGAAGCTTCTATAAAGAATACTTACAGGTAAACCACCCCCACCACTCGGAATTGAACAGTTCTGGTTGGAAATGCTAAAGTTAAAACCATCGGGACATTTTTGGACAAGGAAAACTCCCATCACACAAATAAGGTAGTAGTTTTGTTTGTTTGGATCGCATGTACTTAGTTTTTCACCAGATGTATAAGGACCGCAACCCTGGAAAAAGCAAAAAAGGGTTTGATGAAAAATTTTGATGTGTTTGGTAATAAATTACTCGATTTAATTTGCGATACCATCTTTAAAGTTCAAGATAAACATACCATCAGCTTATTTCTACTTATTATTTAAATACTGATGCAAAAAGTATATAACTGTATAGGTCAAGCTAAATTGTAGCCTTTGTGATGACATTTACATACTGTCAAGATGATGTGAAAGCAAAACAAATGGGACTACAAATCAATACAATGATAACAAAACGCATGATGCTATTGGAGAAAAATTCTCAAAACTCACAAAATTTAATGGCCGATCAACACATAATTGAAAACGTAGGTGAATTTTTATATTTAAGTTCTAAACTGACGCCATACACTTTGCCTTCTCCTAGATCCTTTAATACATAAAATGTCCTGTTTATT
Source organism: Odontomyia ornata (assembly GCA_963969285.1). NCBI lineage: Eukaryota > Metazoa > Arthropoda > Insecta > Diptera > Stratiomyidae > Odontomyia > Odontomyia ornata. Next base: position 78,813,436 of record OZ017741.1, read on the forward strand.
TCAGGTTCTAAAAGTTCTAATCAAGACCTTTCAGTTGATACTTCACTCGTCTTTGTACGAGTAGCACTATAACCCCTCTCGGGCCTTCGCTTTTTGCAATAAGCTCCTCCAACTATCTCGGTCCAATGACCACGTCGTTTAATTTCGGGATCCGGGCAGCATTTCCTCAGTTTCTCCACTGGTCTCCGCCCTTCAGCTCTCCCAACGAATACCTCTTTGTGTATCCGTTATTCGTCCATACGATTCCTGTAGCCAGTCCATTACAGCTTCCGTAGTCCTACAAATGTTGAGACCTCTGGCTCGTCAAAAATTTTATACAGCTTATGGTTGTATTGAATTCGCCATTAGTCCCCGTCTAGTTTCGCTCCAACTATCCTATCCGCCTTAGGATTCGCCGCTCAAAGGCATTCAATATATTTGCGAATGGTTCGATTAAGGTCTATGTTGTGCACTCAAAGCGAAGCACAGGTCTTATCGAAGATTCGTGTACTTGGAGCTTTGTTTTTTGTGTATGTAGCTGGTCTTCAAGATCGTCAAAACTGAATAAAATATTTTATTTGTGAGCTATATTTTTCGGCGTATTTTGTCTCATTCATTACCGGTTCTCGTTATTTTGGCTGCTAAATATATAAATTTGCTCACATTTTGGGTGTTGTATTCCTCAAATGTGATATTTTGTGCAGTCAGTATTTTTCCGTAACAGCGACATTTTGCTCCACTGTCGAGTTTCAGGAAAAGTTCCTTGGCAGTTTTTAACAACGATGACAAAATATTGATGTCGGTCGCATAGGCTACCTCCTGGCTCGACTTGTTTAGTAACGTATCTCTTGTTTCGACAGATAGCTTCTTTATGACATACTCCAGAGCCAAATTCAATAGCATGGAGCCAGCCCATCCCCCTGCTTGAATCCGATATTTGTATCAAAGGCATCGGTGACTTGGTTATTGATGCGGACTTGGGATGATGTCGACGTCATTTTAGTGGGATGTGCTATTATTTGGCACAGTACGTTACAATTATTCCACTCGATTAACACTGATAAACAAATTTAAAGAGCTACTTAATTACTGATCTTATAAAATTGAAGCTTTCTAGCTGCTATAGTTTCTGTCGAAACATGTTGTGGCACGAGGATAGACTGACGGACGCAAAATTAGTAGGTCTGTGAAAAAAAAACTTTTTCAAAGCTCTAGAAGGGGGGGGTGATTGCAAACGAAATACAATAAGGAGTTGTATTAAGCACTCAGGCGGAATCTCACAATAATAAAAAATCCCCGTTGGCAGCACCAGCCGGAAAGGTAAATTTCTCGTATGTAGCGTGAGATTTCGGAAAACAATTTGGCTTGCGTACTACTAAACTTCTTACTGCAATTTTCGTAACACTACATGGGTATTTATTGACATAAAAAGAATCTGTCGACGTTCGTATTTAAAGACCCTTTATAGAGGCGCAAAGATTTTGCTTATTCAATTGAGTTGCACATTTATGGATCACATATTGAAAATCGGCGGATAATAATGTTATAAACATATAAATAGGTGTTGTCCTTCTCACATTTGCTGTTTACACAGTGGTTACCACACAAAGGTGATAACGTGCCGGCTTAAATAGCTCAATTAGATAATTTCAAAAGATTTCCATAAAAGTTTAAACAGCGCTTGCGTTGTTATTAACATAAATATTTTCAATACTTTTCTGAACCATCAGGGGTGACCATTTTGAATTTTTGTTGAAAACGGCTGGTAAAAATATTAAGCTGTAAATTTTTGACTTTTTGATCGGTCATCCGATTTGCATAATTTTTTTGCAGGTTAAATTAACTTGTTTTAATAACTTAAAGTTTCAAATTTCATCGGAATCTGTTGAGAAACTTGGCTGCTAGAGGACTACAGAAATAAGAAAAAATTTAAGTTACCCCCCTGTATGGGGAGGCCCCTTTCAAACACTTAAAAATATTTTCTTGCACTGCACCACTTTTGACCTACGTAGAAAATTTCCTCATTCTAGCTCGTGTGATTTGCAAGGAAATTTACTGTGACACAGGAACAAACGGACAAGTCACGCTTTCATAATTTTTTAGGGAATTGTGAAAATATTTTAACAATATCATAAAAACGGTCTGCTTTATAAAGCTTCCAAGTTAAGTAATTTAAAACATTTCCGTGAAGAATATTCATTATTTCAGTTGCTACTAAAATATAGCGAATTGCGCTTGCCTTCTGACCTTTGAGGGCCGCAATTTTGAATGCATGCATTTGGTTTTAGACTATTTAAAATCTTTGTTTGCTAGGACCTCATCATACAATGCGCCAAATCTCGTTCAAATCAGAGTTTCACTCTAGACAGGGCATAATTATTCAATTTTTAGTGAAAATGACACCTAAAAATATTAGGTTTTGAAATTTCGACTTTTTTATTTTATATTCGATTTAAAAAATTTCTGCACAATACAAGAACTTAATACAAAGATCAATAATCCCAAGTTTCATCAAAATCCGTTGGAAAATGTGACCGCTAGAGGGCCACGAAGACCTGAAAAAGTTGCATATTTAAACCGCCGCCATTTTGAAAATTGATCACCAAAATATCAAAGTTTTTAGATCTAATTGGTTTCTATCTTAAAATCAAGTTTCATATACATCAGATCAAATTTTGAGCTTCAACTGGGCGCCGTTTTGTTTTTACGACCTGACCTCCAGATTTTTTACATTACTCTTTAGACATTTATAGTTTCTATCAAACCACTGGATTTCATTAACATTGTTTGAAAGCCTTGGTCAAAACTATAACAACAAAATATTGTACGTTTTTCGACATTTAAGCGGCCGCCATTCTCTTTCAGCCGTACCGACTTTGGACTTTTTATTGTGAGATTTATCACATACATCAGTGAGTCTTTGTACCAAATTTCACCCAAATCGAAGCTATACTTTGGTCAGAAAAGATATGATAATTTTTCGTCTAAAATGGCCGCCATTTTGATTTCGCCTGGCCGATATAGCTTTCCTGAAAATTTGGTTAAAATCGGAGCAAAATTGCAACCTCTAGCGCGATCACAAAGTTCGTTATATCCCATATATATATATATATATATATATATATATATACATATATATATATATATATATATATATATATATATATATATATATATATATAATATATATATATATATATATATATATATATATATATATATATATATATATATATATATATATATATATATATATATATATATATATATAAGATACTTCAGCATATGTTCTTGTTGTCAAATGTGCTGAATGACTTTGTGAGTAGCTTTATGAACACTGCTGGCTCCGATAGAATCTTCATCGATGCCCGGCGCTTTATTATTCTTTTGGGCTTTTATGGTGGAACACGCTTCGTCCAGAGTTGGTGGGGTCAATGGAAACTCTCCGCAAGCCATATATATAAATATACATATATGTATATATATATATATATATATATATATATATATATATATATATATATATATATATATATATATATATATAAATATTTATGATACTCTCCGCAATAGGTGAATTTCTCTCAAAAAATTTACCTAAAACTACAAATGCTACAATGGGCTATCCATGTGATCCGTACAGACAAACTACGAGTATCTTAAAAAGGTATTCGTTAGGAAATCTGTGAAATAATGATCAATATTAAAACCGAGGAAACGCAGGTCTTGGCGAAGACACGGCATCACTATTCGGTTTCGGAAATCAGAAAACGTGGTCGATAGACCGAGACAACTGGGAGCGCTGTCTGCGGGAAGCCACGGCTGCAACAATTCAAATGTACTTATAATAGATTCTGTGAATATTGACAATGGCTGACACTTGTGTTTGACAATTCAAAAAAATTGGTTGCTATGAACATAGTTGAAAATTACATTAAATTGAGTTGTAGCAATCATTGAGTTCAGTACTCCAAGTTCTAATATGTTGGAAGTGATTGTTTAAAAGAACTTAGCGTTTAAGTTACAGTGTCCCCTCTAGGGCTTAAGCTTTCAAGCTTTTTAAATTCTTTCTTTGAACTGCATTATTGACCGCTTAGAAACTTAAATTATAAAAGCTTCTTAGATGATTCAAGCCTGCGTTCTGAGATCACAGATGCGAAATCTATGCTGTTGATCTACACGTAAAATACCTTTGTGTTTAAAAACTTTATCGATACAAGCGCTGTGGAGCTTTGTAAACATTCCAGGAATAAAAAAACTAGCTGAGATATTCATACAATGGAGATTGATTGCTTGAAAGCATTTGTATTGGATTACTCGATAATTAATTTCGTTTTTTCATGTTTTTCAAATTAAATTTATCGATATCAACCAAAACATTAATCAATCATTTATAGAACATTTTGTTGGATGACCTTTTGCAATCTTTCCGTATGTTGAAAAATTAAACGTTCGAAGAAGCTTTGGATTTTAAAAGCGAAGAACTGGTCCCACTCATTTTTAACAGGCTGATTGGAGTCAAAAGTTTTATCATTCAGATGGTTTTGAAAGAAGCGAAACAAATGATAGTCTGCTGGTGCTGTCAGGTCCCAATTGAGCTCCATGATTTTTTGTCAGGTAAAAACGAGGTTTGGGGTGTGGTATTCGCATGATGAAACATCAAGGCTTTGCGATTGGCCAGTTCAAGGCATGTTTCTTTATTCAATTTCGTTAGTTGACGATAGTAGATATTCGAATCAATAGTTTGATATCTTGAAAGTAGCTCTAAGTAGACTATAGTCTTGTAACCCCACCACACAGAAAACATAATTTTCTTTTGGTGAATATTGGCTTTGGATGTCGATTAGGGGCTTGTTTGGTCCATGATCGTTTTCGGACTACATTATTTTAAAAAATCCATTTTTTACTACCCATGACGATTCATTTTTAAAATGGGTCATTTTGGTTACGGTTCAGCAAAGAGTAGCATATGTCAATGCGTTTGATGAGGTGAATTTCTTTTAATTTGTGAGGAACCCAAACAATCAGTTTGTTTACGTAACCAATGGTTGAGTTCGATATGTTGAGCTCTTTGCTGTCTCTGAAGTTGTCATAAGCCGGTTTCTTTCGCTTAACGCCTTTATTTTGTCGTCACCAGTAGTGGTTGGACGCCCAGTACGTATATTGCACATTAAAGTTTCCAGGACGAAAGCGAGCAAACCAGCACTGTCACTGGCGGTCAGTGAGGTAGTCCTCACCACAATCTTCACACAATTTCTTACGAGTTTGCACAGCATTTTTGCCCTTTCGGAAGTAAAACAATAAAATATGAAGATGATGCTCTCTTTGGCTGTCAATTTTCATTTATTTTTAATCAACTTGTTGTTCACTAATGACGCTCAGTTTTTGTCTGTAGATAGTCTAAGTTCAATCCTTGGAACAGTATATAATAACAGAAGCCACGCTTAGCGAGCAACAGCACAAGACAAGCATGCAAAGTAGTGAAAAGTTTGAAACGTGGTTATCAGGCCAAAACCACGCTCTGTCGTGATGACATCGGTATCATCGCTTATGAAACCATAATTAAGGAAAGATCATCATCTTTCAAGAATCTCCTTAATACGGCGCATAGCTCCAGAACATCGCAGCCTATGGATGTCTTGCGGAGATTTTCCATTGGCCCCACCAACTCTGGACGAAGTGTGTTCCATCATCAAAGCCCAAACGTATAATAAAGCGCCGGGCATCGATGAAGATTCTATCGGAGCTTATCAAATATGGTGGCAGCAGTGTTCATAAAGCTATTCACAAAGTCATTTAGCACATTTGGCAAAAAGAACATATGCTGAATGAGTGGAGCCAATCAATTATATTACCTATCCACGAAAAGCTACAAGCTACAAGTGTGAAAATTATCGAGACATACCACTAATTTGTACGGCGCTCAAAATATTTTCTAAAATTTTAGAAAATAAAACCGGATCATAAGCCAACAGTATTATTGGAGAGTATCGAAGTGGTTTTAGAGCAGGTTGAGCGACGATAGACCAATTGTTCACTGCTAAGCAGGTACTAGAAAAATGCTGGGAGTTCAATATAGACGTTCATCAAATTTTTGTTGACTTTAAGCAAGCATACGTCAGTATTGATCACAATGTACTGTGCCAAATAATGCTCTGCTTTAGCATCCCAGCCAATTTAGCCCGTCTTACCAAAATGACGATGACGTCGACAGCCTCCTAAGCCCGCATCAATAATCAACTCACCAATGCCTTTGACACAAATATCACACAAATATCGAACTAAAACAGGGAGATGGGCTGGCCCCATTGCTATTTAGTTTGACTCTGGGGTACGTCATAAGAAAGCTATCTGTCGATACACGAGGTTTATTACTGCAGAGGTCGAGCCAAGTAGTAGCATATGTGGATGACATCAACATTTTATCAATGTCATTAACAACTGCCAAAGAACTCTTCCTGAAACTCGACAGTGAAGCGAAACTAGTAGGGCTACAAATCAATGAAAATAAAACAAAGCTCATGACGAAGTCAAGGAAAAATACCTCAAGCACACAAAGTATCACACTTGGTAAGTGCAGTGGCAAAGATGTGAATGAATTTGTGTATCCAGGCGCCAAAATCATGAGAACCGGTCATGGAAAAGACGAAATTCGCCGAAGAATACAGCTCGCAAATAAAATATTTTATTCAGTTTTGACGATCTTGAAGACCAGCTGCATACACAGAAAAACGAAGCTCCAAGTATACAAATCTGTGATAAGACTTGTGTTATACCATGGGTGTGAACCATGGACCCTAACCCAAGCATCCGCAAATATACTGAACGCTTTTGAGCGACGGGCCCTGAGGCGAATAATCAGAGCGAAGCTTGACGGGGACCAATAGCTAATTTGATACAACCATGAGCTGTATGAAATTTTTGACGAGCCTGAGGTTTGAACGATTGTAAGACTACGGAAGAGATGGCGACATGAGTCGTTTGGACAAACATTGGATTCCCAAAACGGTATTCGTTGGGAGAACTGCAGGCTGGAGTCCAGTGGGGAAACCGGGGAAACGCTAGTCTGACTCGGTCAATGAAAACAGTTCATTGCTACACGGATTTCAAATTTGGAGGACGCGGTCAATGAATCGAGACAGTTGGAGGCGCTATTCGCAGGAAGCGAAGGCCCAAGAGGGGCTGTAGTGCTACGGGGAAGAAGAATGCTAGCATAAGCCACGCATTACTAGATGGAATATGCAGCTCACAACATGAAATATGCAGTTCATGACATGAATTCTCGAAAAACTCAATATTTTAATCGAATATGCAAGCATTCATTCCGCCTCAAGTCATACAATTGATGCAATGAACATTACAACAACAGCCCAATGGACTATGGATCTATGTGGGGCAGGTGGACAACGAATCAGGTATCTCACGCGCAGGTAGTGTTCTAAGTTTGGTATTGGCAATCAGGTGGTGTCAACTTTTTCGAAGATTGCATGATTTTGGTAGTCTCTGGTGGATAAACTTCATGTAATGATGTTTTTACGTACGTGCATACAACGTTGTATGGCACTCATGTCTGGTAGAAATCATGAAAACCAAAAACGCCAATTATCGCCTAAGTAATTATAGGCAACCGAGATGGATTGTTGATTGAGTAGGGAGCAAAATATAAATGTGCTTGTACAAGGTGACACGTAAAAGAACAGTTGAAGAGAGGGTTACTGCATGCCATGGAGGCAGGTTAATCAGCTGATGCTGGGAAGTTGAAAAAGTGTAATAAGCAATCTGAAAAAGTTATTTCTTATTAATTTAAAGAGTTTCATTATTTTACTAATCATTATGGTCAAATTTTTCGATAGTTTGTTTTTTGCTGCTTATGCCTATACTAGGAGGGTTCAATATATTATATTACCTGGTGTCGGTCATCATGAACATCTGTGATTTCCATCTCAAACTTCTCCCGATAACAAGCAAGGCACAAGATTCTAGGTATGGTTAAGTGTGTGCATCAATTTTTGTTTATGAGGCAAAAGACTAGTATGCCAGAATCTCATTACGATATTTTATAAAAAAAATTGACGAGCAGAATATTATAGAGCAGCTTGCATGCATTTAACTGGTAGAAGAGAGTTTCCGCCTCACAAGTGAAAATCATGAAAAGATATATTAAATTATAGGTTCAGTGGTAAATTTAATCATCACATAAGTGTCGCTTTGTACAAACTTAGATATGGATGCGCTTGAATCAGCCCTTAAATATTCCTATTCTAGAGCCGGGTTTGTTTGATAACTTTAACATTTTTTTAGTAATTAATTTCTAGTGAACTTAAATTAGTTTACATTTGCTTCACCCTTTATTTTCATCACTGAGCACGCGAGGATTACAACAAACGCGTATAGCCATCCATTGGCATTATTTAAATTATTTAGTTTTGCCAAGAATTATTTAGTTTTCTTGTCAGTTTTTTCCTTTAGATTTTTTTTTTACTTAATATAATTATATATTCCACATTTGTCTTTTTTTGCATTTGGCTATTTGGTGCCAGTTATTGAAATTTCTTTTTAAGGTTTTTTTACCACCCACAAAACCCTATTGAAATCGATTTTGTCGATATGTCCGTCCGCCTGTTTCACAGCAATTTTTCTTCAAAACTAACTTTGTACGTGGATTAGAAGTGATGACGCCTTGAAGTTTGGGTATGAATACATTTTTCAACGGCTTTCGTTAGGGGAGCTGCCAATTTTTTTTTCTGGAAAGTAGGTATGTTGGGTGTCAAATGAAAGATCTTAATGAGAGCTTTCAAAAGCAGTGTTTCCAGCTTGGTGAAATGCAGGTGAGGAAGGACATATAGGAAAAGTTTGTGCCCCCCGTCACAGTTGGACCCCTGTAATCCGAAAAGTCTGAAAAAATCATGAAGCCACAATATGTTTTTATGAGTGCAACATCGAGAAATAACTTTAGAAGTCGAAATTTCCTCAATTCTGTTAACAATAGTAAGATCTTCGGATTTCAAGTTCTCCCAAATAAAATTGTATTTTACTGAACGAAGTTCGCTACTTAAGTAGTCTTACAGAGAGCTTGTATTAATTATTTTTGAAATAATTATTTTTTAAGTTAATATCCGAGGGCATAAAAAAATGAAATAATTGAGTTGTTTTTTCTGTAAGTATTTTTATGTTAAATAAACGGCCATGAAGTGAAAAAAGGTATATTTTAGGTATTCGTAATCGAATTCATTTTCACAAAATACTCCAACTGAAAGTAGCAATAAGGAGCTTCCTTTTAATTTTGTGTGTTTTACTTTTCTTCTCAAAATTGATTTCCGACCGTAATTGTCCGGTCTTCATCAGCGATTAATTTATTTTGACTTTCATTCCTGCTTATATACTAACTGTGTTTAAGGAAATCTACTTTAGATCATAAAAAGGTAATTAAAGAAATTTGCTAAAGCTATTAAAACGTAGGAAAGGCAATTTACAAAAGGGCAGTTACAAAAATATTTATTTTAAAAAAATCCAGAAAATATATTATTATTATATAGCTAATCCGAATGGCCATGATCGTTTCCGTCATCCTGATTCATCAACTTTCTTATTTCCCGGGTAATTGCCAGGCTTTCCATCACATCCAATTCACGTATGTCTCCAGTTTCCTTGATGACCGTTGCGTCCTCCATTGTGATAATATGTGCCGCCATTCGTGATAATGTGTTCCACTACCACCAACTTGAAATTCGAAGTTCTTTTCTTCTTCCTTGCTGCTGCTGCTTCGCTTAGATGCTCCTTGGTCCGCGTGCCGATGAGTCTCCTCGTTTGACTTATGTACACTTCTTCACAAGTGGGGCATTCGATGCGATAGATACCAGATTTTTTGTGTGGTTCTCGTTTGTCGTTCGTTGATCCGAGAACGTTTTTAAGCTGGTTCTTGCTGTTTGATTCGATTAACCGTACAGAATTGAGTTGATTGATTCGACTCTTGATCTGATTGCTGATACCTTTGTGATAATTCAAAGCCTTCTAGTACGTTCTACCTGTATTCGCATTTGATAATGTTGACCGCCCCTGTCGCTGTCTAGTTATCTGTATCCTCTGTGCCATTCTCCTAATTGTCGAACTCTTGAAGCCGTTTAGTCTAGCTGTCTCAACAATGTACCTCATCTCTTTTCTCTTAGCTTCTTTGCTTAGCGGCAAATCGAGCATCCTGTGGATCATGGCTCTGTACGGTGAAACCTTGATTTGCTGTGAATGATTTGATGTGTTTAGAATCGTTTTCTGTGGTTTTCTGTGTGTGAGTATCAGCAATCAGACCAAGAGGCGAAACAATCAGTTTAATTCTGTACCGTTAATCGAATCAAACAGCTCAAAAACGTTCTTGAATAAACGAAGGACATACGCAAACCATGGAAAAAATCGGGTATCTATCGCATCGAGTGCCCCAATTGTGAATAAGTGTACATAGGTCAAACGAGGCGATTCATCGGCATGAGTTACACAAAATCCCGAATCCACTAACCCTTTATCATAATCTTCCATGACTCATGTATTGATCATCCATGACTCATATCCCGTCATCCAGTAACTTGATTTATCTAATGTCAACATCTCGTTATTACGAGTACAATATCAAATTTTGCTTACTTGCATTGCTGGCATCAGCACATCAAAGTCCGATTCTTAGCTTGAATCAAAGTAACAAAGAGAATGCTTCATCAGCATTCTTATCATTATAAAAGCAGCCCTTTGAGAATCAGTTAATCAGTTGGAGTGCAGTATTCGATTAAGTTGAAGTTGAGTATTCATTTGAGTTATTGAATAGTTTGAATAGTTAAGTATAAAGCTAGAAAGTGTTGTTGTTGTTAATTAAAAAGTGTTAATTAAATAAAGTCAGTTAAAAGTGAAAGAGATAAGATTAAAGAGATTCCTGGTAAGGAATCTCCAATATATATATATATATATATATATATATATATATATATATATATATATATATATATATATATATATATATATATATATATATATATGTATATATATATATATATTTTTTTTTTTTCATGATTGTAACGTTCAATAACGTTACTCACGCGGATCAACGAGCATCTAAGCGAAGCAGCAGCAAGGAAGAAGGAAAGAACTTTGAATTTCAAGTCGGCGGTAGCGGAACATATTATCACGAAGGGACACACGATAACAATTGAGGCCGCAACGGTCATCAAGGAAACTAGAGACATACGTGCATTGGATGTGATGGAAAGCCTGGCAATTACCCGGGAAATGAAAAAGTTGATGAATCAGGATGATGGAAACTGCAAATCATGGCTATTTGAATTAATTGAATAATTATAAATTTTCTAAATTTTTTAAAAACAACATTTTTGTAACTACTCTTTTGTTAATTGCCTTTCCTACCTTTTAATAGCTTAAGCAAATTTCTTTAATTGGCTTTTAATGATCTAAAGTAGATTTTCTTAAACACAATTAGTACAACATAAAAGCAGGAATGTAAGTAAAAAAAAATTAACCGCAGAAGAAGACCGTCGAAAATCGATTTCGAGAAGAAAAATAAAACACACAAAATTAAAAGGAAGCTTCTTATTGCTACTTTAAGTATATTTTAGGGTTCTGTAAAATAATTTTACAAAACCCTACTGAAATCGCACTTGCCTGTCCGTCCGGTAACTCAACTCAACGAAGTTCGCTACTGAAGTGGTCCAACAGAAAGCTTGTATTTTTTTTTTATTTTCGAAATAATTATTTATTATTTAATATTCGCAGGCATAAAAAAATGAAATATTTGTTTGAATTGAGTTGCTTTTTCTGCAAGTACTTTTATGTTAAATAAATGGCGATGAAGCGAAAAAGGTATATTTTATAGTTTTATAAAATAATTTTACAAAACCCTACTAAAATTGCGCCTGTCTGACCGACTGTCTGTCCGTCTGTCTGTTCGTCTGTCTGTCCGTGTTTCACAGCAATTTTCCTCGCAAACCGTATAAGCAATAAACATCCAATTTTGTATATAGATGTAAAGTGGTGCCCTCTTTAAAGCTCAACTACAAAAAGCTTTGTAAGGTCTAAAAGGGGGTCTCTCCATACAGAAGACTAGCGCCTAAAAACAAATTTCATTAAAGGTAGCCAATATGGGTATCAAATGAAAGGTCTTGATGAGAACTTTTCAAAACAGGTCCTAAACTGACATTTTTTCCTTCAAAGGGCTATTAGGGAGGAGAAATAGACGAACAATTTGTGTCCCCCCTTGCGATTGGACACACGTGATCTGAAAAATCTGGAAAAAAAAATCATGGAGGTAGATGTTTAGAAGGGCAACAACAGCAAACATCTCTGAAGTCCAAATTCCCTAAACTTTGCTAATAAAATATGATCTTCGAATTTCACATTCTCCTCAATAAAATCGTATAGATGCCCTTAAACTCAACAAAATTCGATATTTGGGTAGTTTTATAAAAGGTCCAAATACGTTCCGATAAAAATTGAATCATATTCACGGAAATTATTGCTATTTGAAATTTCTTCTATTACAACAACAATAACACACGATATTGGCATTTTATGGACTATCCATCGAATCAAACACTGCAGTTTTGAATTGATCTTCTTAAAATTTTCAAATAAGATCGATAACATAAATATTTTTTCGAATTCATGAGTTGACTGATTTTTGTTGGTTTGCAACAAAATGGCGACAGCTGAAAATGGAGAGAAAATGGATTTTCTTTTAAACTTGTACATCTCTTTGATATGTTTGTTGACTTTATTCATCGCCGGCGCCTGCATTTCGTAAGTTGAGTTCAAAACCCTACTGACATGAGCTTGTTCTGTTCAGCTTTTTTTCCCTATATGTCGCGTCCATTATGATATCTTCCACGATGAGCCCCACGCAAATGCTCACTTTTCACGAAGATGAAATTGGAAGAAGCAGTCTTGTCTAGGCAGGCAAGAAAACCCTCCGCACTAGATGGGACTCCTGCTGGTGTACTGCAGATGGTCTATCAGTATCGCTCTGATATTTGCTTGGCACATTTAACGCTTACCACCTGTATGAAGGAGTTTTCCTGGAGTACTGGAAGGTATAATTTTGCTGACTAGCAAGGAGAAGGAAAGCTCCGAGTCACTGTCGATATACCGTCAGTTATAGATACCAGACACTGGTGGTTCAGGCAGTATTCAGGCAGCTGGAGACCTACTTCTGCGGCACTTTTGCTTCAGAGCAGATTGAGCGCAGCCACCATGCAGAAGCATCCGGTAGTTCCACCCGACAGGTTGTCCTACTGGTTATTTTTGACGTCAGAAAAGCTTTTATTTTCGCTAGATGGGTGGATACACTGGAACTGCTGGAAGGTTCTTTATTGTTTAGATTCCAACATTAGTGACTCGAATTTCGAAGGACTATCAGAAGGACCGTAGCCTGCACTTCGACATAAAGAAAGGCCTATGGAGGGCAAAAGTCACATCATATGTTATTCAGGGCACCATACTCAGGCCTAATTTGTGAAGAACTGCAATTGGAGGTTTACTGAGGCTAGAGCTGCTGAATGAGTTACTTTGGTCGACTGTACAACTTATCTTGCGGCTTTGATTGCTGGTCATACAGTCAAGTATGCGCAACTTATGACTCGGCATGCAATTCCACTGAGCAAGGAAATGTGGGCACTCACTTGATTGATGTCCAACAATCGAGGACATACCTCATCAAACTTGTGAGCAGTACCCTACAGTCTGTTATATTCTACAGATAAAAACTACGGGATGAAACTCTCTGTAAATCATAATTATCTTTTGCGCAACAGCTGAAGCCTCCGGTGTTAGTCTCGTCCAATAATCTTCTCCGACCTCATTCCCTAGTTGATCACTCCCAGCAAGGATTTTCCGTCAGCTTCTATCGTGTTTTCTCATCAAGTCCTTGGTCTTCTCGCTGGATGTTGACCTGGTACGCTTTCCTTTAATATACTTTTGGGTTGCCGTTTTCTTCCCTTTTTTCTACGTAGACCAACCTTTGCAATTCGCATATTTTATACAACTTATCGTTGTTCCTTGTTTTACTCGGTCCTAGATTTTATGGAACAATATGCGTTCAAACGACATATAATACTTTTTCACCAGTGCTCTAGTAACTGCTCTCTGACAATATTCTGCAAATTAGTTGTAGTTCTGTTGCTACTCCATCTATTCCAGGAGCCTTCTTTTTTCTGAGGCCATACACCGCTGTCTGAACTTTGTCGCTAGTATTTTTTATAGTTGGGAGGTGAAAGCTATCTATGCTTGAAGTTTGAGACTCCTAGATACGCATAACGTCTGAACTACTCATAAAAAAACCTCACCTGTTGGCCTGTGAGCCTAACCTGAAACCATTTGACACATTATTTCGAGCTAAGCGTCATTTTGCTATGCCGTGGGGCATCATTTCAAGTGAAGGAGCCCCTTCTCTAGTGGAAGGGGAGAGAGAAAGAGAGATTGTCAAGAAAGTGATCCTCCAACCTTGACTTCCTTTTTAGCTTTTAGGACTTTGTATACATAATGTGCCACATGGTTCTATTTGTCAACTAATGCAAGCATCTTCCCGATTAGCCTATCCGGAAAAGGCTGTAATGTTTCTTCGTAGAGGCTTCCGTTCAGCTTGTCCTATTATTTGCATGTAAAAAATGTATGGCAAGCATCGTCTTTCTCTTCTACACAAAGCCTTTAAGCGGGGCACCGCGACATATCAATCTTTTAGAAGTAAGTGAGTCAGTCTTGCCGTGCGTTCAATTGGGCACTGGTCTGAAATCAGAGATGAGGTGCGGTTTTAATCTTTTCTTCATATTATATATCTAGGAATGCTGCCAATCATTGAGTGAGCATTAGCTCTCGTCGCAGGCATTTGTTTCCTGGTGTCTTCATTTTGACGCAGGTAGACAGTACGGCACTCTCTAGCAAGGAGGATGAAAGATACTACGTCTGCCATGAGTCACACCGCCAAATTAGAGACTGTCGGGTATGAAGATGCAATCCTCAGTGGTCTTCGTTGCTGTATCTGTCCCTAGCGTTTGTGGTGCAATTCCTTGCTTAGGTCGACACCCCATATTTCTGCTGCGTTTAGTAGCACCAACTGCTCGACCTCATCAAAAGTCGTCTTCTTAATAGATGGCCATAAGTCGACTCAAAGCTGATACATTTGAAACAAATTTATCAGTCGTTGCCTTATCTGCTATAAGAAACTCATCTTCAATTTTTCGGTAACCCCAGGTACTTTTCTCCGCAAAGGGGATGCTTGCCGACAGGAATACTACTGAGAGGCAAGCATTTTTTGGGGAGTACCGCCCCCATATACCCGAGGCTAGCATTCTTTGAGAAGTGCCACCCCCATGGACCCGAGGATATGGAGGTTCCCCCTGGGATGACAGGTAACAACTCTGACTGAATATGGACTACGCTTTGGACATCAAACTGGAATTGATGCTTTGGGCTAGCGGATATGACGGTTTGAACCTCTTTGCTTTCCACAGTAGCGCTGAAGTGACACTCGTGCGTGAACGGCTCCAATTCAATTATCATACCATCTCCGTCCCAGTAAAACCTTGGCAGGCCTCGGAGTACGTTTGAAGTTGGTAACATTGGGTTGGTGGTGTAGATTTAATTCCGATGGACTCCCGACTAGCACTGGTCTGCCTGTGAGTACTTGTCCTCGTAAGGGCTTGTACCAACCGTCTCTCTCTCGGATTGACGCACAACATTTTGATACATTTCGCCTCCCTCTGAACCCCCAAATGAATAAAAAATTTTTTAAATTCAGATTTTAAAAGTTCTAATCCAGCCCTTTCTTTTGATACCCCTACTGCTTTTGGCTCAAAAAAATATTTAAGCGCTCCTCCGTCATTAGGGGGGACCACCTTTAAACATTTTTGAAATATTTTATAAGACTTTACCTTTTGAAAGACCATCACTTCTGACCTTTCCACAAAATTTAAGCTTTCTGGCATCTATAGTATCTGAGGAAACTTGCTGTGACGCACTGATGGACGGACGGACTGGCATACATACGGGCAGACAGGTCACAAAACTAGTAGGTCTTTGTAAAAAAACTTGAACAAAGACTTAAAAAGTAATTAAAAATAACAACAACGACGACGCTACCAGCGGCAGTAAGCAAAATGAACGCCGCACATCGGGAACAATACTAAAAGTGACAATATGACGATGAATACAATGACAGCAAAGACGGACAAAAAACGGAGATGAACAGACAGTTTTGTCCAGATTGAGATTCCTGCGGCATCCAAAAAAGGAAACATAGAAATCTCTGCAGGACGAGCCAGATTTTTGAGCGGTGGGGAGAAATATAAAGAGCATCGAGAATTCGATGGTTCCTGTTGTGATCAGCCAAAGTGACCGAAGCAAGGGTCTTACCTCCCGAAACAATAACGAATAATCCTGCAGTCCTCAAAGTGATCACGGCAAGAAATGATGGGAGTGACCAGACAAATAAAGTGCCGTTGTGTTATTTCACCGCCACCATCGAAAATGTGGTGGAAGTACTATACTCGAACATGTAAGGCAATAACATCTCCCAAAAAAGAAGGTAGCAAATAACAATTGCTGTCCAGTGTCATCACAAAGAAAGGTGAATACGAAAATTGGGAGATAGTCTGAAAAGAATGAAATCTGCATGCGACTCGCAAAAAGTCAATAAAGAAGTAAAGAATGGGCTCCTAGAATAAAAGGAGCTCGTGAACCGCATAAGGCATTACTGGAGAAGCTGGTTAAATGCCGAAGAAGACCAGGCTAAAGAAGCGCTAAGGGCTAAGCTTAGAGGGCACACGCAGATAACCCCACCATCAAACATCAATAAAAGAATGGTGTCTAGCCCGATTGAAGGAGATCAAAATAGAAGAAGGAAAAAATAGGTACTTGATTGGCGTGGAACGCTAGATCAGGGGCTCTGGGCGGATCTAACAAAAGGAGGGAAGAAAACCTCAAATAAACTCCTTCAAAAAGTGTCAGAAAATAAAGTTCGCGTGGATTTTCAGCAAGAAAAACACCTGATGCAAAATAGAAGAGAAAAAAGACCCAACAAAGATCCCCACAGCAGGCACTGCTCCGAAAACCCCAAGATAGCCGATCCTACCCAGAAGTGCTGCAGAGTACCAGAGGAAATGTAAAGCCCATAGACAGCAACGCTGCTACTAAAGCAGTACGACAAACGTGGTCGGGCCAAATACTGGTCGAATTCAGAGCAGAAGTCGACAACAAAGGAGCATTCTTCGACGTAGTAAAGAAAGTCCTCGGCAAAAGCGCAACTATAGCCTTGCTCGAGCTGATGGCAACGATAGAAGTAAGAAACATTGACTGCATTACTGACCTAGCCGAGGCAGAAGAGGCCATCAAAGGCTAGCTCCCTAGTGAAGGTAAGATCAAAGCGAAGCTGACACCAGAAAATCAAAGGGGATGGCCATTAATTGACTTGACCGAAAAGAACACGAAATAATTTCTGAATGGAGGCAAAGTAAGAATAGAGTAGGTAATTTGCAGGATACAACAATGAGCAGTGCATCTTCAAAATAAAAACTCAAATCATACTATTAGTAACAAGAATAACCAAATTTTGACAACAGAGGTATATATTGCTTTTGTGCTTATGGAGACATTCACGGTTTTTCGAAGGTCAAAGCTCAAAGATGTCCAATTAAGAGGGGCGCAATTTTTTTACTTTGAACTCCCCCCCCCCCCCGCTCCCCTCAGTAGTTACTGCTCTTCAGATAATCAATCCTAAAAGTTCTTGTCAAGACCTCTCATTTGGTATCCATATCGGCTATCTTTCGTGAGCATTTTTTAAGGGATCATTTCCACATGTCCAAAATCAAAAAAAAAAAAACCAAACTTTAAATAAGTTCCCGCTTTAGACCAACGTACAAAGTTTCATAGCTACAGCAATTATAGTTTCCGCGAAAAATACCTGTGACGCACAGACGGTTAGACAGGTCACAAAACATAAGGTTTTCTTAAGATATTTTACCAAGCTCGGAAAAAAAACAATAATCAAGGCTAATTATTGATAGACTACCAGATGAAAATGAAAGAAAATCTCAGCAAAGATTAATGAAAAGAAATTTTGAACAGAACCAAAGTTATCTCATCAGACAATTGGTAGTATATTTGTGAAGACAATGAATAATCATCATCGTGCATCAGTCCAAATTGAACGCTCGTTTTTAGAAAATGTGACGCCTTGATCTTGATGATACTCTGGAAGCGAATCTGATCATTACTATGCTTTACCGTGCAATAAGTGTTTGGTTTTTAATGCAGGTCTACAATTTCATATAGCATGTGATTTTGAGGTACGATAATTTACCCTCAAACAAAAAAGGTAAATCCATTTTTAACCGCTTCATCGTTTTTGGTTATAATAAAAATTACACTTTTATTTGTGAAAAACTTCTTTTTTTTCCATGATATTATATTGCCCAGCTTTCTATAAATGGTAAAAGATTATAAGACAGTGAAGGCGAGTTTTCTATGCTTGATAACGGAATTCCAAGTAATAACCCTGCACCCGGAATAGAGGTTAAGCTATGGCTAGCTTCTCGTTTCTAGGAAACCTTACATTGTTTCTAAAGCTGCAACAGAGCCTTGGAATGAAAAGTACCAATGGCAATGACCTCACAATTCTAGTGCCCTTAACAACGTTTTACAACTGGGCAATCAATACTAATTAAACCCACTGACTATCCAGGAAACAATCTGGACTGGGAGATATACAAGAAGTGTTCCAAAATAAACGACACTGAGCTAAAATAGAAATGACAGGAGCATTGTTCTGATAAATTCGAGCTTATTTATTCAAAATAGTCTCCTCCAGCCTCAATACGCTGTTTTGCGCGATCCCAAACCTTTTCGAAAGAGTGTTTCAGGTCATTGACTGGAATGTCTTTCAGGATGTCGGTGCAAGCCTTTTGGATGCCCTCTACGGCCGCAAAGCGTTTTCATATCATATGTAGAAGTCACAGGGAGCCATAAAAGGTGAATACAGTGAGTTATTGATGGTTGAAATGTGATTTATAGTCAAAATATCAGTCACAAGAGTGGATCGATGAGATGTTGCATTATCATGCAATAAGCGCCAGCTTCCCCCTTCGCGGTATAGAGGCCGAATTCGACGAATGCGACGCAACAAACGCTTCAAAATGCGAAGATAGAAAATTACATTGACCGTTTGTATATTCATGGACTCCTTGTGGACAATTCCCTTGGAATCGTTAAAACAAATGAGCATCGACTTGATTTTTGACTTCTCCAAACGTGATTTTTTGGGTGGTGGCTCGTCTGGGATCTTTCACTTGGCACTTTGACGCTTGGTTTCGGTTTCATATTGGTAACATCACCTTTAATCACTAGTTACAATTTAAAAGAAATTCTCGTCTTTTCTTGCCTCTTTAATGATGTCTTTCGAATGTTGAATTCTGAGCAATTTTTGGTCATCAGTTAACTTGTGTGGAAAAAAACGTACATGGACCTTTCGTAAGCCCAAATGATCAGTTAAAATGTAATAAATCGATGTTTTGGAGATATTTAACTCCGATTCCATGAATTTCAACGATGATTTTGGCTCATTTTTGATGAATTTACGCACGATTTCGATGCAGTTTTTGATGATCACTGATTTTGGGCGTCCCGTATGTTCATCGTCATTTATGTCCTCGCGACCATCTCTGAAACGTGTAAACCACTCATGAACTCTGGCACGAGACATAAACTTTTTTCATCAATTCAAATGTTTCAGGAAACGTTTTGCACACTTTAAAACAAAATTTGATATTAGCTCTTTGTTCGAAACTCATTTTTGTACCGATGACACAAACATACTGTCACTTTAGATGCAATAACTTCGCTTCCACTGGACCAAATGTCACCAAACTTTCACTGAAAGTAAGGGCACTATCTCATTCACAGCGTCACAAAAAAATTAATAACAAAAGTCTCGTTTATTTTATAACGCATCTTGTATGTCGGGGTGCCATTGAAATCTCATCACCTACTCCAATCATTTTATTTACTGGAAATGACAAAGAGTATCAAACACATCAGAATTTTTTGAATAACCTGCAACAGACTCTTCGTAAGGAGATTGACGACAAAAGTCTCGTTTATTTTGGGAAAGTACCTTGTATTCAAGGCATGGGATCACACACAATATTCAAAAGTGGGAAGTCTGCTAGGAAGCGAAATCTGAAGTGGCTTCGATTGTGGATAGGGAGTTCAAATTCTACATTTTTGATTTAAAGGCAGTCAGTTAACAATTAAGTGCGATCTTTATCAAAGAAAAGTTCTCCCAAATTTGGCTGATAAACGTGCTTGCCCACCAGAAAAAAAGACGAAGAAACAAAGGAAATGTTGTACAATCATCTCAAAAGACTATTTGACTCCCAGCCTATAAACGATACAAAAATAATTCTCGGTGATTTTCACGATAAGGTTGGCAATCAGCTCTCATTGGGGAGTGACTGGAGGATATAGCTTCTATGACAAAACAAATGACAATGGGCAGCGCCTGATTGACATTGCACGTAGCAGAGATCTAGACATACAGTGGGTTCACTTTCCACGTCAACGTTTATACATAAAATGACCTGGATATCATCGCATGGCACTACACAAAATCAGATCGATCATATTCTGATCCAATAAACATGGGCCTTGAGCATAATTGACGTCTGTACATACCGAGGAGCTAATTGTAACTCGAATCAAATTAACGTTTCAATGTTGTATATCAAAGTCATATTCGGCGAAGATTAGCCCTCAACAAAAATTCGACATCGATAGGCTCCGAGCGGCGTCTGTGGCAAAAAAATTATACGGGGACAGTTGACAACCATCTGACTTCCGTGCTATCAGACACATCACTGCAAAGAAGCAATGTGCAACATTTGGCCGCGGTCGTTAAAACCGGCAAAGAACTTTTCCTGAAATTTTAAAGCAAAGTAAAACTAGTAGCGAAACAAGTCAGTCAGAACATAACATAACATAGTCAAAAAAAGCACCCCAATCATCCAAAGTATTACACTTGGTAGATGCAGTATCAAAAATGTAGGCAAATCTGTTTAATTCGCGCCAAAATAACGAGAACGGGTAATGAAAGGGATGAAATACGCAGAATAACACAGCTCACATATAAAAAAGTTTATTCAGTTTTGACAATATTGAGGACCAACCACATGCATAAGAAAACAAAACTCTCTATATACAAATCTGTGATAAGACCTGTGCAATGGGTGTGAAACATGGACCCTAACGGGTAGTGAGACGACTAATCGCAGCAAAGCTAGACAGTAATCGATGGCGAATTCGATGCAATCATGAGCTGTATGAAATTTTCTACGTACTTAAGGTCTCAACAATTGTATGACTAGGGAAGCTAGCTATACGAATCGTATGGGCAAACAACACTTATCCAGAGGGTACTCAGTTCATCGCTGATTGGATTTTAGAATTTTATGACGCGTTCGGTGGATCGTGACGGTTGTTGTAGGACGCGAAGGCCTGAGAGTGGCTGTATTGCTACAAAGAAAAAGAAGAAAAATTGAAGATAGAAGAATTAATGGAATGCAATTAGCATCAGCTCAAATGACTCGCAATATCACGTGAGCTTGTACCAAAAATTTTCAAACTCCCGTGTTTTCAATTTATACGTCCAGGTATAGGATTGAAATTTTCGTTCTAAAAAACCAGCAAGAAAATTGACAGGCACGCCTCATCAGCTCGATTTCTGAAAATTCGCAAGATTTTCTGGGCGATTTCGATACTTGGGCTAATTAGGCGTGCATGCAAACATTTTTGTAGGATATTCATAACTTAAAATTCAATACAGTCCATGAGCACACAATTTGAAACCAAAAATTGTGAGGCCTTTGAGCTGATTTGAATTACATGTCATTAATTACTTTGCAACTTCGCCGTTAAAAAATCACCCTGAAGCCAACGAGGAGATTACGGCAGGAACAGAAACGAGTGGTCAGGTAAATAAAGCGATATTGTGTGATTGCATCGCCAACGTCGAAAATGTGGCGGAAGTACTGCATTCGGAAACGGAAAGCGATAACCTCTTCCAAGGATGGGCGCAAAGTACAATTGCCGCCCAGCGACACGAAGAAGAAAGGCTATTCCGAAAAGCGGTACATGTTTTGAAAAGAATACCATCTGCACGCGACTACCCGAAAATCAGCAAAGCAGTAAAGATTGGGCTCCTTGAACTAGAGGACCTCCTAGACTGCATAGGGCATTATCGGAGGAGCTGGTTAAGGCCGAAGACGAACAGAAGGCTAAAAAAGAGCTGGGGGTGAAATCTAAAGATCGCATGCATTTAGTTCCACCATTAAAAATCAATAAAAGAATGGCGTCTAGCCCAGTGGAAGGAGATTGGGATAAAAGAAGGAAAGAAGAGGCACTTGATGGGAGTGGAGCACCAGATCAGGGGTTCCAGACAGTGCTTACAAAAGGAGCGAAGAAAGCCGCAAAGAATTTCCTTCAAAAGGTGCCAGAAAGTAAAGTTTGAACGGACGCCCAATAAGAAAAAGGACCTTATGTAAAACAGGAGAGAAAGAAGCCCCGATGAAGACCCCGGCAGCAGGCACTGCTCGTGAAGCCCCAAGATGGCCCATCCTACGCGGAGGTACTGCGGAACATCAGGGAAAACGTAAGGCCCGGAGACACAAACACTGCCATTAAAGCAGTATGACCAACGCAGTCGGGCCAAATACTGGTCGAATTTATAGCAGAGGCTGACAATAAGGAAGCTCTGCGACGCAGTAAAGAAAGTCCTCGGCAAAAGCGCAATTATAGCCTCTCTCGAGCTGATGGCATTGATCGAAATAAGAGACATTGACTACGTCACGGATCTTGCCGAGATAGAAGAGGCCATCAAAAAGGAGTTCCCTAATGAGGGCAGGATCAAAGCGAGACTGACACCAGAAAATATAGGGGACAACGCCTGACTTGACCAAAAAGAACGCCGAAGAATTCCTGACCAAGGGCAAAGTACAAATAGGATGAATTGTCTGTAGGATACGGCGAAGAGCAATGCCTCTTCAATGTTTCAAATGCCTTGGCTATGGTCGCACCACACAAGTATGCAAAGGACCCGATTGGAGTTTCAAATGCTGCAAATGTGGTGAAATGGGACATAAAATATAAGAGTGTACGAAGAAGGCACACTGTATTCTTTGCAAGGATGCTAGTCCAAGACCAGATGTGGACACATCTTGGGATCAGGAAAATGCTGGGTTTTCCAGGAAGCCCGAGCCAAAGCAATATAAGGACTTTGACTACCCGCATCCTGCAACTTAACCCACACCACAGTTCAACTGCCCAAAATCCGCTTGAACAGTTTGCGCGAGACATGAGAGCCGACTTTTTGCTGTCGTGTGAGCAACACCATGATAAAAGTTCTGCATCGTGGTATCTTGATAAAACTGGTACTGCCACCATCTGAGTTCGAAACAGTGATTTTCAGGTGGAGAGCTGTGGACGTGGGGATGGTTTTGTGTGGGTGCCGTGCTCAGGGATCACGTTCTTTAGTGTGTACCTAACACCGAACGAATCGATATCATCTTTCCAAGCCAATCTTAATGCTTTGAAGGGCGCTGTCTTGAAGGCAGAGGGCAACGTGCTCGTTGGGGGAGACTCCAACGCGAAACCAATCGAATGGGGCATACCTCAAACGGATCCGCGGGGAAAACGAATCCTGGAAATCGTGGCCAGGACAGAGCTTGTCGTACTGAACTCCGAAAATACGCCGATTTTCCGCCGTATAGGCTGTCAAGGAACTATACCGGACGTGACATTCGCCTCGGAGTCCTTAGTATGGAGGACAAACAACTGGAGAGCATCAGAGGATTTCTCAGCTAGTGATCATCAGTGCATTCTGCTTAAGATAAGCGATGTTGCCTCCCGACCTCCGTGCTCTCGGCCTTCTACAATTGGCTTGAACGTTGGAAGAATGGACGTCGAGAGGTTCGTCGAGGCTCACAGAGCAGGTGCACCACTGCGGGGAGATCCCGAGCGGATGGAAAAATTGGCAGCTCAAGACGCGGTTAACTCAACTACGAGCATCATCACTACTGCTTGCAATGCTTCTATTCCCCATCGGAAACCCGAGCACGGCAAGCCCCCAATGTATTGGTGGTCAACTGAAATCGCTGAAAACGAAGGAAGTGTCACAAGCTTCGGTGTGGGCCCCAACGGACGCGGAACCGTAGCGAGGCAAGCAACGACGCAGCAGCATATAAGTCGACCAGGAAATGCCTTCGCAAATCGCTCAACAAGAGCAGGGCTCGCTTCTGGCAAGATCTAGTGCACAATGTGAACAAGGATCCGTGAGGCCCTGGTTACAGACTAGTTATGCGGAAGCTTGGTGTCCTACGGAAATCTTGTATATATGACGCGGAACAAATGGACGAGCACTCTCTCCCGCTCATGCCGTACGTGTTGACGCTGTCCATGGTGAAACAGCAATCGAGTGTCCACTCTTCACACAGCTGGAACAGGAAGAGGCAGTCCTTTCGTTGAAAGCGAGGAAGGCTCAAGGTCCAGATGGTGTTCCAGCTGAGGTGTTCCGGCTTGTCTATCATCATTATCCTTTCTTGCTGCTCAGCAAATTCAACCCTTGCCTACGGCATGGGGTTTTCCCGGTACGTTGGAAGGTGGCGAGGCTCGTGCTGATCAGCAAGGGGAAGGGAAATCCCAAATCACTGTCTGCATGCCACCCGTTATGCATGCTAGACACAGCTGAGAAACTGCTAGAAAAACTCATCAAGGGAAGACTCACTGACGCTATTTATGCTGCTAGGAATCTATCTCCTAGGCAACACGGCTTTAGAGCAGGACGTTCTACCATTGATGTGATTCTAGAGGTAGTGAACGCGGTCCAAAAGGCAGAGGCATGTAGTCGCACCAAGCGACGTTGGTGACACTCGACGTTAGGAACGCCTCCAACTTCGCTAGATGGGTGGATATTCTGGATAAGCTGGAAAACCCTTTTCAAGTTCCTGAATATCTAATGCGGCTTTTGAAAAACTACCTGAAGGACCGAAGCATGCTTTACGATACAACTTAGGGCCAGCGAAGGATGGAATTTACATCGGGTGTTGCCTAGGGATCTATCCTTGGTTCAAACCTGTGGAACGTGCCTTACAACGGGCTACTGAGACTCAAGATACCAGATGAGTCGCGCTTGGTCGGCTTTGTGGATGATGTTGGGGCACAGTTCGCTGGACGCACCGTTGAACAGGTGCAGCTTAGGCTAGGTATGCTAATGCGCCGAGTGAGAGGCTGGATGACTGCTCGCGGAATCAGTTTAGCACTGGAGAAAACCAAAGTGGTCATCTTGACAAAAAAGAGAATCCCAAAAGTAAGGATGATCAGTATTGAAGATATGCGAATCGAATCAAAGTCATCGGTGACGTACCTGGGGCTACTGGTCGACTCAAAGATGGGTTTCTCTAGGCAAATCAGGGCAACGGCTCTGAGTCAACTTATGGCCACCGTAGGGGACCCAGCCTATCAAGAAGACACCTCTTAATGAGTGCTGTAGGGTCAGTGCTACTGTATCGAGCAGAGGTATGGGGCGATGCTCTCAGCAAGGAGGTTTACTGAAAACGCCTGGCACAGGTACAGCGAAGAGGAGCGCTGAGGATTGCATCTTCGTAACCGACAGTCTCTGATTTGGCAGTGAGAGTGATTGCAGGCGTGATACCTGTCGGCCTCCTTACTAGAGGGCGCCGCTCTATTTATCTGCGTCCAAACGAGAATGGGAGGGAAATGGTTGTCCGCGAAGAGAGACAGCGCTCGCTCAACGATTGGCAGCAGAATTGGGTGAATTTCACGAAGGGAAAGTGGACTGCGCGCCTCATTCCGGATGTGGGACCGTGACTAAATCGAAAGCATGGTGAGACTGACCTCTATCTGACCCAGCTTTGGAGTGAGCATGGGTGTTTTCAATCTTACCTGCACAAGATTGGTAAGTCACGGTCATCCGATTGTCGGTACTGCCCAGGAGAGGAGGACAGTGCCTGCCACGCATTTTTCGCGTGCGTAAAATGGGACAGGCTGCAAAGGGCCCTCTACAGAGAGACGGGAGAGCTCACCCCGGATAATATAGTCGCGGTGATGCTCGACTCGGTTGACGAATGGAACCAGGTGGCTGAGAGGTTGCTTGTCTGGCACTTCCTCTTACCTTCTCCCCTCCCACTAGAAGAAGGATCTCCCAGCTTGAAGGCGCCTCACGGCGTATTAAAACTAGACCTGGCCCAAATGTGTCAAACGGTTCCAGGCTAGGTTCTCGCGTCGACAGGGGAGGTGTTGAGTGGGGAGTTTAGTCACCTTCTTGTGAACATGGGAGTCCCACACTCTGTGCGTAACAGGGCTTTCACCTCCCAAACACAAAAAAAAACGTACCAAACGAGAATTCATCGACATTTGTAACGTGGACATCACCGTTGGCACGAATAAGAAACTAATCTCTAAGTACCGCGGGCCATACCTTGTTCACAAACTATTGCCAAATGACCGATACGTTATTAAAGACATCGAAAATTGTCAACTGACTTAGTTGCCTTATGGCGGAATTGCAGAATTCGCGAATACGGAGGTAGCTTTCGCAGGGATCTGGACCACAAACCACAGGAGTACAAAGTAATACAAACACTTTTGAAACCGAATTGTGACTTTAAATTTGCTTTTCATATTTTGCCAATTAGTCGAGGTCGACTAACTAGTAAGGTTAGCCGAGCGATAGTGAAAATTTAGTTTGTATAAAAACCGCCAGCTAATGCTTGTATAAGGACTATTAGTCAGTGCACTAACGAATCTACAACTGTAGTCCGAATCGAATTGTACAGGATTAGGTAAAAGAAAGAGGAGGAGAAAAGGAAGAAACTGACAGATAAGGATTCAAAAAAAACCCCGAACTAACTAGATGGGTTTTTTTATATGTCCGCGAGTTTGTAAAGTTGTAAAAAAGTGGTGGTATATATACACATATTGTTACATGTCAAAATAATTTTGCGAGCTACTGTCGCAATTGTTGTCGCAACTATTGATAACATCATAATCAATCAACGAATGTACTCAAAAGCACAAGAATGGACCAAGTAGATCTATGATCTGAAAGTGACGTCACTGCGGCCATTCTGAATTGCTCGAATATTACAGGCAGTTCTCGTCAGAACATTTGCCAATGTACGAGAAATGGATTGAATGACTAGAGACCCTATATAAAGCTGAGCTGAATTAATGGGGGAAAAAATAATAAAACTGCAATAGTAAAACCGCAATAGGACAACCGCGATAGTGAAACTGCGATAGAGTGGAGCGCGAAATAAAGGCCATATTGATTCGTAATGAAGTGATTTTCGTTATATAGACAGTTGAAATATGAGTGGTAAAAAAGTTAAATACATGATTGTGTATTCTTAGTAAATAAACTCTTTTAACTTAAATTAAAAGACAGTACGTATTCACTTTCCTGGAATATTAAAAAATGTCGGCCGCGAACTATAACACGTGACAATGGTGTCGAGAAATGAGAAAGAAAACATTGAAAGTGAATACTTTTGGACATTTCAAAAGTGCACAATAGTAAATTCTAAAGAGAAAACTGGTGGAAAAAAGAGCCGAAACAATAAAAATGCCACGAAACCTACATTTAAAATTAATGAATTGACCCTGTTAGAGCTTTTTTTTGTAGGGATGTGAATACCCAGAAAGGGCCCTTCGCAGCTTGTTCCATCTTATGCACGCAAAAGTCTTCCTCTCCTGGGCAATACTGACACTCATGGGGCCATGACTTACCAATCTTGTGCAGGTAAGACGGAAAACACTCATGCCCACTCAAAAGCTGGGTCAGTTAGAAGTCAGTCTCACCATGCCTTCAATTTAGCCACGGTCTCACATCCGGTATGAAGCGCACAGTCCACCTTCCCTTCATGCAATTTACCCAAGACTGCTGCCAGTCTTTAAGTGAGCGCTGTCTCTCCTCGTGGACAACCATCTCCCTCGCATCCTCATTTTGACACAGATAAAGAGAGCGGCGCTCTCTAGCAAGGAGGCCGACAGGTATTACGCCTGCAATAACTTTCACCACCGAATCAGAGATGCAGATGCAATCCTCAGCGCTCCTCTTCTCTGTACCTGTGCCAGGTGTTTTCAGTAAACCTCCGTACTGAGAGCGTCACCCCAAAGGGAGGACAAATGCAAACCTATAACGTTATGGTCCCGTTTAAAAGGGTTGCAGTTGACATCCCAGAACATTTCCCTGAATCCGAATGGAGAAATGGATACACGCTGGTTGTGGCCGATTTTTTCAGTAAGTGGCCCGAGGTCTACCTCATTCCCAACCAGGAAGCAACTACTGTAGCCGAACAGCTAGTGTTGAATTGGATCAGTAGGTACGGCGTATCTTGTGAACTGCATTCGGATCAAGGCCGAAACTTTGAGTCACTAGTTTTTGGTGAATTGTGCAAACTGCTGGGAATACGGAAAATGAGGACAACACCGCTGCATCACCATCCGATGGAATGGTCGAACGTTTCAACGGCACACTCAATAAACACCTGGCCAAGATGTTTGACGAGAACCAAAGGGACTGGGACCGACACATCCCGTTATTTTTGTTGGCGTATAGAGGTGCCAAGCATGCATCGACGGGCCAAGCCCCAGCCAAAGTCATTTTTGGAAAGAATATTCGTCTGCCGGCTGATATAAAGTTTGGAGCACCCCCTGAGAAACCTCAGACGATCTCGGAGTACGCAAGTGAGCTAAGACAACGGTTGAACTAGATACATCGGACAGTGCGAAAGAACCTCGAATCGGCCACTGACCGCTTAAAGACCAGGTATGATCTACGGGCAAATTCTACTGGCTTCCAGCAAGATGACTTAGTGTGGCTATATAATCTACAATGGCAGAAGGATAAGTCTCCGAAGTTGCAGCATAATTGGAAGGAACGATACCGTGCTACAAAGCGAATCAACGACGTCTGCCGGCTGAAATTAAGTTTGGAGCACCCCCTGACGATCTCGCAGTACGCAAGTAAGCTAAAGCAACGGTTAAACTAGATACATCGAACAGTGCGAAAACACCTCGAGTCGGCCACTGACCGCATGAAGACCAGGTATGGTCTAAAGGCAAATTCGACTGGCTTCCAGCAAGATGACTTAGTCTGGCTATATAATCCACGATGGCGGAAGGGTTAGCCTCTGAAGATGCAGCATAATTGGAAGTGACCATACCGAGATGCAAAGCGAATCAACGACGTCGTATATCGCATACAGGAACACCGTAAGCCAAGAGCCAAACTGAAAATCGCGTGCCTGGCCCCATATTACACCCAGGGAGTTTTAACTACCCCTGGCAACACATCTTTTCGGGGCGAAAAGAACTGAGGTGGGGGCAGTGTTACATGTTCAAATGATTCTGCGAGCTACTGTCGCAAATGTTTTTGCAACTATTGATAAAATCATGATCAATCAACGAATGTACTCGAAAGCACAAGAATGGACCGAATAGATCCATTATCAATATCTGAAAGTGATAACACTGCGGCCATTCAGAATTGTTAGATTATTCCAGGTAGTTCTCGTCAGAACATCCGTCAATGTACGAGGAATGGATTGAATGACTAGAGACTCTGTATAAGGCCGAGCTG
Organism: Odontomyia ornata; assembly: GCA_963969285.1. Classification (NCBI taxonomy): domain Eukaryota; kingdom Metazoa; phylum Arthropoda; class Insecta; order Diptera; family Stratiomyidae; genus Odontomyia; species Odontomyia ornata. The sequence continues at coordinate 78,843,107 of OZ017741.1, forward strand.
AATGAATGGGGGAATATTAATAAAACCGCAATAGTAAAACCGCGATAGTAAAACTGCGATAGAGTGGAGCGCAAAGTGAAGGCGATATTGATTCACAGTGAAGTGATTTTCTTGATATAGACAGTTGGAATATTAAGTGATAGACAGTAATAATTGAATTTAAAATGCAATTTGTAAAATAGTTTAATTAACGATTGTGCATACTTAGTAAATCAACACTTTTAACTTAATTTAAAAGGCAGTGCGTTTTCACTTTCCTGAAGCATTAAAATTATCGGCCGTGGACCATAACACATGACAATATATATATATATATATATATATATATATATATATATATATATATATATATATATATATATATACATATATGTATATATGTATATATATATATATATATATATATATATATATATATATATATATATATATATATATATATATATATATATATATATATATATATATATATATATATATATATATATATATATATATATATATATATATATATATATATATATATATATATATATATATATATATATATATATATATATATATATATATATATATATATATATATATATATATACCCAGAAATTGTAATTCGAATTCCCCGGGTAAATGATATTTAAAAAAATGTATTTGTTGGTAAGACTGTCCTTAATTAATATGCCAAAGATTAGCTCGATCTGTCTACCAGTTTGTTTATAGTAGCTGCTTAAGTCGGTACACCTCAGTATTGCTTTGCGATTTTTGTGATTTTATTTGATTGTGACCGAATTTAAAGCCAAAAATGGAATAAATATCATCGATCGAACACAGTATTCACCAGATTTGGCTCCGTCGGAATTTGATGAATAACTAAATTTTTTGCGTGTTATTTGCAATTTCCGGGTACTTTTTCTTCACAATGTAAAACAAAATTCCCACTGGAATTTTTTTTCTGTTAAACTGCAGATTAGAACTCGGGCTTCATAATCATAGAAATAAATTGAGCATTTTTTTTCGAAAACACATGTTTTGAAGTGAAATGTGGACAAACGCAAAGCCAAAAAGCTGATAAAGCACTCAACTTATCATTTCGACATAATCAACACAAAACACTTACCCCAGGTGATAATGTAGTTGGACGTGAAACGCATGTTAATGTTTGATTATTGAAAACTTGTCCTTGTGGGCAGGTTTGTTGCCATAGTTTGCCCAAAACACACACATAATATTTGGTTTCATCAGCTATATCGGGAACAAATTGTCCTTGCGTTAATGGTCCGCAGTTCTGTTAAAAAGTATAAAATCAAATTAAAATGGTTAACATTGTACGTAGATCGGTAAGAAATATGTTTTTTACCGTAGTCGGTGGTGGTGGTGGGGGAGGAGGTGGAGGTAAGACTGTTGGAATTATTGGTCCTGGAGTTGTACAATATCCTAAGTTAGGATTAAATATTAATCCGTTTGGACATGATTGGATAACCAGATTTCCATTAGTGCAAACATAATACTTTGTTGGATCATTAGCTGGTTGAAATGCTCCATGAGGTAAATCGCCACATGCCTTATTTGCAACCTCACAATATTTTTTAGTAGGATTGAATTCCATTCCTCCTGGACATGATGCTGGTCTTAGTAGTTTATCAAAGCAAACAAAGTATTTAGTCGGGTCAAATTCATTCGGATACATTTCATTCTCCATGCAATTCTAAAAGAGAGTTGATTGTACATATAAGTTCTCATAAGCCAAAAATTAAGCCGGTCTACTTACTGGTTTAGATGTTGTTGTAGTTGTCGTTGTAGTGGTCGTAGGAGTGGTTGTCGTTGTAGTGGTCGCAGGAGTGGTTGTCGTTGTAGTGGTCGTAGGAGGGGTTGTAGAGGTAGTTGTCGTTGGAGTAGCGGTAGTTGTCGATGAAGTAGTGGTAGTTGTCGATGTACTTGTGGTGCTTGGAGTTGTTGTGCTACTTAAACACTCAAGCCTTATCTTGTCAAATTTAGTATTAGGAGGGCAGCTCAGCAATACCCAATAATTGTTATTGCACTGAAAGTATGTTGTATCTTCGAAGTAGTTTGGCACTTTATCTCCATTTGTACACTGAAATGATGATAAAAGCTGTTTAATATATAAAAATATAAACTAGAGGGGCTATGATTTATTGATATACCCTTATTTTCTGATGATTTGTTTGTCAAATGAGATTATAGATCTTTCAAAAATCTTAAAACTTTATTTGTCACTAAATAATCTATACACGGAGCTAGAATGTGCAGATATCTAGTTAGCTTCCGTATTTTTTCTGCACTTGCATGTGGTACTGATGACTGGGTTGGTCAAGCGTTTCTCTGCTTCAAAAGCTTCTTTTAGGTAAATTTCTCGAGAGAAATTTACCTATTGCGGAGAGCATCATATATATATATATATATATATATATATATATATATATATATATATATATATATATATATATATATATATATATATATATATATATATATATATATGGGATATAACGAAATTTGTGACCACGCTAGAGGTTGCAATTTTGCTTCGATTTTCACCAAATTTTCAGGAAAGGTGTATTGGGTAATTATCTCGGTTAAGTTCGTGAACCAGCTATATCGGCGGGTCAAAAACAAAATGGCGGCCATTTTAGACGAAAAATCACGATTTCTGTTCTGACCAAAGTGTAGCTCCGATTTGGGTGAAATTTGGTACAAAGGTTCATTGATGTATGTGATGAATCTCACAATAAAAAATCCAAAGTCGGTACGGCAGAAACAAAGTGGCGGCCGCTCAAAGGTCGAAAAACGTGCAAAATTTTGTTGTTGCAATAGTGGTCAAAGCTTTCAACAGATTTTCATGAAATTCGGTAGTTTGATAGAAATTATAAGTATCTAAAGAATTACGTAAAAAAACTGGAGGTCAGGTTGCAAAAAACAAAATGGCGGCCAGTTGAAGGTGGAAATTTCAAAGGCTTTTAAAAGTCGCAATTTTGATCCGACATATACGAAACTTGGTTTCAAGATAAACATCACTTACACCTACAGTCTTTGATATTTTGGTGATCACGCATGTGAAAATTTCAAAATGGCGGCCGTTTAAATATGCGTTTTTTTCATGTTTTTGTGGCCCTCTAGCGGTCACATTTTCCAACGGATTTTGATGAAACTTGAGATTATGAATCCCTGTACTATGTTCTTGTATTTTGCAGGAAATTATTAAAATTGAATGAAAAATAAAAAAGTCAAAAATTTAAAGCCTAATATTTTTAACTGCGATTTCCTTTAAAAATTGAATTATTTTGCCCTGTTTAGAGTGAAACTCCTATTTGAACGAGATAGTACATTGATTTATGAGGTCCTAGCATACAAAGATTTGAAATAATCCAAAATCAAATACATGCATTCAAAATGGCGGCCCCCAAAGGTCTGAAGGCAAGCGCAATTCGCTATTTTAGTGCCAACTGAAATAATGAATATTTTTCATTCAAACATTTTAAATGACTTTACTTGAAAGAACTTATAAACCAGATCATTTTTAAGATATTGTTTAATATTTTTAACAATACCCTAAACAATTATAAAATCGCGACTTGTCTGTCTGTCCGTCCCTCCGCCCGTTTGTTCGTGCGTCATAACAAGTTTTCTCGCAAACCACATGAGCTAGAATGAGGAAATTTTCTACGTAGGTCAAAAGTGGTGCCTCTTGAAATTTGCAGTGCAAGAAAATATTTTAAGGTATTTAAGGGGGGTCTCCCCATACAGGCGGGTCTCCCCATACAGGCGGATGGCATACAATTTTTTTTATTTCTGTAGCCCTCTAGCAGCCAAGATTCTCAACAGATTCCGTTGAAACTTGAAATTATAAGTTATTAAGGCAAGTTAATTTAATTTGATTATGCAAATCGAATGACAAATAAAACAGTCGAAAATTTACAGCTTAAAATTTTTAGCAGCCGATTTCAATAAAAATCGAAATGACGGCCCTCACAGTTCAGAATAAAATTGAAATGTATGTATTAATGGCAATGCAAGTGCTGATTAAACTTTTATGGAAATCTTTTGAAATTAACTTTTCGAGCTATTTAAGCCTTTGTGTGGTTACCACTGTGAACTGTGTAAACAGCAAATGCGAGAAGGGCGAAACCGGTATTTATATGTTTACAACAATATGTAATCCATACGCATGCAACTCAATTTAATTAGCAAAATATTTGCGCCCCGATAAAAGGTTTCTAAAACGAACGTGGCCAGATTTTTTTTATGTTAATAAATACCCATGTGGTACTACGAAAATTGCAGAAAGAAGTTTAGTAGTAGGTAAGCCAAATTCTTTTTCGAAACTTTACGCTACATACGAGAAATTTACCTTTCCGGCTGGTGCTGCCAACGGGGATTTTTCTGTTTGGGCAAGACCGCAGTATAGGCCACTTTTGATTGTTCCAACCATTTGTTGTTGGATTCAAGTATCAACTCGCTTAAACCTGGCTCATTATTTAGTGGTACAAATAAGGTCCTACACATCTACACAAATATCTGCAAGCTAGCATAGGCAGAAGCCAAATATTTCCACAAATACTGCCGGCGACCCGCCAAGAGTGCTGAAGAGAGAAACTCTTCAGCACTCTTGGCGGGTCTTTGGTAGTACGTATTCTAAGCTAACGATTACGTAGGGAATTGTATCCTATGATTATTCCAACCAAATCCCTGCTTTCTCTTCTATTCAGTTTTATCAAGAAGTATGCCAACTTCTGGTGAGGCTCTTTCATTGAAGATTTGGAGAGTTTTCATCTATTGCATCCTTGCCAAGATTTCGCTAATTTAGCTATCACCCTACGATTTATCTTGTAACTGATGATATGAGGGCTAGTGACACCAATACAGAGTACGGGCTGAAAGGTAACATTTTTTTTGGTTTTTTCGTTACCCTCATACCTTCAGTGCTCTGGAACCCAGTATATCTTGAGTGAGTTGCACCTTCCATCCGAGAAATGGTATAAAATCAGTTGATCCGGATTTTCTTCAATCATTGTTAACCAAGGTGAGCCTCAAACTATATACTTGCGAAGCACTTTCAGAAAGAAAGGAAACAGTTCAACTGTGATGCCTTTCGATTCAGCGCTTTTTGAATCATCGTTATTTCTGGTAATATTGTATCATCATACCCTTTAACGGGACAGTCATATTGTATTCATGCAACTAAGTCAATCCTTGAAGAAAATAGGGCTTCTGTTGGGGAATGACGAACTTATAATCTAAACCACAAAGATTGCGGCCTGGATTAAAAGCTCTTAATACTTTTCACAGGCTTCAGCAAGTGGTGGTGCCCTTTTTTGAACTATTATACTAATGTGCATTATGAGGGTTAAATACAAAGTTTTTAAGCAAATATTTGACTCCACAAGAATTAAATTTAACCATTGATACTTTTTTAACTATGTAGGCTCCACGTCAAGCCAAGCAGAAAACTCTCTGTAGGGCTATCAAGCCCTCAAATATAACATTAACGGATTCCGAAGGAGGTTCGAGCTAAAGTTCAACCACAGTGTATTAGTGATCACACGTTGAGTAAAAATAATAATAATAATACTAATAATAATAATAATAATAATAATAATAATAATAATAATAATAATAATAATAATAATAATAATAATAATAATAATAATAATAATAATAATGATAATAATAATAATAATAATAATAATAATAATAATAATAATAATAATAATACTAATAATAATAATAATAGTAATAATAATAACTCATTGCACAACAGTCCAGATCCAAACCTTTGTTTTCGTGTTAGGGAGGTGAATGCTCATTCAAGCAAAGAGTGTGGGACTCCCATCCTCGCAAGAAAGCGACTGAACTATCCACTAAACACCTACCCTGTAAACCCGAGAACCCAGCCTGGAACCGTTTGACACATTACTTCGGGACAGGTCTCGTTTTCTTACGCCATGAGGCGCCTTCAAGTTGGGGATACCTTTCCTAGCAGGGGGAGAGAGGAAGAGGAAGTGCCTGACAAGTGATCCCCCAGCCCCAACGCCCCCGGTCGTTGTGAGTCCCTTTTATCTTTGAGGACTACCCGAACATAATGTGCCACCTGGTTCTATTTGTCAACCGGTTCGAGCATCACCGCGTCTATATTATCCGGGGTGAGCTCTCCCGTGTCCCCGAAGAGGGACTTTATTCACGCAAAAAATGTGTGTAAGCAAAAAATGTTTGGCAGGCATTGTCTTCCTCTCCTGAAAAAAACCGACAATCGGGTGACCGTGACTTACCAATCTTGTGCAGGTAAGATTGGACACCCATGCCCACTCAAAAGCTGAGTCAAATAAAAGTCGATCTCACCATGCTTTCGATTTAGCCACGGTCTTGCATCTGGTATGAGGCGCGCAGTCCACCTTGCTCTCGTGCAATTCACCCAAGACTGCTGCCAATCGTTGAGCGAGTGCCGTCTCTCTTTGCGGTCAACCATCTTCCTCGCATCCTCGGTTTGACGCAAATAAATAGAGCGGCGCTCTCTAGCAGGAAGGCCGAGAGGTATCACGTCAATGACTTTCACCGCCAAATCAGAGACTCTTGGATACGAAGATGCAATCCTCAGCGGTCCTCTTCTCTGTATCTGTGTTTTCGGTAAACCTCCTTGCTGAGAGCGTCGCCTCGTACTTCTGCTCCATACAGTAGCACTGAGCCTACAGCATTCATCAAGAAGCGTCTGCTTGATGGGGTGAATCCCCCTACCTTTGCCATAAGTCGACTCAGAGCCGAAAATCCTGAAGCAGCCTTCTCAGCCGTTGCCCTGATTTGCTCAGAGAAACTCATCTTCACTCACTCAGCGCAGTAGCATACTTAGCCTAAGTTGCACTTGCTCAATGGTGCGCCCAGTGACTAGAGCCGCAACATCATTATCTGCATAGCCGATCAAGCCGTACCATCTGGCATCTCTGGTCTCAGTAGCCCGTCGTAAGACACGTTCCAAAGGTCTGGACCGAGGATAGATCCCTAGGCAACACCCGATGTAACAGCCATCCCTCGTTGGCCCTGTGTTGCGTCGTAGAGCCCCCGTTGTAGGTAGTCCCTCAAAAGCCGCGTAAGAGATTATGGAACTGGAAAAAGGTTTTCCAGCGTATCTAGAATATCCACCCCTCTAGCGGAGTTTCCTGACGTCGAGTGTCACCAACAAGACAATCTGTCGCTTGGTGCACCTATGTTCCTTTGCCTTTTGGACCGCGCTCATCAACTCTAGAATCGCATCAATGGTAGAACGTCCTGCCCTAAAGCCGTACTGCCCACGAGATAGGTCCCCAGCAGCACGAATTGCATCAGTGAGTCTTCCCTTGATGAGTTTCTCTAGCACTTTCACAGCTGTGTCTAGCACGCATAACGGGCGGAATGCAGACTTGCTTATCAGCAAGAGCCTCGCCACCTTCCATCGTACCGGGAAAACCCCGTCCCGTAGGCAAGCGTTGAATGTGCTGAGCAGCAAGTCAAGACGAACCTTGGCGTTGAGATTTATTCTTAGGGTATCTCGTTCCATGACTGTAATGCGCTGAGTAAACCGCGCCTAAAGCAGTGCCTGCTTCAATCGGGTTTTTTTGCAGCTTTGTATTGGTTATTGGTTGTGAAAATCCCAAAGGAAGGTTTCCCTTTTGACCATCTCCTACACTTTCGCAGCAAATTTTCATTCCATCTTTTTGCACCAAGTGAGGCATATCTTTCTCTACAAGCTTAGCGTCCAACTTTCTGTACCTATGACAGGTAGTTTTTCAGCGCAATGTATACCTTTTTTGGACCACTTCAAGAAGAGTCCTGCCTCCAGACCATAGTATACTCACATAGTACCCACACTCAATCTAGCCTCCGGAAAAAACCGCACACATGCCGAAGAGCGAACCATAAATCTTTGACAGCGGGCACGTAGGTAAATGCTGACGCGAGAATTGGCGTAAATATCAACATGTGCTTTGATGAGAGATTTCAGGATGACCAGATTAATAAATTAATAACTTTGCAGAAAAACCAATTCGTTCTATGCAATCTTTTAGTTTTTTATTAGGGGCTGGCAGTACTCCCATGTTCTGAAATGCATAAAGGAATACGTGCGTCGGAAATTTTATTTGGTTTTTATTTTGTTTTTTTTTGAATACGACAGGTCTCGACTCAGCTGGTGCCCCGGCTTAGCTGACCGGCCCCTGGGAAAATTTAGAAAGTGTACAACACAAGGTAAATGTAAGGTGTGGATACTATGTGAATGTACTATACTTCAGACACTTCCTACTTTGTCCTTAAATATATTCAATAGGTTCCTAGTTTGAAGCAAAGGCAGTCTTGCATAAAGAGCTTTAATTTGGACTTATTGCTTCTAATCCCGCAAACATACCTTCAGATAAGGTTAATCGAGCTAAAAATACACTAGTTTTCATATTTTTGACTTTGATTCTTTGCAAATGTTCCACAATTTTGCTGAGCTTGTCTTTTGATTTTACCTATAAATCATTTATAGTATGTTTGTTTGTCGTTTGTGTTACATGTTTTCTTTTTGACTCTGGTATTTTTTTCTAATCCTAGTTACTTTGGTGGAACAATATGGTACTTTCCCATTTTTGGATTAATGATGGCTGTTCGTATAGATTATATGCTATCTTCTTTGCACTTAGATGGGAACTTACAAGTGGAAAACGAACAAGCCAAAGAGTTTGCGAGGGGCGGAGCAAACTTCGAGGAAGTATCTTTGCAAGGCGTACCAAAACATATATATAAGATCATTGACAACCTGAATAAAAAGCTTGGCAGAAGCTGTTTCCTTAGTTATAATGAAAACATATGCGTGAAAATTGGCATCGCTATGCGGCTTAATCGAATATCTATCTGCGAGTACCTTCTTTCTTCACGATCTTATAATTAGTAATGTTTGCAACTTTTTAAAAAGTTATCTATTACGATAAATTTGGTCAAAAGCCCCTTTCAGTTCTCAAACTCTATTCCTTGGGTTCACACTAACATTCTTTCTTTTAGCCGCAGATTCGATGGTATTTTATTGAGATGGTCTTCCAAAACCCGTTACTAGGACATACCTTCCGCTGTTATGTAGGGTTATAGCCTCTTTTATTGTTAACACTTTTGCTTCAATAATTTGGGGGAGAGGAGCTTATCTACTTATCTTTTACTGGTGAAGAAAACTTTTTGATGGTCGGATATTTTCACCTAAATCAGAAGCTTAATCATAATTTTTTTCGCCCTGTCTGTCACTTTAGTTTCTTTAAAGTTATTTTGGAGAGAACATTGCTATCCCATGATTCTTAAATTCAGCATACTCTTGTAATATTTTATTGAAAGTTGCACCATCAATATTGTTTCTTATGCATTGGTTCTGCGCATATAATTGGCCACCATCGCATATTCCCTTTCAGTTCGTCAGATATGTGCCATGGCTAAGTTTTATGGACGATCATTGTAGTATATTAAATCTAAATCTTGGAATCTTTTCAAAGCCAGCTCAATATGTTTTGGTGCTATTTTGTCTTGCAAAAAAATCTTAAAAAACATGTCTTTAACCTTCTTGCTTTACCTGGCTTTATTAATTTTGGAGTATTATAAGCCATTATTGTTGAAGGAACAACGTTGGTAGCACTGTTCACTAACAGGCGACGGACTAGATCTGTCAAAGTGTCACTCTCTCTCTCTCTCTTTCTCTCTCTGATAGACCTATGCCACTATATGTACAAACCATTGTGTGTGTCAATGAACATTTAGAAATAAGTAACATTAAACTCGTATTTCCACCGTTTACACTATTGTACTCGTATTAAGCAAAAATCAACAAAGGTTATGGGCCCTGGTGCCACATTCAACAAGGGAAACCTACGAAGTGAATATAGATATATTCAATGTAAAGAAAAGTGACACGTTTGCCATTTTCGGTTCATTCCCATCGCTCATACAAGTGCATGCATATTGTGTCCAATTTACAAAGTTCCATCGAAACTCGTATGCATGAAAAGTGTTTTGCACAATGGAAATTCCACCGAAGTAAAAATTCAATAACTCCTCTCTAACGCCTAGTGGGAAAATCAAGCGAAAATAACGACAGAACTCAAGGCATCGATCAACAAACTAAACAGTGTAAATTATGTTTCCCAGTCATACCAAATGAAATTCTTATTTATGTAAGCGGATCCATGGACAATAATTTGAGGTTACAACACTCTTTTTAGCACGACAGCCCCTCTCGGCCCTTCGCTGAGAGATAGTTCGAGTATCTGATTTTCATGACCGTATTGATTTTTCCGGAAGTTGATTTAGTCACTATAATGCTCCCGTGTATCTGCTCAGCTATGATACGATCTGATTAAATCAGTACAAATCACCACTGAGTGAACACTCGTAGTCTGTCTGAAAAATCCCCTGAACGAAATCACGTTGTTCACCAACGAGGCTTGAACCTTTTTTTTTGTTTTTTTTGTGGTACGGAGGTGAACGCTATTTAGGCACAGAGTGTGGGACTCCCATGCGCGACTGGACTACCTACTAAACACCTCCCCTGTCAACCTGAGAACCCAGCCTGGAACCGTTTAACACATTACTTCGGGCCAGGTCTCGTTTTGTTACGCCGTGGGGCGCCTTCAAGCTGGGGAGGCCTTTTCCTAGCGGGAGGGGAGAGGGGAAGAGAAGGGGAGAGGGGAAGAGGAGGGGAGAGGGGAAGAGGAAATGCCAGAAGAGCAATCCCCCAGCCCCAGCCCCCACGTCTGCTGTGAGTCCCTTTTATATTTTAGGACTGCCCGAGCATAATGTGCCACCTGGTTCCATTTGTCAACCGATTCGAGCATCACCGCAACTATATTATCCGGAGTGAACTCTCCCGTCTCCCTGTAGAGTTCCCTTTGCAGCCTGACCCATTTTGTACACGCAAAAATGTGTGACAGGCATTGTCCTCCTCTCCTGGGCAAAACCGACAATCGGGAGACCGTGACTTACCGATCTTGTGCAGGTAAGACTGAAAATACCCTTCCCCGCTCAAAAGCTGGGTCAGATAAAAGTCAATCTCACCATGCTTTCAATTTAGCCATAGTCTCACATCCAGGATGAGGCGCGCAGTCCACCTTCCCTTCGTGCAATTCATCCAACACTGCTGCCAATCGTTGAGCGAGCGCTGTCTCTCCTCGCGGACAACTATCTCCCTCGCATCCTCGTTTCGGCGCAGGTTAATAGCGCGGCGCTCTCTAGCAAGGAAGGCGACAGGTATCACGCCTGCAATCACTCTCACTGCCGAGTCGGAGACTGTCGGATACGAAGATGCAATTCTCAGTGCTCCTCTTCTCTGTACCTGTGCCAAACGTTTTTGGTATACCTCCTTGCTGAGAGCGTCGCCCCATACCTCTGCTCCGTACAGTAGCACTGACCCTACAGCATTCATCAAGAGGCGTATTCTTGATGGGCTGGGTCCCCCTACGTTGGCCATAAGTCGACTCAGGGCCGATATTCCCGAAGCAGCCTTCTCAGCCGTTGCCCTGATTTGCTCAGAGAAACTCATCTTTGAGTCGATCAGTAGCCCCAGGTACTTCACCGCTGGCTTTGATTCGATTTGTATATCTCCAATAGTGATCATCCTTACTCTAGGGACTCTGTTTTTTGTCAAGATGACCACTTCGGTTTTCTCCAGTGCTAAACTCAGCCCGCGAGCAGTCATCCAGTCCCTTACTCGGCGCATTAGCATACCTAGCCTAAGTTGCGCTTGTTCAACGGTACGTCCAGCGACCAGAGCTGCAACATTATCCGCATAGCCGACCAAGCGCGACTCATCTGGCATCTCAAGTCTCAGTAGCCCGTCGTAAAACACGTTCCACAGGTCGGGACTAAGAATAGATCCCTGGGCAACACCCGATGTAATTTCCATCCTTCGTTGGCCCTGTGTCGTGTCGTAGAGCAGGCTTCGGTCCTTTAGGTAGTTCCTCAAAAGCCGCATTAGATATTCTGGAACTTGAAAAGAGTTTTCCAGCGTGTCCAGAATATCCACCCATCTAGCGGAGTTGAAGGCATTCCTGACGTCGAGTATCACCAACAGGACGATCCGTTGCTTGGTGCGACTATACGCCTCTGCCTTTTGGACCGCGTTCACCACCTCTGCAATCGCATCAATGGTAGAACGTCCTGCTCTGAAGCCGTACTGCCGAGGAGATAGGTCCCCAGCAGCACGAATCGCGTCAGTGAGTCTTCCCTTCACGAGTTTCTCTAGCACTTTCCCAGCCGTGTCTAGCATGCACAACGGGTGGTATGCAGACGGCGATTCGGGATTTCCCTTCCCCTTGCTGATCAGCACGAGCCTCGCCACCTTCCATCGTACCGGGAAAACCCCGTCCCGTAGGCAAGCGTTGAATGTGCTGAGCAGCAAGTCAGGACAATGGTGGTAGACGAGCCGCAACACCTCAGCTGGAACACCATCTGGACCTGGAGCCTTCCTCGCTTTCAAGGAGAGGACTGCATCCTCTAGTTCTAGCTGTGTGAAGAGTGGGCATTCTACTGCTGTTTCACCATGGACAGCGTCAACACGGAGGGGATAGGCGGGAAAGAGTCCCCGCAATATCGCGTCCATCTTTTCCGCGTCATGTATACAAGGCTTCCGTAGGGCACCAAGTTTCCCCATGACCAGCTTGTAGCCAAGGCCCCTCGGATCCTTGTTCACATTGTCCACTAGGTCTTGCCAGCAGCGAGCCTTGCTACTGTTGATCAGTTTGCGAAGGCATTTCCTGGCCGACTTATATGCTGCCACCTGGTTGCATGCCTCGTCACGGTTCCGCGCCCGTTGAGCCTCAAGCCGAAGCTTGTGACAGTCCCTCCGCTTTTCAGCGATTTCAGTAGACCACCAGTACACTGGGGGCTTGCCGTGCCGGGGTCTTCGACGGGGCATAGAAGCGCAGAGAGAGATTTGAACCTTGGACTTTCGGCTTATGCGTCTCATGCTCTAATCACTAGACCACACAGACTAATTGAACTTACAGAAGGGGAATCACGAGAAATCCTCTTGTGATCTCTGATGAACAGCAGATACACAAACGTTCCCTCCTAAAGCCTAAAGACCTATTGGAAGAATTACAGGAACTATATGCACCAAAGAACAACAAAATTTGTACCATTCAGCTCAGACAAAATCTTTATTCGTATAAAATGTGTGACTACAAAACGGTAGAAAATCATCTAGGAAATATCAATAAAACTGTTAAAGATTTGTCAAATATCGGTGATGTCAATGAAAATGAAGATTTAGTCATGACCATAACATATTATGTGGACTGTCAGACGATTGAGCTACTACTTTATCACCTCTTTGCAACTTGCCAGAAAATGAATTCATATGTGCAACGATCAAACGCCGCTTACTGGCAGAAGACTCTAAGCGCCGAGAAAATAATAGATTAAGCAAATACAATGTCTATAAAAGCCAAAGGAAAGTCTACCCCGAAGAGTTAGTATTTCAAAAAAAAAACGGCGACAATTAAGAATCAAAAGGATGACAGAACATGTTCCAATTGCAAAAGAATAGGTTACATTGCAAAGGATTGCCGAAAAAAATAAACTCTGAGAAGTAATGCTTTTGTAGGATAACTACAATATGCAACAGCAGGTGGATTGTAGACTCTGATACAACGCATCACATGGTACCTAACGCGCAATGCTTTTCAACAAAAGCCCTCATATCAAAGATGACCCATTGGCGGGCGGTAAAAAAGCAACTGATGTAGAAAAGGTACCATAAGTACGTTATTAAAATGTAATTCAGGATGCGTGACTAGATTCGAAAAAAATGCTTTGCTGGTGTTGGGTATTAATTGGTACATTTTTCAGAGGCTGCTTCATACAAAACAAAAAAGGAAACTTGCTAATAGAGACAAAAATAAAGATTAGTTGTATGTAATGAATACAGAATCAATAGTGAAAAGTGAAAGTACCTTAAATACGTTATAGAAAAATGAAACAAAGACAGAATCATCGATTTATGGCACCGAAAGATGATGCACGTCAACAAATGAACGAGTTCCGAAATAACAACTCAATGTTGGGCCTAAATTGTGAGAAAGGTTCTTGTTAAATTGACATTTTACTATTATATTGAACGCACTCTCATCTGACAATAACAACCTGTACACTACTTGTAAGGAGGCAGTATTAGTTTACTCTTCGACCAATAAAGACCTGTTTTATTGGGGTGCCGTCTTTTTATCAAACGCGAATAGGTTGTGGGCCCAGTGTTCTAACGAGTACGAATTTGTAGCAGTACCTGTGCAAGTATTTGATGAAAATCAAAGTATTTCGCGATAGGGCTTGGATAATAAATGGATATAAAAGCCATGCTTGAGCAATCTATTGTGGCTCATCGATTGGATGGCAGAAATTTTTGCATGTGGAAGTTTCCTATCAACTCAATGCTATGTAGTCAGAAACTGCTTGATTTGATTAAAGGTACGGATCCAAAACCTGCTTCAAGTAATACCGAGAAATTAAAAAGTTGGACACAGTGATGGCAATTCCAAGCAAAGTTTACATGTTTTGGATCGCAAGCCAGCAAAATACATCATGAACGGTTTGAAGAGTATTGATCAGAAGAAAAGTGATCTTCGAATCATGTCACTGTACGAGGACTATTTTAGTTCAAAAATAAATGATGAAGAATCAGTTCCTGCATATGTTTCGAAGGTTTGCGTGATTACATCAGAGTTGGAAAAACAGGATGAGCAGTTATCGGATAATTTAAAAATATGCCGAATTGTGAGCAGCTTGACACCGAAATTCCAGAATTTTTGAATGGTTTGGTATAATATTAAAGAGTTCCGTACTATGAATACACTGATAGCAAAACTACAGATAGAGGAGGATCAGCTGAACAAAGAGAGTCGTGACTCAGAGCAACATGTTGCTCGTGGAGCGGCTTTCAGCACGCAACATAAAACTGGTAATAATCGGAAGATTCCGTTGAAAGACCGAAAGGCAAAATCGAAATGTCATTCGTGTGGTGAGATGGGCCATAGGAGGACCAACAGTCTTTGCAGAAACCACAAGAACACAAATTAAAATGGCGGCAAAAATGAAAATGATAATTCAAATGAATACGTAGCCTTTTCTGCGTGCAATGAGATTTTATCCGCTGAGTACAAAGCTATTTGGTTACCCAACTCTGGAGCAACACGCCTTACTACCCTCCGACGAGATTGGTTCAAAACTTTTTCTTGCGAGACTGCACGGAAAGGTGTAAGGATTGCGAATGGTCAAATTCCTTGATGTCAAAGGTAGCGGAACCGTCGAAATTCAAACGTGGACTAATGGAGAATGAGAAACACGAATTTTGGAAGACATTCGATTTGTTCCAAAAGCTAAAGTCAATTTATTTTCCATCAGCCAGCTATCAAAGAAAGGCTACGACATGCATTTCATGGACAATGGATGTAAGGTTGTCGACCAAGCTAGTGATTTGCCCGCAATGGGTTATATGGATTCAAACGATTTGGTTTGTATGGCATTCGCCAGTTAAAAATTGGTCATTCCTGTTGTTCGTCAAACACCAAGAAATCAGCGTGTTCACAGGAGAGGTGGCACGTCTGATGCCGTGCGTGGTATGACAATAACTAATTGGGCAAAATGCATCAAGTATCGCATCAATTAGGTAGAACGCGTACATTGGCGAAATATTTACCCATTCACATCGACTTGTGTGGACCCATGGACCAACGTGGAATCGGAGGTGAGAAGTTCTTCTTGCTTTTAAAGGAAGAAGCGACGAACATGAGATTTAGCATCTTTTCGAAACAAAATTGGAATCCTATGAATATTTGAAAGAATTTTTGTCGCAATCTGAGAATGCTTGGGATGTTCGTGTCAAATATATTCGGTGCGACAATGGAAGCGATTTTATGAATAGCGATGTTGCAAATCTTATGGCAAAGCATGGAATACTAATGGATCGGATTTCCCGCTACACACTAGTCCAAAATGGATTCATCAAAAGAGATAATAGAATGATTCAAGAACCAGCGCATAATTTGTTAATTGCAAGTGGCCTGCTTTCGTTTTTCTGTCCAGAGGTAGTTCGAACAGCGGTATACATTTCTTACCAAACAATTAATTCAAGTCATCCAAAACGCACACCTATCGAACGATGGTTTGATCAGAAGCCATATAAAACCCATGTAAATTTTTTTAGGACAACAGCATTCATGCACATTTGGAAGAACGTTTGACGAAAAAAATGGGACCCCAAGACAAAAAGGTGGTTGGCTTTGAATCCAAACAAAAAAGTTATCGACTCTATGATCCGGTTTCAAAGAAAATCATCATCAGCTGTGATGTGGTATTGGAGGAGAGTCGAATGCAGAACGACAACGTCAAATTTGCCATTGATTCCACCAAGATCGAGATGGATCGGATCACAGGCAATCTCTTTTGGATGATGTTTCGGTTACAGATGAAACAGTTGAATAATCACCGGAATTAATTTCCAGTGCAGATAGAGAGGATAACGTCAAGCAATTACGTGTCAACTCTAAGTGAATAGCGCCATACGATGCATCTACTGGATATTTAGCAATAATCGCCAAGCCTGAAACGTATGAAGAGGCAATGAGTTCCGAGCCGAAAGCAGAATGAAAAGATACGACTGAAGATAAACTGAAGTCGTTGTCAAGAAAAAAAATCCCCGTTGGCAGCACCAGCCGGAAAGGTAAATTTCTCGTATGTAGCGTAAAGTTTCGAAAAAGAATTTGGCTTACCTACTACTAAACTTCTTTCTGCAATTTTCGTAGTACCACATGGGTATTTATTAACATAAAAAAAATCTGGCCACGTTCGTTTTAGAAACCTTTTATCGGGGCGCAAATATTTTGCTAATTAAATTGAGTTGCATGCGTATGGATTACATATTGTTGTAAACATATAAATACCGGTTTCGCCCTTCTCGCATTTGCTGTTTACACAGTTCACAGTGGTAACCACACAAAGGCTTAAATAGCTCGAAAAGTTAATTTCAAAAGATTTCCATAAAAGTTTAATCAGCACTTGCATTGCCATTAATACATACATTTCAATTTTATTCTGAACTGTGAGGGCCGTCATTTCGATTTTTATTGAAATCGGCTGCTAAAAATTTTAAGCTGTAAATTTTCGACTGTTTTATTTGTCATTCGATTTGCATAATCAAATTAAATTAACTTGCCTTAATAACTTATAATTTCAAGTTTCAACGGAATCTGTTGAGAATCTTGGCTGCTAGAGGGCTACAGAAATAAAAAAAATTGTATGCCATCCGCCTGTATGGGGAGACCCGCCTGTATGGGGAGACCCCCCTTAAATACCTTAAAATATTTTCTTGCACTGCAAATTTCAAGAGGCACCACTTTTGACCTACGTAGAAAATTTCCTCATTCTAGCTCATGTGGTTTGCGAGAAAACTTGTTATGACGCACGAACAAACGGGCGGAGGGACGGACAGACAGACAAGTCGCGATTTTATAATTGTTTAGGGTATTGTTAAAAATATTAAACAATATCTTAAAAATGATCTGGTTTATAAGTTCTTTCAAGTAAAGTCATTTAAAATGTTTGAATGAAAAATATTCATTATTTCAGTTGGCACTAAAATAGCGAATTGCGCTTGCCTTCAGACCTTTGGGGGCCGCCATTTTGAATGCATGTATTTGATTTTGGATTATTTCAAATCTTTGTATGCTAGGACCTCATAAATCAATGTACTATCTCGTTCAAATAGGAGTTTCACTCTAAACAGGGCAAAATAATTCAATTTTTAAAGGAAATCGCAGTTAAAAATATTAGGCTTTAAATTTTTGACTTTTTTATTTTTCATTCAATTTTAATAATTTCCTGCAAAATACAAGAACATAGTACAGGGATTCATAATCTCGAGTTTCATCAAAATCCGTTGGAAAATGTGACCGCTAGAGGGCCACAAAAACATGAAAAAAACGCATATTTAAACGGCCGCCATTTTGAAATTTTCACATGCGTGATCACCAAAATATCAAAGACTGTAGGTGTAAGTGATGTTTATCTTGAAACCAAGTTTCGTATATGTCGGATCAAAATTGCGACTTTTAAAAGCCTTTGAAATTTCCACCTTCAACTGGCCGCCATTTTGTTTTTTGCAACCTGACCTCCAGTTTTTTTACGTAATTCTTTAGATACTTATAATTTCTATCAAACTACCGAATTTCATGAAAATCTGTTGAAAGCTTTGACCACTATTGCAACAACAAAATTTTGCACGTTTTTCGACCTTTGAGCGGCCGCCACTTTGTTTCTGCCGTACCGACTTTGGATTTTTTATTGTGAGATTCATCACATACATCAATGAACCTTTGTACCAAATTTCACCCAAATCGGAGCTACACTTTGGTCAGAACAGAAATCGTGATTTTTCGTCTAAAATGGCCGCCATTTTGTTTTTGACCCGCCGATATAGCTGGTTCACGAACTTAACCGAGATAATTACCCAATACACCTTTCCTGAAAATTTGGTGAAAATCGAAGCAAAATTGCAACCTCTAGCGTGGTCACAAATTTCGTTATATCCCATATATATATATATATATATATATATATATATATATATATATATATATATATATATATATATATATATATATATATATATATATATATATATATATATATATATATATATATATATATATATATATGATGCTCTCCGCAATAGGTAAATTTCTCTCGAGAAATTTACCTAAAACCATGGGAAATCATCATCATTGCGCAAACCGTGGGAAACAAATGGATTTTAAATGGATAAAATCTCCTCCAAATGAATTACCCAAGTTCGAAGCGCGACTAATAGCGAAGGGATATTCTCAGTGCAGCGGCGTTGATTATAAAGAGACCTGTTCACCAGTAGTGCGCTTCAAATCTTTAAGATGTATTTTGGCATTGGCAGCCATCTACGATATGGATTCAGTACAAGAAGTCAAGGCCGCTTGCTGAAACGGAATATTGCGAGAAACAGTTTATACGGAAGTTCCAAATGGCGTCAAGCAATAGGACGGATATGTTTGTCGACTGAAACTAAGTCTGTATGAACTAAAGCATATTTGGAACTGCAGCTATGTCGAATTTATGAAGGAAAGTCAGATAATGCAGTCGCCTTTTGATCTTTGTGCATTTTATGGAAACATTTGCAACGAAAGGGTAATTCTTTTACTCTAAGTCGATAATGGCTTAACTCTGTCACTAAGTAAGACGTCACTTGATATATTGGTCGTCAAGTTGGCAAGCAAGTTTGACATGACATTGAGAAACTTTAACTATTATGCTGAATTGAAGATCACACGTTATCGGGAGGCAAGGACAATCATCATTTGCCAAACATCATATGTTGCCAGGATTATTTGAAATTTCAACATGGAAGAGTCAAAATCAATTCCCACACCAGCTGATGTTGGAATATTTTTGACATCATTCACGGATGACGACAGCGAGATAAAGTGTTCCTTTACCGAGAGGCTTGTGGCTCACTTATGTTCACTGCGACTATTTCTCGACCTGAATATCATTCGCAGTGGGAGATATTTGCCGCTTCATGCCTGGGCCTGGTCAAATGCAAGTGAATGTAATCAAATGAATTTTTCGTTATCTTAATCATACAAGGCAGATAAAGATAACATTCGGTACGAGTGTGAATGATTCCGAGTCGGTCGGCTACACCAATGCAGATTATGTCCGTGACTATGAGTCAAGCAAAAACGTGTAACCATTTCAACCACTGGTTACTCGTTTTTGCTAGGAAATACAGTCATCATTTGGAAGAGCAAGCTACAGTCTGAAGTCACATTATCCATCACGGAATCAAAATATGAGGCATTATGGGAAGGCACCAAGGAAGCAATATGGTTGCGAGATCTTCTTAAGGAAATTGGATTCGGTCAATCAGAAGCAAGGAGCATTTTGAACAATAATTTGAATACGGTTCGCTGGGTCAAAAATCCTCAACATCATCATCGGACCAAGCATATCAACAAACATTTGCACAACACCTGGGAAAAATGCAGCCAAGGATTAATCAAAGTTCGTCCGTCGTATCTGAAAATTAACTGGCAGACTTACTGATGAAACCGTTACCTGCAATCAAGTTCAACTTGAACGGCAGAAGACTTAGATTGAACAATGAGTTAGGATTCGAATGATATATTTTGATTTTGAATTTTGTTAAAGAATATTTAGAATGAGTGGGAGTGTTAAATTGGCATTTTAATATTACATCAAACGCACTTTCATCTGACATTAACAACCCGTACACTATTTGTAAGGAGGCAGTATTAGATTACTTATCGATCAACAAAGATCTGTTTAGTTTATTTAGCTGGCAGGTAAGTGCACCAACCGTTCTCAAAGAAATCTTTAAACGACACAGAGGAAAAGAGGACAACGGTCCTGTAACTTCTTCATGGTAATCTCCTGGGCCGTATTGATATTCCAAGTTGACAAGATAAAAGATATTGGTTTCCATGATCATTGACACAAGTAGGTACACATTCGTGATATTTTTGAAAAATAATGGTGACGTACTAAGCAATTTCAAATCAGTTACCTACGCTCATGTCAGAAGGGTTTTGCACTCAACTTACAAAATGCAGTCACCAGCAACGATTAAAATCAAGAAACATGTCAAAGAGATTTGCTCGTTTAGAAGAAAATCCATTGTTTCTCTATTTTCAACTAAAAAAAATTACTCAAATCATGAAATCTGAAAAACATTTATGTCATCGATCTTATCTAAAAAAATTAAGAAGATCCAATCAAAACTGCATTGTCTGATTCGATGGAAAGTCCATAAAATATGCCCGGTGCCCCCACTGAAGCAAAAACTGTCAGTCTAGGAACTGTTTTGAAAATATCTCATAAAGAACTTTCATTTTATACTTATATCTGCTACCTTTGATGAAATTTTTTTTTCAGGGGTCACTCCCCTGTACTGTAATCATTGGTTCATGGCCTATTTTTTCCGAATCCTAGAATGGCTACAAAGCCCTTCAGTTAGGAGCTCTCTCCTGCCTCCTCGACTTTTTTTTACCTATGAATATTAATTGAAAGTACTAATCTATATCATTCATTAAATTGAATCAAGTCTGCAAAGCATGCACCTTAAATGTTGAAGTTGGGGAAAAATAACTCAAAATTATTCAATCTTCGCATTTAAAACAGCCACTATTTTGTTTTACAATAACTGTTGCCAATAGCTAAACCAATTGTCAAAGATATTCATGTTACCTATAATTCTTGAAATATTCATTCAAATCCTAGCAAACCTGAAGTGTCTGAGTCGGTAGAAAGCGCATATTGTTCCATAGCCCTATGTTTCTATAGTAATATAGCGCATTTGTTCCATAGTAACACACGAAAATTCAAATCGCTATCACTTCGTTAAATACCATTCGATCTTTATGAAACTTTCAGGACAGGTTAATCTTATTAATAGTCATCGGCGGGCTTAAGGGTACCATTACGATTTTATTCAAGAAAACGTAAAATCGATAAATCATACTACAATATTCCTAACAAAGTTGAGTGAATTTCGACTTCTCACGTATTTGCTGTTGTTGTACTCTTTAAGGCCTACATTCATGATTATTTTTGAGATTTTTCGGATTAAAGGTGTCCAATCGTGAGGGGGGTACGCGAAAAGTTCGTACATTTTCCCTACCCCCCCTCGGTACCGGTAAGGCATTTTTAAGACTTGTTTTGAAAAGATCTCATGAGACTACCACTGGTGAACAAATTTTTTTAAAGAGTCACCTCCCTATATGGAGGGACCCCCCTTAAACCCTTTTGAAAAATTTTTCCACCCCAAAAATTTCAAGAAGTTGCCACTTGCCACAAAAAAAGTGTTGTGGCATATAGCCCGCGGACGGACGGACAGACGGATACAGGTCCCTAAACCCTAAAAATGGAAAATCGAAGTGGAAAAGTAAACTGGAAGAAGCCTTATTCAATCTTCGCATTTAAAACAGCCACTATTTTGTTTTACAATTACTGATACCAGTAGCTAAACCAATTGTCAAAGATATTCATGTTACCTATAATTCTTGAAATATTCGTTCAAATCCTAGCAAACCTGAAGTGTCTGAGCCGGTAGAAAGCGCATATTGTTCCATAGCCCTATGTTTCTATCGTAATATAGCGCATTTGTTCCATAGCAACACAGGAAAATTCAAATCGCTATCACTTCGTTAAATACCATTCGATCTTTATGAAATTTTCAGGACAGGTTAATCTTATTAATAGTCATCTGTGGGTTTAAGGGTACCATTACGATTTTATTCAAGAAAACGTGAAATCGATAAATCATACTACAATATTCCTAACAAAGTTGAGTTAATTTCGACTTCTCACGTATTTGCTGTTGTTGTACTCTTTAAGGCCTACATTCATGATTGTTTTTGAGATTTTTCGGATTAAAGGTGTCCAATCGTGACGGAGGTACGCGCAAAGTTCGTACATTTCCCCTTCCCCTACCCCCCCGCCCCCCCTGGGTACCGGTAAGGCATTTTTAAGGCTTGTTTTGAAAAGATCTCATGAGACTACCACTGGTGAACAAATTTTTTTGAAGGGTCAGCTCCCTATATGGAGAGACCCCCTTAAACCCTTTTGAAAAATTTTTCCACCCCAATAATTTCAAGAAGTTGCCACTTCTGACCTTTCGAAAAAGTGTCATGGCTGTAGTTTCTATAGTTTCGGAAAAAAAGTGTTGTGGCATACAGCCGGCGGACGGACGGACAGACGGATACAGGTCCCTAAACCCTAAAAATGGAAAATCGAAGTAGAAAAGAAAACTGAAAGAAGCCTGTGGAGAATTCACACCGATAATGGTCTCAAATTTTGTTCGAGAATTGATTGAGTTTTTGAGAAACTATGGGAATTAAACATAAACGAAATGACCTAAATACGGCAGAAAAACGGCATTGCTGTGTGATATGGCAGAACATTAATGGATTAAGTGAGGTTACAAGATCAAGAAAGTGGTCTTTCAAAGAACTCATGGCCGCAGTTAATGTATGCTGCAACATACATTCGCAATTGTGCTACAAATAGTTATGATATATAACAAACTCCATATAAATTGTGGATGAGAAGGACACACAGTGAACGACATTTGCGAGCAATCGGATGCAAAGTTAGTGCTCACATTCAAAAACAAAACCGCTCTTCAAAACTATCCAAAAGAGCAGAACATGACGTTTTTATTGTATACGCACTGTATGTTTGATGTTACTGTATTTCGGTGCAGAAACACAACAGATGCAAGAGTCACAAGAATGTGTTTTCAAGCAGCAATCTCCACAAGAGTTGATAAATTCTAAGACTCATACGAGCGAGTATATCAGTACGCAGTACTTACATGAATCGACTCTACAAGACGGAACAGACCATCTTGAATCGATTCTACAAGCCAGGACAGATGATCTGATTAAGGAAGACGTACGAGTACTAAATGACGTGGTGAAACCGGATCATGATGATCTACCATCAGAAGATGAAGAAGCTGCTTCCGAACAAAAAGCACCTAGAAAAATGGCAAAGTTACGACAACATAAGATGCGCTCCGATCTACCAAAGTGAATAATCGTAAAGCAAACGCTCAAAAGTTAACATCTCAGAAAAATGAGTGAAACGAGCCAACGAACTACCACGAAGTTATTGAGCTCAGCGAAGCTGCGGAGTGGATGAAAGCAATGGTTGAAGAAATTGACTCAATAACAGGCACAAATCATGGGACTTGATAGAATGGTCTCCTGGTATGATGCCAGTGAAATACATATGGGTAGGCAAAAGAAAGGTAGCTGCCGACAAAGAGAGTCTGAAAGTGCGCTTAGTGGCTAAGGGCTGTAGCCAAAGAAAGGAATGGATTTCGATGACGTATGCACACCAATATCCAGCATTGACACAATATGATTGTTTCTTGCTGAAAGTGTTGAAAATAATTGGAACATCGACCAATTTAATGTAAAAAGCGCCTATCGATTTGAAGGAGACTATAGACATGATGCAGTCAGAAAGATTTGTAAAATTTGGACCAGAACGTTTAGTGTGTAAGCTGAAAAAATCAATGCACGGGTTGAAGCAAAGCGGTAGATGCTAGAATGATAATTTGATTTTTCACCCCTCAAATTAGATGTTTCCGCCAGGTGATATGCCCCAACCAGATGATACGGCTGTTTGACAGCTCTCTGCGACTGAATCAATTGATCAGCGAATGAATCACCACTTGACGTTGATTGAGTGACAGCTGCGGGTTGCGGTTAAATTGACAAATCGTATCACCATAGCTATGAGACTCGATAGTACGTTGAAGAAGAGAAAAAGACGGGCGAGGAAAGCAAATACGTGGTGGTTTTAATTGAAAAGTGTGGAGGACGTAATAAGTGCTTCGAGTGCTTGGCGTGATATTTTTGGTCCACGAATGAGAGTAACGTGAAACGATGAGAAGAGAATACCCTGGGATATTTATGTTCAGTGAAGAGCTCCGATATTTTCAAAAGTTGAAGTTGATGAGCAGTGATGAAAGTACATTAGTTCAAGGAGAATGGAACCCATGATGAAGATTGAAGTTCGTCGATGTTTGATATCCTCGTTGCCTGCGACTGGATTCCTTTTTTGTCGTCACTATTTTGTAGCGTGTACGGGAAGATATTTCCTGCGCACGGAGACATATAGCGGGAAGTGCGTGGGGTTAGCACTTGAAAGAGCCGGAGAAGCGGAGCCATTGCTGGGTTCGCCAATTGACGGATCTTTCAAAGATTTGGGCGTGGAGAAGACGACATTCCTCCGTTTGTTAACACACGACCGGTGTTTCTGAAAGAAAATAAGCTCCCAGAAAGTGACAGGGAAAGTAAAAGATGAGTTAACACGCATGAGGTTAATTCCTAAACCCAGATTTAACCCGTTTGTGCTTGCAGTGAACGATTGGCCTATTGCCGGGGGAAATCAAGACAAGCGTGAAGGAATGGTTGTTGGACGAGAGAAAATAATCCGTGCATTTGCTCAATTGATGCGCTTTAGAGCTCGAATTAAGACTAACAGTCGACCATCGAGGGGCAAACCCTATGGAAAACAAGTGAAGGTTTCCAAAAAACATCGATAGATACACTCCATCCTGTGCAGTCATTAAGAAATTGCCTACCAGCATTCCAGTGAGCTCCTGGAAAAGTGGGGATCGTTATCGCAAGGGCACATCTGAATTGGTGACACGAGTGGAAAAATCATTACATCTCTCTTTCTTTCTCTCTCCCTCTCTCTAATAAATAAACGCCACCATTTGTAGAGTCAATTGTGTGTGTCAACTGACTACTAGAAATAAATAGTATTAAACTTGTATTTCTAGAGCTTTCACTATTGCATTAAGTAGAATTCAACAGTTCTTTCCTGCTTCTATTTTGAAATTTGGTTAAACTTCACCTTGTGGCTTTTAAAGTACTACTACAAAATGTAGGGCCTTTCCTATCTATCAGTATTTTTTTACTAAAGTGCTAAGTATAAAGTTAAGCAAGATCTTGTGGCCCAATTAGTAAGTTTAGTATTCTTGGATTCGGTTCCAGCCAAGTCTTTAGATAAGTATTAATGGATATATTTTCTCCAACTTTAATTATTAAATGTTTATAATGTCAAATCACTTTGGGTGTATATGTGAGGTATCTTACGCAGTAGATTTTTATAGCCTAAACACTCAAAAATGGCTTAAAAGTCATCTTGTTGAAGAGTAGACTTATTGGATGGATCTTATCCAAAACTGGCAAAATCGTTTTTGACTCAAGAATGGCCTGCCGAAATTCTTTTTCAGGAGCAAACTTGTGCGCCAGTTGTTTAATTCTAAGAAGGATCTGCTGTCAGCTTTGATTATGCCTTTCCATCGAGCCTTCGGTCTTCCCGCTGGACGTCTGATCGTGCTCTGCCCGTCAATGTTCTTTTGGATAACCGGTTTTTTCCATTCTTTCGACATAATCTGCTCATTGCGATTTACGCAACTATACGCAAGAGGAAACAGGTGGATCGTCAGAAAATTTCATATAACTCTTCATTGTAGCGCAGTCTTCACTATGTTTCTGTTTTCCTTGGGCCGTAGATTTTCCGGAGCACTTTGCGTTCAACTACCTCCATAAAAAATAAATCAATTGTGATATGAAAGAATTTCAATTAGTTTTTCCAAGTTTTGACGCTTGTTATTGAATAAAAAGCATCCATATAGCCGAGTTTCTTCAATATGGCTGCAAAATTTTGAACTTTTGTCCTTTTACGATAATTTCCCTCACTTTTTGTTAGTAGGAGTCTTCATTAAAACCAATTTAAATGGAATCACTCCAAAAAATGTTTTGCTGTAATTTTCTGCTGCTGTGACGTTTTTGACTCTAGTTCTTCATATCTTTGGCATTTTATGAGACAGGTTTTTGCTGTGGCATTAAGCTCGATTGAAATGCTTATTCCTTCTTATTGAGTAAACCGCTTTTGAATTTGAGATAATGAGGTAAAGAAAATGCTAAAGCGAAAATTGATTTGGATAGTCAAAAAACTAGGTCCACTGGACAGTGTATGTAAATTAAGAACATGAACTAAACATACAAAAGCTAGGACATTGTTATCCACTATTTTGACAAGAAAACTGACGCACAAATATGCTCCAAGAAGTCAAAAGAAGTTTCAGCTAGCCCAACTCATCTATTTTGTTATAAAAAGCTCATGGGCATATTGCAGTAGTTGTATAAAGTTAGTGTTAGTGAGGAAAATAAATTATTTCTTTTCGAATAATTGTATGACTACGCTATTATTTCAAAATATGTCTTCTTCTTTTTGGTAGCACTACAGCCCCTCTTGGGGCTTTGATTCCTGCATCAAGAGCCTTCAACTGTTCTGGTCCACTGACCATGTCCTCCAATTTTGAAATCTGAGCAGCGATAAACTGTCTTTATTGACCGAGTCAGACCAGCACTTCCTCGGTTTCCCCACTGGTTGCTGGCCTCAAGTTCTCCCAATAAACACCTTTTTGGATATCTGCTGTTCATCCATATGATTCACGTGGCCGGTTCATTTTAGCTTCCGCAGTCTAACAGTCGTTGAGACCTCCAGAACGTCAAAAATTTCATACAATTCATGGTTGTATCGAGTTTGCCATTAGTTCCCATCTAGGATTCGCCTTTCGAAGGCTTCGAATATATTTGCGGATGCTTAGGTTAGGTTCAATGTTTCACACCTAGAACATAACGCATGTCTTATCACAGATTTGTATAGTTAGAGCTTTGTTTTCTTGTGCAGTCAGCTGGTATTCAGGATCGTCAAAGCTGAATAAAATTTTTTCTTTGCAGGCTGTATTCTTCGGCGTATTTCGTTTCTTTTATTACTGGTTCTCGTTATTTTTGTACCTTGATTTATAAATTCACCCACATTTTCGATATTCTAGTCGCCTAGTGTAATATTTTGTGTATTTGAGGTATTTTTCCTCGACTGCATCATGAGCATTGTTTTATTCTCAATGATTTGTAGGCCGAGTAGTTTTTCTTCGCTGTCGAGTTTCAGGATAAGTTCTTTTGCGGTCTTGAGCGACCGTGACAAAATGTTGATGTCATCTGCATAAGCTACCACTTAGCTTGACTTGTATAATAACGTACTTTATGTATCAGCAGGTAGCTTTCTTTTGATATAGCATATTTCAGAGCCAAATTTCATAGCGATGGGGCCAGCTCATCTCCCTGCTTTAGTCCGATTTATCTCATTCAAAACCTTAAACTTTTGGTACATGTAATGACCTTTAAGTTTCCGGTAAATGTATTTTAAAGAAAATGTAGCGTTTACAAATTAGAATAGTGTTACGCCACTACAGCAAATAAAAACTGTCAAGTTAATTTCCTTGAACTCCTATTTTTGCTAAGACATTTGCTCCAAATACGATAACCAATTCCTCTATTCTAGAATACTCACTTTTGATGCTTCTATGGGCTCACAATTCAGCGTAACGGAATTGAAAATTTGTCCACTTTCACAGGATTTTTCTCGCCATATGCCGCCTTCGCATATGAAATATTTACTTCGATCAAAACCGTTGGGTAATCTTTGACCTTCATTGCATTCCTATAAACATCGATACAATAACCAATCATTAGGTGAAACTTCATTAAAAAATAATCTTAGTATTATTCAGTTATAAGGTTAACTTTACTTACAGCTGGGGGCGGAGTAATAGGCGGTGGTCCCCCTGTGGTGGTGGTAGTCGTGCTTGTTGCAGTTGAGGTTGCCGAGGTAGTTGATGGTGTTGTTCTTGTAGTTGACGTTGTAGTTGTTGGTATTGTTGGTACTGTTGGTATTGTTGGTGTTGTTGTTGTTGTACCGCATGGTGCACCTTGACGACAAATTTTGCGTTCTTTATCAAATGTTTGTCCTTCATGACATTGTTGACGTACTGCTTCACCCAGAACGCATACATAAAATTTCGTACAATCTTCTCGATCTTCATACCAAGTGCCATGACGCACACAACAATCAATATACGAAATGCGAGCACGTCGACCGACAATTGTAGTGTCATTAGCACCGTAAATATTATCTGCGCCTTCAGTGTTATCCATGGTATCACAAAATACCATATTTTCCGGTTCACATCTGAGCTTTTCAGTATTGTAAGCCTGACCATTTGGACAAAAACGTTCTTGACAACGGGTTTTCTTACAATCGAAATATGATCGACATCCGTTGGCGTAGTTCGGGTAGGAATTTGAACGTTGCTTTTCCTGAAAATATTTAGAAGAAACAGCGAAATAAGAGAGAATCAAAAACAAATGTCGAGGAACGAAATATACGAGCGGCCAGAACTATGGTCGTTGTTACCTACCTTCTTTGCTGCTCGTTCTGCTAGTAGGTTAAAGATTTCATCAGAGGTAGCGGTAGATTTCTTTAAAAAAAAGAGGTAATTTCAATTAGTGATAACAACTGAAATAAAAGTAAATAACTGGAAATCTTACGTAAAATTGCATGAAAATGTCTTCTTAAAAGTTATGTTAGAGGATCAGAGACAGAATTAGATAATGATAAGGAGTATTAGCATAACCTGTTTAGCTAGCAGGTATTAAGACTGGTAAAGATGTGAATATTGGGTGAACAATTTTATTTCCAACAATCAAACACTTTTGGAGATCTGGGTTTCGCCAAAGGAAAAAAATGTTAATTCTATGCGGACTATCCGCTTATTTTGTAGACCAAGACATTAAATAAAACTAGCTTAGGGTTGAAAATTTCCAGGGAGTAATCTCATCGCCTAATCCATTAATAACATTAGAGAAAATATACTTTAGTGAGTATACCCCAAGATCTTTATCCTTTAGGGTTGCTGAGAACACCATGAGAAGACTCAGAAAATGTAAACAGTATGTCTTTTTGAGAAGTTTAAGACTGGAAGATCAACGATGGTTAGAAAATGCTTATAGCTAAAGTCGAACCTGAACTGTCATTTGGGGACTAAACCGACTTCAGAGTAAGAAGTACTTCGTGCTGCTAGAAACAAGCAATTTCCATAAATTACTATAAAAGAATGACCAGCAAGCAAGTTTCCTATCGTACACATAGCACACAAGTCCGAAATTTAGGGAAAAGAATGCACTAAATTTTCAGAAAATTGATAAAAATGTGAAGTCACGAATACTTATGAACGTTCATATCAACTCCTACTCAAAAAATATATGCCGTTCGATAAAGAAATATCTAATAATTAGGACATAATACGGTAGCAGATGCACAAAAGGCTTTCAGTTTACTACATATATGCTGCTCACTCGTGGACTTAAAACCGACTAAGTTGATGCGCCGACAAGGCAGTATTTACTTATCATAGAGCCAGAACAACAGCCACGGATTGAATTGGATAAACGGCAACGATTATGCAACGTACGAGTATAAAGGACTATTCTTTTGGAACTTGGAATGATAGATAGGTCATTGAACAGACTAGGTGCACTGCGACAACTTCTGGATGAAACAAAGAAATACAAAATCAACATCATCACAGCGCAGAAACCAGACAGCACGGTGAAGACATATTTGACATGCAAATGCACACCGTAGATATAAGCGGAAAATTGAAAGAAAGTCATGCGTTTGAAGTGACCTTCATTGTTAATAGCACATATAAACAAGTTATCACTAACTTCAAGCCGGTCAACGAAAGGATCTGTTGTCCCCACAGATAGTTCCATTTCTTCATGTCGTGGCCTCACTGAAGCATATATTGTATTTACATCTCGTTTGGCTTCTGAAACATCGATAGATAACATGCGTGATTGCGTCTTAACTAATTTGGACCTTCGAAAAAATCATCAACTGCGACAAACAAACAAAGAATTAAATTGAGGGTAAAGTTATAGCTTCCTTCAAGCTAACTGCACCTACAACCTACAGTGTAGCTTTTCACCCAGTATACTGGCCTCCAGGAACTTTAATTAAACCTTTTGAGGCACGCAAAAGATGAACATCGTGCAGTCAGCTCTTTTCCGAGACTTTCAAAACTGTTCAACCTGAAGCTTTTTCAAACAGTAATTTACTGATTGATATTTGAAACAATTCTCGTAGCCCAAATCTTTACAATCAAAATGTATGTGGCATGTGAGCCAAGCTATAGGCTATTAAAATTACCTCTCCCATCTATTGGATAGTTTAAAAAGTATTGAGCCTTTTTTGTCACTAGATGGTGTTCGTTGTCATATATCGGGCAATATTAATCAGATTGAGTCTAACTGATATGCGTTTGAAAGTTAACGCTTCAGTCTATAATTTTCATACGGATAGTTTTGTATTTCATCATTCGTGTCAAAAGTTGTATTCATTCAAGAATGAGTGAAATTTCTGAAAAAAATCATTACATTTTACAATATCACAACGATCAAGATACAGGCTCGCGAAAAAAATTGTGGTGTCTACGGTCAAGATACTTTATCAAAAGCCACAGTCAAGAGATGGTTCGCTTGCTTTCGTTCTGGAAATTTGATGTCAAAGATGTACCTCGCTCAGGTCGACCAATCAATGAAAAAGTCGATGAAATCTTACAAAAAATTGAAGAAAACCGACACAAAAGCAGCCATAACATTGTTAAGGACCTGAAATTCCATCATCAAACAGTTTTGAACCATTTGCGTAAGGCTGGATATACAAAGAAGCTCGACTTTTGGGTGCCGCATGAATTAACAAAATAAAATTCGATCGACTGAATTTCCATTTGCGAAATGCTTATAAAACGCAACGAAATCGAGCCGGGCGATGAAAAATGGGCAACATACAAGAATGTTGTCCGAAAAAGAGCATGGTCAAAAAAAGTTGAATCATCACAAACGACTTCACCAACTTGAATAGCAAATAAGGTTGTGCTGTGTGTATGGTGGGGTTGGAAGGGAATTGTTTATGATGAGGTGCTAGAACCTGGCCAAACACTCAATTCGGCTCTGTATTGTCAGCAATTAACCAGATGGCAATAAATAATTCAAAAAAATCTGCCAGAATTGATCAATAGAAAGGGCGTTGTCTTCCATCATGACAATGCCATACCACACACATCTTTGATGACCCGGCCAAAATTGACAGAGCCTGGCTGGGAAGTTTTGATGCATCCACCGTATAGTCCAAACCTTGCACCATCAGACTACTATTTGTTTTGGTCTCAGCAAACCTTCTTAATGAAAAGAAATTCACTTCAAAAAGGGACTGTGAAAATCACTTGGCCAAGATTTTCGCCAATAAACCACAGCAGTTCTACACAGATGGAATAACTCCACCCAAAAAATGGCAAAACGTCACAGATAATAATAGGCAATATGCATTTAAATAAAATTAATCTCATATAAAAGAAATATTCAATTGAAAAACGACAAAAAAGGAATAAAACTTATTAGACTTTGCAATATTTAAAAGAAACCTAGTTGACTCCTGACATCGTAAGCTATGTTATTTTCCTATGATTTGATGTCCACCCCACTGATATGAATTGTTTAGTTTCAGGTAAATCAAATGTTGGTGGTATACTTATTGCTATTCATAAATCTTTAGGTAGCAAACTCTGCTCTGACTTCTCCTTTTCACTTCCAGTAGAATACATCATTGTCTACATTAATATCTCTCAACACCTAAGTTTTATACTACTTTGCGTGAGCATCCCATGCAATTCTCATTTCCGCATTAACAACTGTTTTTTCTGAATTCTCTTTTTATTACAACAGCATTAATCCTCTTTACACTATTTAACTTGTGGTGACTTTAACATGCCTTGTCTAAGTTGGGACACAAGTTTACACACTCTGCCATCCGACAATGATCTCTTTATCTTGTTTTCTTCTTTTTCATCGCTTTACTCCCTATTACAATAATTTCGATCTCGAACGCAAACAACCAACTTCTCGATTTTATCCTTGCTACCAATCCTGCCTCAACCTCCTCGATCTCAAAATTCCCCTCCGAATATGTGTTGCAAGCGAAAAAATACCGCCAATGTATTTACGCTTCGACAATGAAGTGGCTACAAGCAAGCAAACACTGGCTGTTTACTCGTGCTTCGCCAATGAAATTATACAAGCAAGCACATCCACCCATTGTCAGCAAGTATGTAGTAGTAGTCCAATGAACAAGCGAAAAGCAAATATGCAAGGATCAATCTGCAATAAGCTTAATATTAGCTATCACATCGTTGACGACAAGCTTTGGGTGTGCTTCCAGCAGAATAAAGCTGAAGAGAAAGCTCAGGTGAAAGCGTTCTCTCGTTCAATGTCACAAGTTTAGCCGATTCACCTCAAAAGATCGTGAGAAAGCCGAAAGCACTCCCTTGGTTAAGTTTGCCACTTTCACCTTTTCGTTTACTGACTCTCAACATCCGAGCAACGGAGCAGGGAGGAAAAGTGTTCCGTGCAACGAGAACGTACGTGTTTGGTAATTCAGCACTTTTCAGGAGAATTGAGGCTAAAAGCTTACGAAGGAACAATATTTAAAGTTCTTGGGTGAACTATTGAATTCAGTCTATGTTCGAGACTCTGACGGACCGTGCCGCTACCCAATCGCTACAAAACCCTACTACGTGCTAGTAGTTACCTGGCATCTGCGGTTAAAGTTTCAGGCAACTCAATGTGTAGTGCTAACTAATGGTCAGGTATGAGGTGTTGCCTTGATTTGTGAACCTCAACCGGCCTTTTGGCGTTTACGCCGTGTGGCCACCCCGATCCATTAGCCCGTCTTTTTAATTACTTCTACAGGCTGGCGTTCAAGTGTGAGGTCAAGGTGAAAATGAAAATCACTTCACTCAATACTGATATTAGAGGTTTTCGAAAATATAGCACGTGAAAATGTAACTAATCAATTTGGTCATAATGTAAATATTTAAAAAAATTAACAGTAAAATAAAATAATTAATTAAATTAACGCTTGCCCTTGTTGATCTAGTTTGGATGGGTACAGTAGCAGGTAAGTGTTATGCAGGAAGATCTCTCTCTACTTGAGAGCTTCGATGATGTTTATTGGATACACATCAAACTGAGCTCTCAGTTCTTGCCAGTAAACATAGGGTACACTGGTTATGTAACATATGTAAGACCTGATCCCCATCATCCGACCCTTGAGGTTCTTTTATCTTTTCTCGCACCTGAACCCAAATGCACTCCTTTTTCCTCAAGATTCAACTTCCACAAAGCTCACTATGCAGCCATCCAGCTAAAGCTGGATAATGTTGACTGGGATTCATTATGACAGTAGCTAGATGTCATTTTAGTGTTATCCACAAGTGTAGTGTAAAATTTTTAAAAACCTGCATTGTGTTTGTGACCTTTTCCATTGACTCATTTGTTGAATTGGGTGCTTTATAATAGGAAATTATAATTCCCTATTTAATTGAATTACTTCAATATTCAACATTTACAAGATTTGCTTAGGGTTAGGCAATCTTATTTCGTATTCGATATCTATAAACTAGATCACTCAACCCTAGGATATATCTTTTTGTAGTTTGATAAATATGTATATATTTTATCAACTCAGACCACAACATAGCTTGCAATTCGGTGAAATGTGTGGACTCAATTGACAAGTCCCCAATGCTACCTTGTTTCTGCTTTTATGACCGATCCTTTCACGCGACGTGTGTTAACCTCAAAGATTCGATAGCTGACACTAACAATATGGCTGGCAATGGGGTCCATCGGTAATGGATACCTGCAGGAGACTATCGATTTCTGTGTACGTTTTTTGCCTGCGTCTTGTCCATCAGACAATTAAAGTACTCTTGGAGAAACTTGGCTGCCTCCAAGTTGTGGTGCCACCGAAATAAATCTTCATATCAAAACTTGCATATAATACAAATACCAAAGGCATCTTAGATTATGTAAGTAAGAAACTGAAAATAATTAGTTACCAGTAGCTGATGGGTGACAATTTGATCAACAAAGTTAAAGTTTCTTTCAAATTAACTGTTCAAGTTTCGTGTGGTTACATCTTAAGCTCTGATTGCTAATCGTCTGGAGTGCTTGGTAATTCACTGATCACTTTAAGGAAAAAAAAAAATTGTTCTCCATCAAGCTCCCTACCAAAGCTGTGACATCGGTTCTTCTTAAAAACTTTCATAATAGCACTCTTGATAGTCGATTTTCTTTTTATTATCAAAATGATCGGGGTTTGCAATCCAAATTGAAGGACCTGGCTGTATCCTATTCTCTCTCAAACGATGATATAATCTGTATTTCTGAACCCTGGTTGATAGTACATTTGACTCTGAAATTTTTCGTTATCATAGGCGCGATCGTGATAGGTCAATCTGCAAGAGGTTAGAAGGAGGAGGCATCCTAGTCACCTACAAGAATACTCTTACTGGTGTCCCTCTAATAAATCTATTTTTCACTGCTTCTGTTGAATGTGTGAGGGCAAAAAAAATTATTTCGTCGTTTCTCTTCTTGTCTTTTGTACTTAAGTACCTTGTACTTACAAGGTATATAAGTACAAAAGACAAGAAGAAAAACAGAAAACGAAATAACTATTTTTGCCCTCACATATTCTACAGGAGCAGTGAAAAATAGCTTTTTCGGTTTACAATATTTTCTTCACCGAAATTTCTAGAGTTTTTTTTTCATTGTGATTTTCAAATTATCACTTAATATGTGGTGACAACCAGATTCTGCCTCATCTCAAATTTGGTCTTTAATTTCTTCTTTTATGTCCACGAGTTTCCTGGCTCAATTCAATAATTTTCTCAAGGTTAATAATCATATCGTTAAACTCATTCTTCTGTAGTATGGAGCAATCGTTGTTATGCTCATCTCCAATTCTTTTTCCCTGTTTCTCTCTGGGTCCCCATCAACCCCCTTAACGTTTTGAGATTTCCTATTTTGCCTCTGTCCGTTAACGTCAAAAATAGCGTCAGCGCTGTATCTTTTATAAAACTAATTATGAGCAACTTTCCAAAACAATTCACTCCATTTATTCTGCCGTCTTGTCTCGGATGTGTGTTGTAATAATTCCGATTCTTAAACGCTGCTATTTCTAACTAGACCCCGTTTGTCAGTAGAAGGAACTCTTCTGACTGTCCTTGGTTAACTCTCGATGCAAGGCGAGCCTTGAAAGCCAAAGATCAAGCACGTCAACATTTTTCAGTTGACAGATTCCCTGAGTCACATAATGCTTTTTGCCATCTGAAGGCGATAGCTAAGAAAGAGTTGCACGTCGCTAAGGCTTCGTATTTTCATAGTATTCATGACTCTCTAAACTCAAATCATTCAAAACCATTTTGGAAATATATACGCTCTCTGAAATCCTCTTTCAGTATTCCATCCTCACTTCCTTTGAATGGCTGCTTAGCAACTTCACCTCTCAAGGTTTGTGCACTTTTTAGAACTCAGTTTTTTTCTTCTTTTAATGCCACTCCCAGCAATAGCCTTTTGGTCCCAATCATACACATGTCATCCTCATTTCCTTTTATTTGCTATCCAGAAGATATTATGAAACTTGTTTTCGACTGGATGACTCCGTTAATTCAGTTGTCGATGGTATTCCTAATTATTTCGTGAAATCATTAGTTACTGTTATTTCTGTTTTCTTCAACTCTAGCTTATCTTAAGGCTTTTTTCCTTCGTGTTGGAATAGATCCTGTTACTTCTATTTTTAAAAACGTAGCCCCTCAGACGTTGCCAATTATCGGCCTATCTCTTAATTATCCTGTTTCTCTAAACTATTGTAGAAAATTGTCTACTTGCACCTCTTTTCAATTACTCAGGATGTGTTCGCTCTGAACAACACAGTTTAATCATAAAGCGATCAACTTTAACGAATTTGTTAGAACTCATAAGTATCACTTCAAAAGCCTTGAAGGACCGTTTACAAGTTAAAATCTTGTGTTTGGTTTCCTCTGAAGCCTTCGAGTCAGTAAATCACAATATTTTGTTGAGCAAACTTAAATTTCTTAACGTTCCTGAAATTCATTCAGTAAGATATGAATACCGGCCGATTGATAGATTGTTGCTCGTACTTGTAGACAAATTAAAAGATTTGGGAGTTGTATTCGACCCAGGTTTGAAATTTGACATAAATATTTCGTGCATAACCACTAGAGCTTCAAGTGTCGCTATTTTATTTTACGATCCTCCTGCAAGTCATTCAAAATCTTAACTAGCGTCCATCTATTTGTACTCTTAGCCCAGTCAATCCTTGAGTATGCCTCCCAAGTATGGTGTCCTCACTATGCCAATATACCAGATGCTGTTGAGACTGTTCAGTGTCAGTTCAGTTTTTCTCTATTTTATAAATATATCTCGTTCATTGTAGGAGCTGTAACCTACGATGAGCGCTCACAGATCTTTAAAAAAGAAGAGAATCCTTAGACCTGTGTTGCTTATTCAAAATATATCACGGTATTCTTGCACCCAACCTTCAGAAAATGCTTTATATACGTCTCACTTCAAAAACGCGTTCGGCTGACATATTCAATGTGTTCTTTGCTTGGACTGATAATTATTTTTATTCGTTTTTAGTACGCATATCACGTCGCTACAATGAACTCCACCTGGGCCCTCTGCCACTTTTCTTAAATGCTTTTAAAAGTACATTATATAGCATTTTCCTTAGCTCTTTATACATAATTAGTATTTTACATTCTTTTTTGTCTATTCAAGTAGCTTAATTTATTTTTGTTGCATATATTCTTCTTCTTCTTCTTCTTTGTAGCACTACAGCCCCTATCGGGCCTTCGCTTAGAGATAGTTAGAGTATCTCATTTTCATGACCGTATTGATTTTTCGGAGGTTGGTTCGGTCAGTACCATGCTCCCGTGTACCTGCTCAGCTATGATATGATCTGATTAAATCAGTAAATATCACCACTGAGTGAACACGCTCGTAGTCTGTCCGAAAAATCCCATGAACATATATTACATATGACATATTTTGGATATTACATATTACAAATTTTGCATATTTTGCAATTAGATTTAAAAAGATCTGTGAAACAGCGTGGATAAATAAAGGTTAAATTCTTGAATAACTGACTGGTCAAGAGAGAATCAAAGACGAGTTTTATAGCACACTGAAATTCACTTTCGATACATTGCCGACAAATGACATTAACATTGTTCTGGGTGACTTCAATGCAAAAATCGACTGTGAAACGGAACATAGAGGAATAACTGGAGGGCATGCAGAGATCAGCGACAACAGACAACGCCAGATAGATTTTGCTACTAGTAGAGGCTTCCCAGTAAGCTCCGCATATTTCTTGCATCGAAACATCCACACAAAAACATGGGCATCTCCAGACAGTCGCACATTCTCATACAAAACAGAGCGACCTCAAATATTCTCGGCGCATGCTCGTTCTGCGGCGCTGTCTGTGACTCGGACCACTACCTTTTAAGGGTAAGTTTCAACGCTCCATCTTCAAGAGCAGTAAACTAGGAAGATCAAATACCCCACAATAGCAGACACACAAGCTAAATAATAGCTCAGGAACGTCCACATACATACCAGTGCTCGAAAATCGCACTAACGTATCCTTGTAGGCGGGAAAAAGTAATTGATGACATCAAAGCCATGTGAAAGACAGTAAAAGATACGGGAACAGAGGTGGCCGAAGAGGTCTTAGGGAACCTGCCAAAAAAGTAGGAACGACTGGTATAACGAAAGATGCAAAGAAACGGTTAAAAAGGAACTAGGCATACAAAAAATACATCTAGGGATCAACTCGGGCAAAAGAAGCATACTTTGAAACCCTCCGACGATAAAGCTTTAAAAAAATGTGCCGAAAAAGAAACGACTGACAAATAATACTAGGATCCAACAAGAACATGACTCTATATAAAGTCAGATCGGTGTATGCCTCTTTTAAAAAATTTAGAGGTGGCTTCAATCTACAAACAAGTATTTTCAAAGTGCGCAAGATGCTATCATAGGTAGCCCAGTCAAATTAAAAAACAGATAGCTGTAATATTTCCAGAAGCTATTCACAGTGTCTCTAACAACTATTGAAGTAGTGAACCTTCCAGAAGCAGAGCAAGACGTCTTAGTCTTATCACCAACCAGAGACGAAGTACAGGCAGCAATAAGGCACCGCAGAAATAATAAGGCCCCTGAAATAGATGGAATACCAGTAGAACTGCCAGAGGTGAGTATGTCCCCATCTACGTAGTTTTCTACATCGACCAATATGCAGAATATGGTCAGAGGATCAGTTACCAGACGACTGGCGAACAAGCTTATTGTCTCCTGTGCAGAACTAGGTGGATAAATTAAGGTGTGGAAACTATAGAGGCATCGCGCTACTATTTACGTCCTATAAAGTGCTCTCCGAAATCATAGAAAGAAAATTAAAGCCTTACGATGGATGTTTTATAGGAGTATGAGAGAGGCATTTGAAGTAGAGGATCTATAATAGACCAAATATTCTCCATGAAGAAGTGCTTGAAAAGTGC
Source organism: Odontomyia ornata (assembly GCA_963969285.1). Taxonomy (NCBI): domain Eukaryota; kingdom Metazoa; phylum Arthropoda; class Insecta; order Diptera; family Stratiomyidae; genus Odontomyia; species Odontomyia ornata. Next base: position 78,882,066 of record OZ017741.1, read on the forward strand.
TGGGAATATAGCATCCATGCGGACCAACTCTTTGTAGACTTCAAGCAAGCATACGATCGTGTTGAGAGAAATGCGCTGTACAAAATAGCGCTTAACTTCGGCGTCCTTAAAAAAACTAGTCCACCTGGTTAAAGCCACGGCGCTAAACACAGAGTCCCAAGTCATAATGAAATCAAGTTTGAAACAAGGGAACGAACTTGTGAAACGTCATCAAGAAGACACTAGCTGAAGCATCGGGTACCCTTATGTTCACGTCCATATAATTAAAAGCATATCCTGGTGATGTCAATATTATGGCACGTTCAATCTCAGATGAAAAAGCAGCATTTCTGAACCTGAAATCTGAAGTAAACTGTATTGGCCTATGAGTTGATGAAATGAAAACTAAATCGATGACTCAAGCGAGAAAAAACACCCCAGTTTGGCAAAACATGATTGTAATCGACTGTTACCTTGAAAACGTGAATGATTCAGTCTATCTTCAAGCCAACCTAAACAGAAGAACCGCTGAGAATGGGTACCGCATGAATGCCGTAAATAAAGCCTATGATGGTATTTCCCATTTTAAGTTTCAAAGTTGTCCGCAGGCTAAGTCTGCTCCGTGTTTGTAAATCACTAGTCAAACCTGTGCTGTTATATGGAAGTGAAACATGGACCCTGAGGAGCAAATCCAAAAAGGCAGTGGATCTATTTGAACGCAAAGTGCTCCTAACAGTCTACGGCCCAAAGAAACACGAAACAGAGTGGAGACTACGTCACAACGATGAGTTTTATAAATTATTTGACGATCCACCTGTGTTCGCTTGCGTAAACTTAGGTTAATTGCAATGGACGGGCCATGTAACATAAAAAGAACAGAAGAAAACCAGCAACCCAAAAGAACATTAAGTAGTAGAACACAAAGTAGATGTCCAGCGGGAAGATCGAGGGCTTAATAAAAAGACACAAAAGAAGCAGATAGCAGATCCCTGCTGAGAGTGATCAACTGGTCGACTAGGTCTCAGAACTGTAATGATCTAAGGAGATAAATTCTGGAAGCCAAGGCCCGGCTCTAGTGGTGACGCCATAAATGATGATGATATATATGCCTTTTGTGAACCTGTAATCTACTTATAAGTTACGCAGCTATCATTTATATTTCAAGAAAAAAAAACATACAAAAACATTCTTACCCAACAAATTTGATCAGAATCCACCACACAAGAATGTAAGGTATTATTAAACCACTGTCCTCTTGGGCATTTATGTAGAATTGGCTGCCCAACATGACAGGAAATATAGGCGGAACAATCATCAGGATGTTGTAGTCGTAGGCTATGCTTATTTGTACAATCCTGTAAGTACAAAGTCATATCAGTTCTGTTGCCCAAATAGTAATTTTGAGTAAATACTTACAATCATGTTTACACGATCGCTACTGATATCGCATCCTTCAAAATTTTCCGGTAAATCACATACACCTAGCTTCCAGTTGAAAATAAGTCGGTCTCCACACCGTTTTTCAACCATTTGCCCGTATTTACAGACGTAGTATGAAGCACAGTTAGCGTTGCGGTTTGGACCAAGAATATAGCCGTGAGGTTTGCCTCTGCAAAGCTACAAAAAAGTTGAACGATTAATTTGACGAAAGTTTTCAAAGGTGCCATTTTTAAGTCGCATAAATAGCAAAGTTTTTACGGGTCTTCTATGGCCACGCCACCATCTTCTTTCTTTAGAAATTTACTTGTAATGATTGTATACTTCATAAAATAAAATGACAGTGTTAATAAGGAATTTTTCAGTTTATTTTGCTTTGCTAGCATTGAAAATTTCTCGCCAACATTTACCTATGAATAGTAATAATTCCGTAGTCAAAGATCTTGATCGAACATTGGCATTAATATTTTTGATAGAATTTCAACTTGTCGCCCAATAATATTTTAGAAGTTAAAATGATCAGTGCCAGGCTTGATATTTTTGCACCTTTTTACTAGTAAATATGATTTCAGTGTTTTCATGCTTTCTTCTAACCGAACTCAACCGTAAGTTTCATCAGAAACTATTGCAAAACCTTCTGAAAATCTAACTCCTTCAGCGATTCAATTTACCTCTTTTTCAAAATCAACAATCTCAAAATATCCACTCCTTTTTTTCATTCCGCTCGCACCACAGTTGACATTTTGTGGCCAATCACATGCGTTGGTTTGTTCGTTGAAAATTTGTGATCCTTCGCAAAATTTATGTGTTGCTTGCCCTTTACGACATTCAGTATATGATTTGCAACCATCCTGCCTACGAGTGATGTAGTGAAGCTCTCTGTCAGAGTTTTGGCACTCCTGAAATAAAATTAAAAGCGGAGTGATGTCAAAAGTGTGGACTCCAGCTGAGTTGCAACATAATTTCAACTTACAATATCTCGCTTTGTTAAATGACGTTCACATTGTACTTGAGCTGCATCAATACACTTTCGAGTTGTCAAATCGAATTTCGTTCCTGGTGAACATTTTGACACTTTTGGTATACCATCTGTGCATGTATAAAATGATTGGCAATCGTCAGAGTGTTCAGGGTAGTATGCTCCATCGGAGAGACCAGCACAACTCTGAAATGATTTAATAAAGTTTAATACAATTTTTCTATCTGGCATAAATAGTTTAATCAGAAAATTTCTAAATGGTCTTATCAGAAAATAAAGACACTGAATACCATTTTTTTATCGTACACGCTAGAATATGTTCAATATAAGCCTTGATTTCAGACACGACTTCGACCGAGTGATGCAGGTATTTTTTGAGGTTTTGAAAGAACTTGGTGAATGAAGTATGCAAGGTAGGATCAACAAGTAGTCAGACTAAATTTCTGTAGCCTGAACCGAATGGTAGATCGGTGTTGAAACACCTATGTGTTGTAGTGGGGAGCCTTACAAAGAGACTGATATTTTGTTCATTCACCTGCAGGCAAACAGAGAGTAGCCACGTCGATTTATCTGTTAAGAAGTGTTGATGACGATGGTGAAAAATCTCAAGCAGCATTACGTCATCAATTTTTCCCTCAAAATAGGGAAAACCATGACGGCAATCCTCAAAATGGTTAAAAATGCCTACAAGGATGCTGCCATGAGCCACTCAACAGTGTTCAATTGACATAAGCTGTTCCGGGAGGGGCGGGAGCTCGTTGAAGGTGACTAGTGCACTGATCGCTCTTCAACTTCAAGGATTGATGAAAATGTGGTTAAAGTTGTAGTGAATATAAGAGATTTTCATATGTCCGTGAAGGACCGCAGCGATGTTCTGCTGCCTCGGCAGAGGAAGGTGTTGATTCCTGCCGAGAATGCCCTCGTCCGGAGACGCGTGAATGCGCTGGCAGGCTAGCATTGCGGTGTCGTGGGGCGGGTTCGTTTCCCCGGCACGAGGACTCACTACAAAACATTTCGCATTCACGAATTGCTTGCAGAGTTCGAGAGGACGACCGAAGTCGCAAATCAGTAGATAACCTCCACGAAGGAATTACGACTTGTTGCGAGAACAAGTGCAACCTGACAAGAAAGACTAATTTGGGGTTGAGCTCGTCTTTACCCAAATACATTCAGGGCCCACAAATGAAAGAGGGGCAACCGGGTGGTGGTGGAGCCCCTTCATGCCCACCCAACCGGAATAAATCCAATGTTAAATCGTTGAAGTGGCCAGGTATTCCTCTTCTGAGTGGAAAACTCATACAACTTGAATTATATGAGCTTTCCCATCAGAAGGGGAGTACCCCGGTGACCAATTTATGTCATAGAATTATACAATTGAATTGCATAACTCTATGCCATAAAAAGGCACTTGGCTTGGGCCACTCAACCCATTTTCATGATTTACGACGCAATAGCATGCAAATTTCGCAAGCACAATTTAATATTCTCCACACTCAAGCAACTACGACACTTTATGGGCAAGTAGAACAATACGAACCCATTCAGAAAGGGGGAAATCACACAATTGAAGGTTTTTTTGTTGCTATCAAATGTACTTTTTCCTTATCAGTTGTAGTTTATGACGGCGGTATTTGCAATTTCCCTTTTCACTGTCTTTTGTAGGTTCAATTAAGTTATCAATTGAAGGCAATTTGTCGTTTATGATAATTAGGCGTAATTAGGTGGGAAAATCGGAAGAATTAGACAAATTTTAAGGGGTTTAAATGATACAATGATTTTAGCGTTCATATAATTAACAGGTTAAATGATACAATGATTTTAGCATTCATAATTAACAGGTTAAATGATACAATGATTTTAGCATTCATAATTAACAGGTTAAATGATACAATGATTTTAGCATTCATAATTAAAAGGGGTTAACCGTTTCGTTCTAAGCATTTGCATACCGCGTTACACCGCAATTCGTTAAATTATCTTCAAAAGATATTGTAATAAGATACTACACATTAGAAATTTTTTTAAACATTTTTAGAATTTTGTTTCCCGGGTGTTAAGTACAAAGGAAATTTTTCCACTTATTATTCCTGCGAAAAAAAAAACGAGTGTTGCGATGGGGAAGGTGACTGAATCGACTGAATCCTTATTAAATTGCGTTCGTGCTGTGTGCCTGTGTCAGCGCTGCTTTTAGAGCCATAGTTCTTAGATTACTACAGGGCAGCTAATTTTCTCGTGATCCCAAGGCAATGCGGATTACGAAAAAGGAGCTGAAGGATCTTTCTGTGTCTCACGGGTTGCCTTCGGCGTCGGGACTAGAGATGACGAACAATAAAAGAACACAATTAACAGACGGACGGACTGACTTATGTCTATGTTTGCCTGGAAGTATACAATCTTTGCGCGTTTTTGAAAATATATGCGGACGGACAAACAGACGTGCCCAATTATCTATCGGCGCAGGTCTTTCGCGTGGTATATCCCCACTTCTTTTCCCGATGGATCCGTTATCAAGTAACGGTTAGGTCCCATTACCTTCTTTATGCGGCTTTTCAGGAATCGCCTATCCAGCTTGGCGTTGTAATGCCCCGCGGCGTCACTTTGGCGGAAATTTCGCCGGAAAACTTCATCTCCTTCTTTGAAATTAGCAGATCGTGACCGGAGACTGTACTGCGCTTCATTTGCACTACCTGCGGCCTTAATCTTCCGTCCGATCTGTTGGCGGAGGTCTCCTAAACGTTCGTGGGGCTCCAGCGCAACGACCGGGTCTCCCAAACACTTTAATTGCCGTAACAGTCGGTATGATTTACCGTGGCAAATCATGTGCTGTCCAAAGGCGGCAAAGTAAGGGGCGACACCGGTGACGGAATGATACGAGGATCGCAGGGCGCATGTGATGGCAGACAATCGCCGATCCCAATCCTTTTGAGATGGGTGGACGTAGGAACGGATCGCGGCCAATAGGGTGCGGTTCAACCGTTCTGACGCGTTGGACTGAGGAGAGTATATGGGCGTCAGTTGGTGTTCAATGCCATACTGCTCAAGTAGGCTCTTAAACTGCCGAGACCGGAACTGTACTCCATTATCTGAGTACACACTCTCTGGAACTCCGAACACATGGAATACCCGGTTCTCTAAGAATTTCACGATCGATGGAGTTGTGAATTTACGGATAGGTTCCACCATTGGGAATTTTGAGAGCTGATCTAGAACGACTATAGCTCCGATGTGTCCCATGGAAGACCGAGGGTATGGACCGAGTAGATCGATGTATAGACGCTGGAACACGCGTTCTGGGACGTTGAGTTGACCCATAGGAGGTCGAAGAGGCTGGTTGGGCGCTTTGGTGCCTTTACAGGTCTCACAGGCGCTCACGTAGTCTTTGACCTGGGATGCCATTTTAGGCCAAAAGAAGTATTTTTTTAGTCGCCGTAGTGTTCGACCGTAACCTCCGTGGGCACTTAACGGATGATCATGTGCGCGGAGGATCAGCTGTTGTGTCATTTCCTCCGGTACCCAGAGTTTCCAAGACTCTTCTTCCTGCCATGGATCACCAGTGGCGTATTCGTTTCGTCTATACACATAGCCGTCTATTACCTTCAAGTCAGGCAGCTGTGTCTGTTGGGTCGCTATGGTTTGCCTCAACTCTTTGTAGCTATCTGATTCGAAATGTGGGCTGTCCAAATCTATTTCGATGGGGTCCTCGTCATTTATTGTTATTTCGGCTCCCTCTGGGGAAAACATCCGTGAGAGAGTGTCGGGTACGATGTTCTGGGTTCCTTTCCGATGTTTGATGGAGAACTTGAACCCTTGCAGTTTAAGAGCCCATCTGGCTAGGCGTCCACTTAAATCTGCCTGGTTCATCAACCATTGTAGTGACGCGTGGTCCGTGATGATCTCGAATTGGTGGCCCTCGATATAAGCTCGGAATTTCTTCACAGCCATTACCGCTGCCAAACATTCTTGCTCGGAAACAGTATAGTTCCTTTGGGCCGAATTCAGCTTATTGGACATGAAGGCGATGGGAGCTTCCTCTCCTTCATCGGTCAATTGCACCAGCACGGCTCCTACTCCATGTTGACTTGCGTCACAATGAATGGAGAAGGGCTTCGTGAAGTCGGGGCTGTGCAAGACAGGAGCTGATGTGAGGGCTTGTTTAAGCTCTTCAAATGCCTTTCGGCTGAGTTCGGTCCAAACGAACTTCCCTTTCCGCAACATGTCTGACAGGGGCGCTGAAACTGTTGCATAATTCCGAACAAACCTTCGGTACCAACCGCACACACCAAGGAAACGTCGTAGCTGCTTCACAGTTTTTGGTAAGGGGAACTCATCAATCGCACGAGTTTTGTCTGGATCCGTTTTGATAGTGCCATGTCCGATGACATGGCCTAAGTATCGGACTTCTTTCATGACAAACTTACTTTTCTGTACGTTGATGGTGAGTCCCGCCTTACTGATGTGCAGGGCTACTTCTTGTAGAAGTAGGAGGTGTTGATCGAACGTTTCCGTGATGAGTAAAAGATCATCGAGGTACACGAACACTTGGTGTTTTAGGTGAGGTGGGATGACCTTGTCCATCAACCGAGTCATCGTTTGCGGCGCGTTACACAGGCCAAAGGGCATTGTGACGAACTGATATAATGGTCGTCCAGGCACTGTGAAGGCGGTCTTGTCCCTCGAGCCCTCATCGAGTGGAATTTGCCAGAAGGCGTCTTTTAGGTCGAGACTGGTGATATAATTGGCTTTCGGCAGTCTCCCTAGTATTCCATCGATGAGTGGAAGAGGGTACGCGTCCTTGATGGTAACCGCATTTACCTTACGGGCATCAAGACAGAGGCGGACTTTACCTGGCTTTACAACCAAGGTTACCGGTGAGGACCAGGCACTTTGGGACTCTTCTATGACCCCCAACTCGAGCATCCTATCTAATTCCGCATACACCAATTTCTCCATGGCTGGCGAGATGGCGTAGTGTCTCTGTTTAATCGGTTTACTATCGCCAACGTCGATGGCGTGTGAGACTAGGGTGGTGCGGCCAAGGCCTTGGGTAGCGTAAGATGGGAAAGCAGCAATGGATGCTTCCAGGCGTTGCCGTTGGTTAGACGTCAGGTCATGCCTATCGGGAGTAGAAGTGATTTCGTTGACATTTCTGGTTTTTAAAGACAAATCGGTGAATAAATCGGAGGCCAGTCCAAAGCGAAGGACGAAATCGACACCAAGGTATACGTTCTGAGTCAAAGACGGGATAATGTAGAAGGTAATATCCTTCGTCTGACCCCTGAACGTCACGGGTGTTGTTAGTTTACCTCGTATAGGGTGTTTGGTGCCATCAGCTGTACTGATTTCAGTGCGCCAGGATTTAATCAAGTTCGGGTATTCTTGGAGCACTTTCGAGCCAAAGCTCGAGGCAAGACAACTGATACTGGCACCCGTGTCGATCAATGCAAACACGGTCTCGCCCAACACTTTAATTGGATGATAAGGTCTGATCTCATTCTCAGCAACCTCCGAGATGTTACAAGAGTTTACGGTTTGACGGCAGGTGCGCACTCTCTTGCGGAAATTCCGCCAACGACGGGTTGACCATTTTGTCGTGCACGAACGGGAAGTGACGACTTCGGAAGCAAATATTCGCTCTCGAGCCACCCGATATTCCTGCAGTCTAACATGATAAGGTTTTAGCGTGCGTACTTGAGGCTGCCGCGGTTCTTCTGGCAGTGACTGCGATGGTCGTTTTAATATTGTCGTTGGTGAGGTCTCCGGAAGAGAGTGAACATCCGCAGTCGTAATGGTTATGGCTGGTGGGTTAACGTCAGGTTGGTTGGGGTGAGCCGCTGACTGAGGAGCTACTGCTGGGGTTTCGAGTACCGCTGAGGTGGTCGGGTACTCTTTTGGCCGTTTTTTCGTGCGGCACATTCAGAACAGTCCGGGAAGTAAGTGTCCGGCTTGCCGCAACCGTAGCAGAAAACCTTACGTTCTGCGCGGCATGAAATGAACCGGTGTCCGGTTTGGTGACAATTCCAGCAGGTCGTAAGACTTCCCACCGCCGCTACAGCAAGCTGGTCTGGGTCCAAATCATCCTCCAGATCTAGGGTGGTATAATCTGGGGCCAATTCCGCGATTCCTCGTCGAGGACCCGTCCTGGTTAGTAAGTATGGCCGGTCCCGTAGGTCTTCCTCAAACCCTTCTATACGACGCACATTTCTCAGCAGGGCCTCCATACTCTGTGGATCGGAGTTCACGATATGCCGACGAATCTCCGGTCTTAGATTGCGCTTTAGCAGGCGAAGAATTTGGGTAGAAGACAATGGCTCTGACAGCTGGTCATTCAACCGAAGGATATCGGCTCGATATTTATGGAAGGACTCGTCCGGACGCTGCCATCTAGCATTCATCTTATCCAGGACTAATTCGTCCATGTCGACCGTAGGGTATTCCATGCGGAGTACCTCCTTCAGCCGTGACCAGCGTATGGATGGTGGAGCTGAATGTATCCTCCAATATGTCTCCAGGGCTGCTCCCCTAAGCAGCATTGGCAGGTATCCTGCGAGCGCTGTGCGGTCTCCTGCTAGCATCTGCTCAATGAGTGACTCCACCCGACTTATGAAAACCTCCACCGTTATCGTATTGGGTTCCCCACTGAAATGTAGATTCCATCCCTGGATGATGCTGGGGATCTGTGTCGGCTTCAGCCGATACATGTCGTGTGGATGGAAGCGTTGGTCCGGCGGAATCACGGGAGCCTGATTTGGTGGCGGTGCTTGGCTCAATCGGGGCCGGTAAACTGGAGCCAACGGATTCATGGCTGTACCTGGCCGGATCCGTTCGGGATCACGCCGCGAGTCTACTGGGAAGTCCCACGGATTTGGGTCCGAATCCCACATAGGAGGAGTTCTTGGCCGGGATGGTGCGGGGTTCTCTCTCTGGCTCTCTAGAGAGGCGAGCCGGGTGGACATGTCCTGTACGAGCGCCATTAGATCTCGTAGAACTGTGGCTTCCACAGCCACCGGTGGACTCGCTTCTTCTGCAGGCGGAACTGCTTCAGCCCTGTAGTCATCGTCTCGTGCACTCCTTGTAGTGGATGGAAGGGGTCCGCTTTTGGGGACAGCTCCACTTGTACTGGAGGACTGAGGTCGTTCTGTTGCTGGCTGTGCGATTTCCAAAGGCTGTCGACAGAGCGGGCACGTGGATGAAGTTTGCCGCAGTTGTGCCAAACACAGCTGATGTAGCCTGTGTCCGCACTGCAACCTCTGGCTTGTAGTTTCGTCCATGTCCTCGTGACAGATGGAACACAATAGAGCTGGTCCGGCATCCGACCGCAACTTTCTCCTTTCGGGAGTTCTTTTGGTGGGCATGCTAAAAGAAATTTAAATTGCTAACTAAAAACCTAAATAAATATATATATATAAATAATGAAAATGTGAAAAAAATGATGCAAAATTTATGATTTGTAAGTGGCCGTCAGTGGCGAACTATAGTCGAACCTCACAAAAAAAAAATGTATGATAAAGTTTCAAAAAAAGTTTTAAGTTATCAAAAAAAATAATCGGTCTTTCCTTTCCGTCCTTCCTCCCAAGTATGGACACCATGGCACAATCCTTCTAAAACGTTTCAGGGACACTCTCTTGTGGCACCATGAAAATCAGGGTTCCGAAGTGATCCCTCATTAGCAAACTTCTCAAGTTACAGCTTGTCAGCCCAGGGTGGGATTCTAATCCACAAGCAGCGCGTGTCTTGTCATGGATAGTCATGGATTAGCTAATCAGCCAATCACATGAAATCAAAATCCATGTAATTTAAGACACTTAGGCACCGCTGGTTTGGGGAAGCGGATCAGAATCCTCCGCAAAATAGATGTTGGGATAATAACCTCCGAACACAAAAAGGGACTCTAATATAATTTGGCCTTACTAGTTATACAATGGTGGTAAACCACCAAGGTATAAATCAAAAGAAGGACCAAACGATATTGATGTCCGAAGACAACACACGTTCGGAAGTTACTCGGCTGCTGGGGCACGATTAGTGCAAAAACCCTCGGGAGTTATCTACCCGCCAAAATTTCTAACACCTTGTGGGGACACCTAGAGACGATGGACTGTCTCGTGCTCACGACTGATGATACAGCCGGGCTTTTCGGGCCCCACGTTGGGCGCCATTTGTAGTGAATATAAGAGATTTTCATATGTCCGTGAAGGACCGCAGCGATGTTCTGCTGCCTCGGCAGAGGAAGGTGTTGATTCCTGCCGAGAATGCCCTCGTCCGGAGACGCGTGAATGCGCTGGCAGGCTAGCATTGCGGTGTCGTGGGGCGGGTTCGTTTCCCCGGCACGAGGACTCACTACAAAACATTTCGCATTCACGAATTGCTTGCAGAGTTCGAGAGGACGACCGAAGTCGCAAATCAGTAGATAACCTCCACGAAGGAATTACGACTTGTTGCGAGAACAAGTGCAACCTGACAAGAAAGACTAATTTGGGGTTGAGCTCGTCTTTACCCAAATACATTCAGGGCCCACAAATGAAAGAGGGGCAACCGGGTGGTGGTGGAGCCCCTTCATGCCCACCCAACCGGAATAAATCCAATGTTAAATCGTTGAAGTGGCCAGGTATTCCTCTTCTGAGTGGAAAACTCATACAACTTGAATTATATGAGCTTTCCCATCAGAAGGGGAGTACCCCGGTGACCAATTTATGTCATAGAATTATACAATTGAATTGCATAACTCTATGCCATAAAAAGGCACTTGGCTTGGGCCACTCAACCCATTTTCATGATTTACGACGCAATAGCATGCAAATTTCGCAAGCACAATTTAATATTCTCCACACTCAAGCAACTACGACACTTTATGGGCAAGTAGAACAATACGAACCCATTCAGAAAGGGGGAAATCACACAATTGAAGGTTTTTTTGTTGCTATCAAATGTACTTTTTCCTTATCAGTTGTAGTTTATGACGGCGGTATTTGCAATTTCCCTTTTCACTGTCTTTTGTAGGTTCAATTAAGTTATCAATTGAAGGCAATTTGTCGTTTATGATAATTAGGCGTAATTAGGTGGGAAAATCGGAAGAATTAGACAAATTTTAAGGGGTTTAAATGATACAATGATTTTAGCGTTCATATAATTAACAGGTTAAATGATACAATGATTTTAGCATTCATAATTAACAGGTTAAATGATACAATGATTTTAGCATTCATAATTAACAGGTTAAATGATACAATGATTTTAGCATTCATAATTAAAAGGGGTTAACCGTTTCGTTCTAAGCATTTGCATACCGCGTTACACCGCAATTCGTTAAATTATCTTCAAAAGATATTGTAATAAGATACTACACATTAGAAATTTTTTTAAACATTTTTAGAATTTTGTTTCCCGGGTGTTAAGTACAAAGGAAATTTTTCCACTTATTATTCCTGCGAAAAAAAAAACGAGTGTTGCGATGGGGAAGGTGACTGAATCGACTGAATCCTTATTAAATTGCGTTCGTGCTGTGTGCCTGTGTCAGCGCTGCTTTTAGAGCCATAGTTCTTAGATTACTACAAAGTAAAGACGTTCCTGAACTCCGGCTGCCGCTTTTAACATTCGAATGATTGTTGATGAGTCAGAGATTTTGTAGGGTAGCGTCCAAAAAAATAGGAACGATGATTTGGCCATGCAAAAGGTGTACGCCAATTATACGCCAAGAGCCCTGAGTGATGGTGATCGAGTTTCTGGCCACCCCCTACAGTTTTCTCTGAGTCCAGATCTGGCATTGTTGGATTTTTTCTTCTTTCTTCGGCTCAAGCGGGACCTCTGGCGAAAATGATATGGTAGAAGATGTGATGTGCACCCTGCAAAGCGAGTTCCAGAAGGCATACGTGCAGCAGGAATGACGTTATATGCATTGTGTTGAAGCACAATGACGTTATTTTAAGAACTGCTAATGATTTATACCGATTAGTCCGATTAAAAAAAATTTAATTTATTCATTCCTATTGCTTTTTGATCCTACGCTGTACACTGAAAAGGGATAAAAAAATTTGAAGATGCTGAGGCTATTTTCAATTATGTAAATTGAAATTTCTTATGCCAAATTACTTTTAATTTTGAGATTCTAGTTAAACTCGTCCGTATGATTTAGGATACATTTTCAAACACCGAGTCTCACGTAAACATTAACGAAGGTCAACATTGCTTTAGAACCGTAGTCAAGAAACGTCAAAGGCCTATGCACTCTTGCCAATGACATTAATGTTCTATATGCATATTCACAGGTACGGAAGAAACCTTCATGTGACTGGAGGCAACAGCGAAAAATCGGACCTTTGATCAATGAAACTAAAACAAAATTCATGAGCTGAGCAAAAACGACATGCTATTTCGACAAAACCTGAGTTTTGGACTCTACAACCTGATGAGTGCAGACAGTCTACCGCATTGAGGAGCGCAGAAAAGACGCAGCCCAGAAAAAGGCCCATCCCAGAAAAAGATCCAGCCCAGCAAATAAAGCCTACTTCTTAGTAACCCCTAAAAAACCTAAACCTAGACTCATATAAATGCTCCGAAATTACTCTGGCTACATGGAAAATTATTGTGAGCTATATACGAGTAATAAATCCATACGAGTAATAAATCTATGACAACAAACCAGTATCCGCAAGCTTAAATCAATGCAAACTGGAATGAGCAGGACATGTGGAAAAGACAAGAAGACGCCGGCTCCTCAGGTGAACTGAAATTGTAGTTTAACAATGAATAAAAAGCAGGGGAAAGAATTATGGGTAAAACTCAGCTGGCTTTACAAAAAATTTCTAGTTATTTTTATTAGAAGGGTGATTGGACATGACTGATTTATGAAAGCGTCTTTTATAAAATAGGTTAATACATTTTTTTTTGTCCATTTGACAACTTCTGACTCAAAGCGGTCCAACAACTTGTATTCATTTGAAGGATTTGCGTGTGATCTTAAACATAGTAAGTGTTCTATTTGACTTCCTTTGTTTGTATTTAAGACCATAAAAACTTGCAGTAGATCTTAAAAGCATTTTTGTAGAAATTCATCTACTAATTTAACCGCTTGGTTCGATTGAGCTTGAACACAGCATAGTTGTATTATCTTACTGAAAATTCATATCATAGAGCTTTTAATGGCTTTCGTACAAGATTTTAAATATTTAACTACTTGTTGAAACCTCCTTCTTTTCTTCTTTGTAGCATTCCAGCTCCTCTCGCGCCTTCGGCTTCTGCAAATAGTGCTTCAAGCTGTTTCCATCCATCGACCGCTTCCCCCAATTTAGAAATCCGAGCAGCGAAGAACTGTCTTCGTTGGTCAAGGTAGACCAGTGTTTACTTGGTTTCCCTATTAGTCTCCTTAAGAGCAAATTCACACTGCTAGCACATCCCAGCTTCTGCAGTCTTACAATCGTTTAGACCTCTGGCTCTTTGAAATCGTATTTACAGATGCTTGGGGTAAGGTCCATGTCTCGCACACATAGCATAGCATAGGTCTTATCACCGTTTTTTGTACTTGGAGCTTTGTCTTCCTGTGTATGCAGCTTAGCTTCAAGTTTGTTAGAACGGAATAAAATATTTTATTTTAGAGCCTTATTCTTCGGCCTTTGAATGCCGGTTCTCATTATTTTGGAGCTTAAACATACAAATTCGCCAAAATTGTCGATGCGGCATTCAACAAGTGTGATATTTTGGGCATTTGAGGTAATTTTCCTTGACTTTATCAGATTGGCATCTCTTGTTCTTCTTCTTAGCACTACAGCCCCTCTCGGGCCTTTGCTTCCTGCAAACAGCGCCCCTAACTGTCTCCGTCCATTGACTGCGTGTTCCGATTTCGAAATCCGAGCAGCGATGAACTGTCGTCGTCCACTGAGTCAGGCCAGCGTTTCCTCGGTTTCCCACTGGCCTTCGGCCTTCAATAGCTTCTATCGTACTATCAGCCCACCCATCTGTGATGGTTACTACTTTTTTTTTGTGGTAGGGAGGTGAAGGCATTTACGCCCGCCGAGTCTGGCAGTGTGGGACTCCCATGGAGGATACCCTTGGACTACCCACTAAACACCTCCCCTGTCAATCTGAGAACCTAGCCTGGAACCGTTTGACACATTACTTCGGGCCAGGTCTCGTTTTGTTACGCCGTGGGGCGCCTTCAAGCTGGGGAGTCCTTTCCTAGCGGGAGGGGAGAGGGGAAGAGGAAATGCCAGAAGAGCGATCCCCCAGCCCCAGCGCTCCCGGCTGCTGTGAGTCCCTTTTATATTTTAGGACTGCCCGAGCATAACTTGCCACCTGGTTCCATTTGTCAACCGATTCGAGCATCACCGCAACTATATTATCCGGGGTGAGCTCTCCCGTATCCCTGTAGAGTTCCCTTCGCAGCCTGACCCATTTTGTACACGCAAAAAATGTGTGACAGGCATTGTCCTCCTCTCCTGGGCAAAACCGACAATCGGGAGACCGTGACTTACCGATCTTGTGCAGGTAAGACTGAAGACACCCGTGCCCGCTCAGAAGCTGGGCCAGATAGAAGTCAGTCTCACCATGCCTTCGATTCAGCCACGGTCTCACATCCAGGATGAGGCGCGCAGTCCACCTTCCCTTCGTGTAATTCACCAAGACTGCTGCCAATCGTTGAGCGAGCGTTGTCTTTCCTCGCGGACAACCATCTCCCTCGCATCCTCGTTTCGGCGCAGGTAAATAGCGCGGCGCTCTCTAGCAAGGAGGGCGACAGGTATCACGCCTGCAATCACTCTCACCGCCGAGTCGGAGACTGTTGGATACGAAGATGCAATTCTCAGTGCTCCTCTTCTCTGTACCTGTGCCAATCGTTTTCGATATACCTCCTTGCTGAGAGCGTCGCCCCATACCTCTGCTCCGTACAGTAGCACTGACCCTATAGCACTCATCAAGAGGCATCTTCCTGATGGACTGGGTCCCCCTACGTTGGCCATAAGTCGACTCAGTGCCGATATTGCCGAAGCAGCCTTCTCAGCCGTTGCCCTGATTTGCTCAGAGAAATTCATCTTCGAGTCGATCAGTAGCCCCAGGTACTTCACCGCTGGCTTCGATTCGATTTGTATATCTCCAATACTGATCATCCTTACTCTAGGGATTCTCTTTTTTGTCAAGATGACCACTTCGGTTTTCTCCAGTGCTAAACTGAGCCCGCGAGCAGTCATCCAGTCCCTCACTCGGCGCATTAGCATACCTAGCCTAAGTTGCGCTTGTTCAACGGTGCGTCCGGCGACCAAAGCCGCAACATCATCAGCATAGCCGACCAAGCGCGACTCATCTGGCATCTCAAGTCTCAGTAGACCGTCGTAAGACACGTTCCACAGGTCCGGACCAAGGGTAGATCCCTGGGCAACACCCGATATAATTTCCATCCTTCGTTGGCCCTGTGTCGTGTCGTAGAGCAGGCCTCGGTCCTTTAGGTAGTTCCTCAAAAGCCGCATTAGATATTCTGGAACTTGAAAAGAGTTTTCCAGCGTGTCCAGAATATCCACCCATCTAGCGGAGTTGAAGGCATTCCTGACGTCGATTGTCACCAACAGGACGATCCGTCGCTTGGTGCGACTATATGCCTCTGCCTTTTGGACCGCGTTCACCACCTCTGCAATCGCATCAATGGTAGAACGTCCTGATCTAAAGCCGTACTGCCGAGGAGATAGGCCCCCAGCAGCACGAATCGCGTCAGTGAGTCTTCCCTTGATGAGTTTCTCTAGCACTTTCCCAGCCGTGTCTAGCATGCATAACGGGCGGTATACAGACGGCGATTCGGGATTTCCCTTCCCTTTGCTGATCAGCACGAGCCTCGCCACCTTCCATCGTACCGGGAAAACCCCGTCCCGTAGGTAAGCGTTGAATGTGCTGAGCAGCAAGTCAGGACAATGGTGATAGACGAGCTGCAAAACCTCAGCTGGAACACCATCTGGACCTGGAGCCTTCCTCGCTTTCAGGGAGAGGACTGCCTCCTCCAGTTCCAGCTGTGTGAAGAGTGGGCACTCGACTGCTGTTTCACCATGGACAGCGTCAACACGGACGGGATGGGCGGGGAAGAGTCCCCGCACTATCGCGTCCATCTTTTCCGCGTCATGTATACAAGGCTTCCGTAGGGCACCAAGTTTCCCCATGACCAGCTTGTAGCCAAGGCCCCACGGACCCTTGTTCACATCGTCCACGAGGTCTTGCCAGCATCGGGCCTTGCTCTTGTTAATAAGCCTGCGAAGATATTTCCTGCCGGACCTGTATGCTGCTAGCCTTGTGTCTGCCTCCTCCCGTGTTCGCGCCCGCTGGGCCTCTCGCCGAAGTTTGTGACATTCGCTTCTTTGTTCGGCGATCTCGTTTGACCACCAGTATACTGGAGGCTTACCGTGTCGGGGTCTCCGACGGGGCATGGAAGACTCGCAAGCAGCTATGATGGTACTCATAGTTGAGTTCACCAAGTCCTTGGTTGTAGGCCCTCCACTCCCTGGCGGAGCTCCCAGCAACGGTGCGACTGCCGTAAGCGCGTCAACGAACTTCTCAACGTCCATCCTCTCAGTCCTCCATCCGAGGATTGAAGTTTGGGCATATGCACGCAGAGTGGCACTGTCGTGAATCTCAACCGCTATATACTGGTGATCACTAGCCGAGTAGTCCTCTAGTACTCGCCAGTTGTGTACTCTAGGTACCAGGGACTCCGAAGCGAGTGTCACATCGGGTATGGTTCCTACGCAACCCCAGCGGCGGAAAGTAGGGGTGTTACCAGTATTTAGGACAAAAAGCGCTGTTCTGGCCGCCATGTCCTAGATTTGCTTTCCCCTTGGGTCGGATTGTGGCATACCCCATTCAATGGCTCTAGCGTTGAAGTCTCCCCCGACCAGCATGTGGCCCTCTGTGTTCGAGACAGCGTCCTCCAGGGCATCGAGTTTGGTACGAAAAGATCGCATTGCCTCGTTAGGCGTCAGATAAACACTGAAATATGTTATCCCTGAACACCGCACCCACACAAAACCATCCCCGCGTACATGGCCCTGCACCTGAAGGCGGGCGCTGTCTCGAACCCAGATGGCCGAGGTACTAGATTCGTCAGGGTACCACGCTTGCGAGTCCTTGTTATGATGTTGCTCGCTCAGCAACAGGAGGTCAGCTTTCTTATCCCTCGCAAACTGCTCAAGTAGGTCCTGGGTGTTTGTGCTTCGGTGCAAATTGACCTGCAGGATACGGATCATTTGAGTATCGATTTGGCTTTGGTTAGGGCCTCCTTGAAAACCCAGCATCTCCCTGTCCCCGGCTCATGTTTGAGGTCGCCGGGTGCTAGCTTAGCATCCTTGCAAAGAATGCATTTTGCCTCGTTCGTGCACTTCTTCTTTTTGTGCCCCGTTTCACCACATTTGTAGCACAGAGATTTCCTGTCGGGTCCCTTACAGCCATACGCGGTGTGTCCGTATTCGAAGCATCTGAAGCAGCGGATAGGGATCGCTCTTCTCCGTATCCTGCAGATCACCCAACATATCTTAATTTTGCCCTTCGCCAGGATTTGCTGGGCGTCTTTATCAGCTAGTTCGACAATAGCCATGCGTTGCCCCCTTGTGTTTTCACGTGTCAATCTTGCCTTGACTTCACTTAAGCTGGGGAACTCCCTCCTAATGGCATCCTCTACTTCAGCTTTGTCCGTGACGGAGTCGAGGTCCCTGATTTCCAGGGTGGCCATTGGTTCGAGCGAGGCAACCGTTGCCGCATCTCCAAGAACCTTTTGAACTGCGTCACGGAATGCATCTTTGTTTATGGCCTCTGGCCCGAATCCCACCAGCAGGCCACCGGTTCGGGTTGGTCGAACTGCTTTGATGGCGGTTTTGGTGTCGTCTGGCTTGACCGCTCCTTTAATTTCACGGAGGACATCTGCGTAGGTTCGGCCCTTAGTGGGTTTAATAAGCAGTGCCTCTCGCAAGGGTTTGCGCCGCGGTTCGCTTTTTGTTTTCTGCGGTATATCGGGGGGTTCTTTGTTCTTTTCGTGGTTGAGCTCTTTGTCTGTTTTTTCTAGGAGTAGTTTTTTGGCCGCTTTTTTCGCTGCCTTGTTTCGCACCACATGAAACTCCTCGCTTGGAGTGTCAACTTCGTTTATGGTCTCGTCCTTCCTCCTTTTTTCTCAGTCGCCTTCAATTGGACTACCGGCCATTCTTTTGCTGCTGCTAGGACCCACTGATGCCTCGAGGGAGAGCGTGTCTTTTTGGTGCTTTTCGATTGCAAGCCACCTCCGCCTGTAGTGCGTTATGCGGTCAAAAAGCTCCTCCAGTTCAAGAATACCATTCTTGACACTCTTGCCTATGTTTTTCTGCACTTCGCAGGCAGCCCTCAGTTGTTTGACGATAGTCCCCGCTTTCCGAGTAAGACGCTTCTCCTCGGAACGGTCAAGGGCAATTGGGTTATTTGGCGCCACCTCTTGGGAGAGGCCCCCGTTTCCTAGCCCTTTTGCTTCTATCGCTTGGGTCGCGTTTGAGGTGGCGTCGGCCAACGGCAAAACTTCTCCCTCCCCCAGTCTTACACTGGCCTCTGTTGGTGTCGCAGCTTGATCCGGATTGTGTATATCTTGCACTGGACGCTCCGGGGTGCGCATAATCCTTCTACTGCGCCCAAAGGCCGCAATGATGCCAGGTTGCACAACGCACTCTGCCTTCTTTCGTGCGTTAGTCCGTCTGTCGTCTGTCTCCGATGATTTAACCTGTGATGTTGACTTTGACAGTGTTTATGGGGTTTGCTGCCTCCCCCCGCAATCGGTGACTTGTTTTATCAATGTTCTTGCCAACAGCGGTTTTTGCCTGAAAGGGTTCTCCGTGCTAGCGTCCTGTTTGCTTGTAGTTATATCTGTTACAGAAGCCAAGTTCACCACTTCTATAATATGGTTATTTAAAAAATAAGGTATTAATCACATGGTTGAATATGATATTGACCGTATCACCACAAACTCTATTACGGTCATGGAATAACAAACCTTAGTAATAAATCTCAGCGCCAAGGATTGGATTTGGGCTGCTATGCGATCGATTAAACCTCATTGAGCTGAAGCCTTAAATTTGACTTTTTTACCTCACAGGAGCTTCGCTAAACTTTAAATGGATTATTTCACCCTTTTCACATCTTAGGAGCTTATAAATCAAATTGGTAACTACTAGAGGAACTTAAAGGAAGGAAGGAGATAGAGTTGAAAAATTTTTGAGTCCTTCATTTTAGTGATATAACGGAAAAACATTGACGAAAATCACTCAATTGACCTGCTTCCATTCGAAAAGTCTTCGAAAAATTTGTTGCAAATTGTCAAAAGGGTTGTTGCCCTAGGGAAAATGCTCCCATGGATGAAATATTGCGTGAACTCCATGGAAATGCGATTTTTGGTAAAAAATACCAACAATACTATCCGAAGAAAGCATCAAACTGCTTGCATTAGTTGATTCATAAATGATATACACGTTCAATGTTGAGATATATTCTGGAAAACAGTCAAGTGCTTCATTCTATATAAGCAATAAGCCTAAAGATATGGCAATGAGATTGGCGAAACCGATATTAGCGGGCAGAAACATCACTGCTGCAACTAGTTCTGCGATTTTAGCCTCATTGATGAATTAAAATCGAAAAAGCGATCAAATATGGTCACTGTCAGAAAAAATAAAAAGTAATTGGCCTACAATCTTGTTGATGTAAAATGGAAAGACCACTACAGCAGTTTGTTTGGATTCAATGAGGGGCAGGTTTTGACTCTAAACAACTTACTTAAAGGAAAAAACTTATTCTTGTATCTTCACTTCATTCTAATGACACCATAGATCCAGGGACCGGGGAAAGGAAAAAAACCAGAAGAGATCTCTTATCATAAGGGGACAAAAAGTGGGGTGGATACCGCGGTACTAACGATGACAAAAACAACGAAAAATACAATGACAGTCAAGACGGACAAAAAACGGAGATTAGAAGACAGTCTGGTCCAGACTGAGGTTCCTGTGGCATTAGAGCGAAGCAAAAAATTTATGCGAACGCCAGAGCGTCCTATAAAGGAAAAGTGGGAAACTCTGCAGGACGCTTCTGTTATTCGAGCAGTGGATCTGTTACGATCGTTACCGAAGCGACCAATGCAAGGATCCTTAATCCCGACATAATAAAGAATCACCCCGAAGCCAACGAGGAGATTACGGCAGGAAAAGAAAAGACTGAACAGACAAATCAAGCGACGTTGTGTGATTGCATCGCCATCGTCGAAAATGTGGCGGAAGTACTGTATTTGGAAACAGAAGCGATTACCTTTTCCAAGGATGGTCACAAAGTACGATTGCCGCCCAGCAACATGAAGAGGAAAGGCTATACTGAAAAGCGGGAGATGTTTTGAAAAGCAGTAAAGATTGGGTTCCTTGAACTAGAGGAGCTCCTAGACCGCATAGGGCATTATCGGAGGAGCTAGTTAACGGCCGAAGACGAGCAGAAAGCTAAAAAAGCGCGAGGGGTGAAATCTAAAGGCCACATGCATATAGCTCCACCAGTAAAAATCAATAAAAGAATGGCATCTAGCCCAATTGTAGGAGATCGGGATAAAAGAAGGAAGCAAGAGGCACTTGATGGGCGTGAAGCACCAGATCACGGGTTCCAGACAGTGCTTACAAAAGGAGCGAAGAAAGCCACAAAGAAACTCCTTTCCTAGGAGAAAATGACCTGATGCAAAACAGGAGAAAAAGAAACACCGAGAAAGACCCTGGCAGCAGGCATTGCTCCTAAAATCCCAAGATGGTTGATGCTACGTAGAGGTACTGCGGGACATCAGGAGAAACGTAAGGTCCTGGGACACTAACACTGCCATAAAAGCAGTACGACCAACGTGGTCGGGCCACATACTGGTCGAATTTGGAGCAGAGGCCGACAATAAGGTAGCATTTTGCGACGCAGTAAAAAAAGTCCTCGGCAACAGCCCAACTATAGCCTCGCTCGGGCCGATGGCAACGATCGGAATAAGAGACATTGACTGCGTGACGGATCTGGCTGAGGTAGAAGAGGCTATCAAAAGGGAGTTCCTTACCGTGGAAAGGATCGAAGCGCGACTAACACCAGAAAACAATAGGGGACAACGCATGGCCATAGTTGACTTGACCGAAAAGGACGCTGAGCAATTCCTGAACCAGGGCAAAGTGATAATAGGGTAGGTGGTCTGTAGGATACGGTGAAGAGCAACGCCTCTTCAATGTTTCAAATGCCTTGGCTATGGTCACACCACACAAGGTTGCAAAGGACCCGATAGGAGTTCCCTATATTACAAATGCGGTAAAATGGGAAATAAAAGAAAAGAGTGTACGAACGAGGCACACTGTGTTCTCTGCAAGGATGCTTATCCAAGACCTGATTTTGGTCACGTCTTGGGATCAGGAAAATGCCAGGTGCTCCAGCAAGACCTAGCCAAGGCAAAATCAGAGCTTCGATGACCCGCATCTTGCAGCTAAACCTATACCGCAGTTCAACCGCCCAAAATCTGCTTGAGCAGTTTGCGACGGACATGAAAGCCGTCTTCTTGCTGCTACCATAATAAAAGTCCTGCATTGTGGCATTCTGACGAAACTGGTACTGCCGCCATCTAGATTTGGAACAGTAATTTCCAAGCGTAGAGTTGTGGACGGGGGATGATTTCATGTGGGCTCGGTGCTCAGAGACCACTTTTTTTAGTGTGTACCTAACACCTAACGAATCGATATCATCTTTCCAAGCCAAGCTTAATGCTCCGGAGGGCGCTATCTTGAACGCAGACGGCAAAGTGCTCGTTGGCAGTGACTTCAACGCGAAAGCGATCGAATGGGGCATGCCTCAAATGGACCCACGGAGAAAACGAATCCTAGAAATGGTGGCCTGGATGGCGCTCGTTGTGCTAAACTCAGGAAATACGCCGATTTTCCGCCGTATTGGCTGTAAGGGAACCATACCGGACGTGACATTTGCCTTGGAGTCCTTAGTACGGAGGATATACAATTGGAAAGTATTAGAGGACAACTCAGCCAGTGATCATCAGTACATTCTGCTTGAAATCAGTGATGTTCTCTCCTGACGTCCGTGCTCTCGGCTTTCTACAACTGGATAGAACATCGGGAAGATGGATATCGAGAGGTTCGCCGAGGTGCTCACAATGGGTAAGCCGCTGCAGGGAGCTTCGGAGGGGACGGAAGAACTGGCAGCTCAAGATGTGGTGAACTCTACTATGAGCATCATTACGACTGCTTGCTGCACTTCTATGCCCCATCGAAAACCTCGGCCGGCAATTCCCCAGTGTACTGGTGGTCAACTGAAATCGCTGAAAACCGAAGGGAGTATCAGAAGCTACAGCATGAGGGTCAACGAACGAGGAGCCGGGACGAGGCAAGTAACCTCGCAGCAGCATATAGGTCGGCCAGGAAATGCCTTCGCGAATCGCACTCACCTTCAGTCAAATCATTGGAGAAAGCAAAGTATATCTTGAAATGTGTGATTTGCTTTATAAAAGTATCACAAGTAAATCCATATAATTCAAGAAATGCCAATAATTTTGTAATACCTTACACTAGAACTGATCGACTAAAGAACGATGCAACGAATGAAGCTCTGTGTATAAACAACAATCTTCCAAAAACAGTGAAAAATGTAGTCTCATTATTGGATTTTTAAGAAAAGACTTAAGGAACATGTAATAAATTCAGATTAATGACAGCGTTGAGATACTTAAAAGCAGCTAGTTTTTATAAACTCAGAGTTCTTTTTACTGCGTCGTTTAAAAAAAGTTTTTTTTTACTTTGAGAACATTTCACGAATCGGACTAGACTAGCAGGAAAGGAGTACTTCACAGCATTGGGTGTGCCCCTTATACCAATGTCTTAGCATTGCCTGGAGGCACACGTAGGAATCGACAACGTGTGAAGTGCAGATCACACGAGCGTTGTGCGACGATGAACGAGTGATAGTGAATGGAGGTATTAAAAAAAAAAATGATCAACAAAAGCAAGGCTCCCTGCTGGCAAGACCTAGTGGACAATGTGTACAAGAATCCGTGAGGTCTTGGCTACAAGCTAGTTATGTGGAAGCTTGGTGCCCTACGGAAGCCTTGTATACATGACGCAAAAAAGATGGACGCGATAGTGTGGGGACTCTTCCCCGCCCATCCCGTCCGTGTTGACGCTGTCCATGGTGAAACAGCAGTAGAGTGTCCACTCTTCACACAGCCGGAACTGGAGGAGGCAGTCCCCTCGTTGAAAGCGAGGAAGGCTCCCGGTCCAGATGGTGTTCCGGCTGAGGGGTTACGGCTCGTCTATCACCATTGTCCTAATTTGCTGCTCAGCACATTCAACGCTTGCCTACGAGAAGGAGTTTTCCCGGTACGGTGGAAGGTGGCGAGGCTCGTGCTGATCAGCAAGGGGAATAGAAATCCTGCATCGCCGTCTGCATACCGCCCGTTATGCATGCTAGGCACGGCTGGGAAAGTGCTAGAGAAACTCATCAAGGCAAGACTCACTGACGCGATTCATGCTGCTGGAGACCTATATCACCGCCAGTACGGCTTCAAAGCAGGACGTTCTACCATTGATGCGATTGCAGAGGTGGTGAACGCAGTCCAAACGGCAGAGGCATATAGTCGCCCCAAGCGACGGATCGTCCTGTTGGTGACACTCGATGTCAGGAACGCCGTCAACTTCGCTAGATGGGTGGATATTCTAGATACGCTGGAAAACCCTTTTCAAGTTCAAGAATATTTAATGAAGCCTGCTCTACAGGCGCAACTTAGGCTAGGTATGTTAATGCGCCAAGTGAGAGACTGGATGACTGTTTGCGGGCTCGTTTTAGCACTGGAGGAAACCGGAGTAGTCATCTTGACAAAAAAGAGAATCTCTAGACTCAGGATGATCAGTATTGAAGATATACGAATCGACGCCATCGGTTAAGTGCCTGGGGCTACTGATGGACTCGAAGATGATTTTTTCTGAGCAAATCCGGGCAACGGTTGAGAAGGCTGCTTCGAGAATATCGGCTCTGAGTCGACTTATGGCCAACGTAGGGGGACCCAGCCCATCAGGAAGATGCCTCTTGATGAGTGCTGTAGGGTCAGTGCTACTGTATGGAGCAAAAGTATAGGGCGATGCTCTCAGCAAGGAGACATCCCAAAATATTTGGCACAGGTACAGAGACGAGGAGCACTGAGTGTTGCATCTTCGTATCCGACAGTCTCTGATGCGGCGGTGAGAGTTATTGCAGGCGTGATACCTGCCGCCCTCCTTGCTAAAGAGCGCCGCGCTATTTACCTGTGCCGAAACGAGGATGGCAGCAGTCTTGGGTCAATTGCACGAAGGGAAGGTGGTCTGCGTGCCCAATCCTGGATATGAGACTGTGGCTAAATCGAAGGCATGGTGAGACTGACTTCCACCTGACCCAGCTTTTGAGCTGGTATGGACGTTTTCCGTCTTACCTGCATAAGATTGGTAAGTAATGACCCCCGATTGTCGGTTTTGCTCAAGAGAGGAAGACAATGCCTGCTACACATTTTTTGCATGCATTAAATGGGTCAGACTGCGAAGGAACCTCTACAGGGAGACGAGAGGGCTCACCCCGGATAATATGGTTGTGGTGATGGTCGAATCGGTTGACAAATGGAACCAGGTGGCACATTATGTTCGGGCAGTGCTGAAATATAAAAGGGACTCAGAGCAGCTGGGGGCGCTTGGGCTGAGGGATCACTTTTCTGACCCTTCCTCTTCCCCTCTCCCCTCCCGCTAGGAAAGGGATCCCCCAGCTTGAAGGCTCCTCATGGCGTAACAAAACAAGACCAAGCCCGAAGTAATGTGTCAAACGGTTCCAGGCTTGGTTTTCAGGTTGACACGGGAGGTGTTTAGTGGGTAGTCCAATCGCCTTTTTTCGAGCATGGGAGTCCCACACTCTGTTCATAAATGGCATTCACCTCCCCACCACAAAAAACCCTCCGATCAATGTTAATGAAAATCGGTAGCGTGATACAAACTATGAATATCTAAGGAATAATAAAAAAAATTTGGAGGTTAGGTCTTATAATTTAAAATGGCGATCAGTCAAAGTTATGGATTTCAAAGACTGCTAAAAGTCACAATTCTAATTCCATTTATAAGAAACTTGATACTAAGGTAGATAGTAATTAATTTTCATTATCTTGTTATTTATAGCGGTGGTTCATATATGCGACTTTTTTCATATTTTTGAGACCCTCTAGCGGCCAATTTCCCCAACTGATTTTGATGAAGCTTGAACAAGTTATGGAAATCAATCCAGAAAAAATTAAATATTTTTGTTCTGTTTACAACTAAATTCCGATTCGAATAAAATTTGATATACTTAGCAATGGCACTTTAAGACAGATTTGAAAATAATCCAAAACTAAACGTTTAAATTCAAAATGATGGCCCCTATAGGTGAGAAAGTAAGGGATATTCCTTATTTTAGCAGCAACTTAACTGTTGAACATAATATGGCTTACATTGAAACTATTGGAACGACAAAAGTTATTCTACGAGAAATTAGCCTTTTTAGCGAATGCTGCCAACAGGGATTTTTTTAACTGCACCTCAACACTGTGAGTATGTCTGGCTAGTGCGAGCTCTCTAAACTTTACCATTTAATTGTTCATATTTTTGCGTTCTTTAATGTTTCAGACATTCAAGGGAGCGTAAAATCTTTTCGTGGCATAAGCAAATCTCACTTTCCATTTGATTTTAAAAGCAACTGAATACATATTTAATTATTCATACCTATCACTTATCAAATTTGTTAACGTATTTGAAGGTTATTAATTACCCAATTAACCTGCTAGAATTTTAATTGGTGAAATTTCAATTCGCATCAGTGAAAAATTTAAAATTCATCAATAACTATTACATACAACTATTGGATACTAAGAAAAATAATTGCAATGGAATTTTTCCAGCACTGTTTGAATGCAGGTGGAGCGCTTCTTGTACAATTTTTTCATATAAAACCCTTTAATTGATTTAGAAAAATTAAAGGTGGTTATCATGAATTAAAATTAATCACAATTTCCTTTTTATTTTCTGTATTGTTGAAAAGCCCCTTACTAGTATCAATTCTTCAGTATGGCAAATAATAAAACTAAATCAGTTTCTTATCGTAATTTACTCTTGGATTACGTAAAACTTAAGAACACTCGCTATTCTATACTAACTAATTTCTACTTACCATCACACTCTCGACTGGCCTAAAGTTGACTGGTGTACAGAATCCCCTTGGATGATCACATTTTAACAGTAATGGATTAAATTCCAAACCGTCAGGACAAACATTTTCCACCAATTCACCACTATCGTCACATGTTAAAAACTTTCGGCAGTCATCATTGTGAACCAGATTTCGCCTTGCGTTATCCGTTCTCTGAAGGCATCGCGGATCAGCAGCTAGGACAGCGGTAACAACTGTAACCGCTAGGAGAAATGCTGCAAGAAAATCAGAAAAGACCATTATTAAACAGTTCAGTTCACACCACTGCATTTTATGCTTAAATAGCAATCTATCAAAAATATCCTTGCACTGAATTGTTTGTCACTTATTTATTTATTTTTTTCACATTAACAACGAAAACTAACTCTCCTACCTTCTCTCATAATAGTCTATGCAACACAAAAATAGGATCACATATACACTGTATCAACCTTAATTTATTGTCCTTTATCAGAACAGGGAAATCAAGGATTTTAATCCAACTCTGATTTACAATTTATCGATTCGCGGACTTTTCTTTATATGAGAGCTGTTAATATCTCCCTAATTGTACGATGAAACAATTAGGTCCGGAAGTTTAATTGCAAATAATTGTATTTCCGCAATTTCTGAAATATTTATAGATGAACACAAGTGGGAGGAGTGAACGATTGTCGAATTATTTGTACATATGAAATAAAATATTAAAAGGACCGAAACAAATTTTTTATCAGTTACATATTTTTTAACAACCAAATTGGCCATCTCGCTTTTACCTATTTTACAATAATTTATTGAATTTGGTATTTTTATCTTGCAGGTAATATGCGAATCATGTTTCGAATGAATTCTATTGTTTGTATAGGTACAAGCATGGACGGTTTATTTTTGGCAATTATTTGAGTGGAACTCAAGGGAGTCTGAGGCAATTATGCGTTCAGGTATGTGGTATGATGGTTTCTTTTTTAAAATTTCGTAAGGAAATAAGGGAAACATTTTTCTCAATGGATGGTGGAGGTCACACGAAAGCTGAGAAAAATTGAACAGACTGCATTGCGCTTCTGTGACTAAGACAACATGTCAAAGAAAGTACTCTTTGAAAACAGTATTAACAGAGAAAGAAAAAGGCAAAGAATCAAAAGCGGAAAAATACAAACATGTAGGAGAATGTAGTTGAAAAAAATTTTTTAACGTCTTTGCTTTGTATTCTGAGCTTTTATTTTTTGAATCGTAAATTATAGCAATATCAACATAATAAAAGTGAAAAATTTTGTCAATACCCTTACATGCAAACTGCGAAATTTGAATATTATAGGAAGAGTTGATCTTGGGATTCGGAAGACGATAAGAATTTTGTTAAAAGATGTAGAGGTGATGCAAGATACACTAGAGTGCAGTCCTGCGAGAAATATTAATTTGCACTAATTGCTGTCAGATCTATTCTGGTGTTCGATCGATCCTTATATCGGTATATATACTGAAAGCATTTGGGTAAGATCGGTAAAGAATATAACGACGTACTACATTCCGCTTCTGACATAAGCGGGCATTTTTTATAATCCGATTGCACTTCCAATAAAGATTTCACCTCAAATTAAAAGTACCGTCTGCTCTGTTATCTTCAACAAGTAACCATTATGTAATTTAATTTTTTAAACTATATGTGAAATGCAAACTTGTAACCACAACAGTCAAACTATTTGATATTATTACATACATATCACTTAATAGATCTTTGAAGAACGCCCTGGGTATTGTATCCAGATGAAAAAGAGCGCATTAATCTTTATAAGTAAAAGTCAAGACCGGTGTCTATCAATCATAAGACTTAGGTATCAAAAACCTACTCATTAATACATTTTCTACATGGTTATGCAGGCAATCTCTTCGTCTGCTTCCTCGTAGGACTACAGCCCCTCTTGGGCTTTTTCTTCCCGCAAATAGCGCCCCCAACTGTCTCTATCCATTGACCGCGTCATCCAAGTTCAAAACCCTAGCACCGATGAACTGACTTCACCGACCAAGTCAGACCAGCATTTCCTTGATTTCCCCACTGGTCTCCGCCCTTCAGTTCTCCCAACGACCACTTTTCGGGGTATCCATTGTTCGTCCATACGATTCACTTTGCTAGCCCATTGAAGCTTCCACAGTCTTACAATCGTTGAGACTTCATGGTTGTTTCGAACCATGAGCTTCGGTTCCCGTCTAGCTTCGCCCCAATTAATTACATCAGAAACCGTTTCTCAAAGACGTCCAATATGCTTGCAGATGCTTGATTTAGGGTCCATCTT
The DNA here is from genome assembly GCA_963969285.1 of Odontomyia ornata. Classification (NCBI taxonomy): domain Eukaryota; kingdom Metazoa; phylum Arthropoda; class Insecta; order Diptera; family Stratiomyidae; genus Odontomyia; species Odontomyia ornata. Next base: position 78,910,959 of record OZ017741.1, read on the forward strand.
TCTCCCCCATAGCAGAGATTTGTGGACTTGGAGATTTGTTTTCCTTTGTATGCAGCTGGTCTTCAAGATTGTCAAAACTGAAATAAATATTTTATTTGCGAGCTGTACTTTTCTGCGAAGCAGTCCCTTTCTTTGGTGGTTCTCATTATTTTTGCACCTAGATACACAAATTCGTCAAGAGTGAAATTTTGTGTATTTGAGGTATTTTTAACTTTATTCTTAATGGTTTGTAGCCCTACTAGCTTTGCTTCGGTGTCGAATTTCAAGAGAAGTTATTTGGTGCTAGTTAATGGACCACGACAAAATGCTGATGTCGTCCACATGAGTTACCACTTGTCTTGACTTGTATAGTAACGTACCTCTTGTATTGACAGGTAGCTTTCTTATGATATATTCCAGATCCAAATTTAAAATCAATGGGGTCGGTCCATCTTGAGTGTTATTTAGGTAAAACGGACTGGGATACCGAAACAGAGTATTATTTGGTACAGTACATTACTATCAATACTGTCGTACGCTTGCTTAAAATCAAAGAAACTTTGGTATACGTCTATATTAAACTCCCAGCATTTCGAAAGTACCCACTTGACTGTGAACAATTAGTCTTTCATCGATCTACCAGCTCTAAAGCCACCTTGATACACTCCAATAATACTGTTGGCGAATGATCTGATTTCATTTCTGACGTATGATCTTTGAAAATATTTTGTACGCCAAACAAAGCAGTGACCTGGCGCTTTATTATTCTTTTGGGCCTTGATGGTGGAGCAAACATCATCCAGAGTTTGTGGAGCCAATAGAATCTTGACGGGAATATTTGTAGGCTACGATGTTTAAGAGGTGTGCAGAGGATTAAGGAGATTCTTGAAATATGATTTCCATCTTTTCTTAATCCTGTGTTCTGCAGGGACTATGTTACCGATCACAACACGCCAGAACGAAGCCTTGAGTTGGTAGCCTCATATCAGGCTTTTCACTACTTTGTTTGCTTGTCTTGTGTTGTTGTTCGCTAGGGGATACATCAACGCTTCTCAACCAGTCGTTAAAGTATTTTGTTTTCTGAATTATATATATCTTATTCGCTTTCTTTCTGAAATTTTCATAATGTTCTCTTTTTGTCCATGTTTTCCTTCCTAAGTATTTTTTGTACGCTTGATTTATTTTGTCTGACGCACTCTGGCACTCAATCAATCATTTCTTTTGCGCCGGGCTTTATGCCGCGGTCTTAATTGCCGCTTTCAATTCCACCCATAGCACGTTACTTGTTTTCGGCGATGTGTGTGCTAGACTGAAAGTCAGCTGGTTGTCAAGGATCTCCGTGAACATCGCTTAGAGCTCTTCGATGTCGAATTTATAACGAGGGCTGGTTTTTGCTAAATACGCCTTTGATATACAACATCAATAGGTTAATTTGAACAAGAAATGATCCAAATTACAAGTGGCTTCTCGCTATGTACGGACGTCAAGTATGCTCGTGACCCAACGTTGTTGGATTAGAATATGGTCGATTTGGTTTTGTGTGTTGCTTTCCCGTGATACTCTGGTTATGTTATATATGCGTCGATGTGGGAAGCAAGCCGAATGTATGATTAGATTTCTGTTACATGTAGAGACAATCAGGTACTGGCCGTTGTCATTAGTTTCATCACGGAAGTTATATATATAGATAGCTCATTGCCAACCTTAGCGTAGAAAGCACTCGGAACTAGTTTTGTATCGTATTTTGGTAATGAGTGGACTAGTCTTTCCAGGTGATTGTAGGAGGGCTCCTTCATTTCTTCGTGCTTTTCTTCAGTCAGGGTGTATACGCTTATCAACCATGATTGCTTTAAAATCAAAATATTCGATTTGACCTCCCTATCCATAATAAAGGCCACATCAAATTCCTGCTTTCCAGCAGAGTTCCCACTTTTGAATGTTGTATGCGATCTCGCGTTTTGAATATCATCTCCAGTCCAGTTCATTTCCTGCACTGCATGTATGTTTAATTTATATTGACTGACCTGTTGTAAAAGGTCCTTAATAGCGCCAGGGTTGTTCAGTGATCTGACATTCCAGGATTCAATGCTTTGGTCTTTTTCCGTTTGCGAAGTGATTGCCTTGGGGCCAATCCCTTCCAAAGCTCTATTGTAGTTTTCGAAACAATGTTAGCTTTTACAGTGACGGGGGGCTAACCCATCGCCCAACCTTCATTCCGGCGGCATGGTTATTACTTTTGATTCTGTCATCAGTTGCGGAAGATTCGCGTTCATCCTCTTACGTCCACCCAAAAGAGGTGCAAGTAGGATTTAGTAGCAGAGCTATTGGTGTATTTACAGTTATGGGTGCTTCTCGGCATTTAGTGTCCCTTTGTTGGGGTGCCAGTAAACCCAATATGTGAGATCATTTGCTACCATTTAGTCATGAGATTTAGGATGAGGCATCATGGAAATCTATTAACAAATCAAAAAGAGTGGAGATCAGCTCCAAAGAAAATCAACCCTTATATAGGGTTTCGCATTCGGGACAAAAAATTTCGTATCTTTGTATGAACACAACCTTGAACTTTTAGCTAAATTTCTCGAGAGAAATTTACCTATTGCGGAGAGTATTATATATATATATATATATATATATATATATATATATATATATACATATATATATATATATATATATATATATATATATATATATATGTGTGTATATATATATAGATATATATATATATATATATATATATATATATATATATATATACATATATATATATATATATATATATATATATATATATATATATATATATATATATATATATGTGTGTGTATATATATATAGATATATACATATATATATATATATATATATATATATATATATATATATATATATACATACATATATATATATATATATACATATATATATATATATATATATATATATATATATATATATATATATATTTATATATATATATATAAGTTTCAAATTTGGGAAACTTAGGATTTGTGTGAGAGTCTGAGTTGAATAAATCGACTCGAGTTGTTGCAGTAAAATAACTGTAATTAAATATTATTTAAGGTTACATTTTAACACTATTTACATTATTGATAACATATCGATTAACACAATACCTGAAACAACAACAAGTTGGATTTAACTAAGTGTTTGATTAACAATAGTAATTGTGAAGCAAAAGTAATAACAATTTATGATCACGAAAAATGTGGCTGCCTAGCGTGGTTGCCTAGCGACGTCTGTCTCGCGACGGCTGTCTCCCTGACCACAACCGATGCGAAGTTTGTAATGAGCGTCACTCAACCGTCTGGCCGAAGGTAACTTGACCGAACGGACAGGCGGCAAAGTTTGAAAAGAGGTTTCAAACTCACATCCCCCCCCCCCCTCAAGAACGAAGAAGGAATTTCGGATAAATGGAAAGGGATGAGTTTGCTTGCGTGAAAAAGGTTTGATCCTTTTTTCCTGAGACCGCTATCGACCTCATATATTACCTCAGAAATTTTCCTTTTTATTCTGAATGGCCCTTCTCTGATTGGATCCGTTTTTTCCTGTTCAATTTGTTTCCGTTGTTTATGTAGATGAGATCATTTTCGTTGTATTCATGTTTGTTTGTTTTCTCGTCGTAATACCTCTTGTTTTGCTCGTGAATCTTTTCCGATTGCTTGAATGCCTTTCTTCTATTTTCATCTAAGTTTTCGGCATTATTCTCGTTTAGTTCATCAGGTAGTATTGATTCTTCTTTTCCAGTTAGTAGGTAAGAGGGTGTAAAACCAGTGGAGCTGTGTATAGTATTATTATATTCGTGCACGCATTTTTGTGCAACAGCTGGCCAGGAGCGTGTTTTGTTCTCGTAGATTTTACATCGTATTCTGTTGACTAGTGTTTGATTTGTCCTTTCATTTAATCCGTTTGAAAAGGCACAATCTACTGCTGTAAAGATGAGTCTTATATTTTCTGATTTTAAGTATTTTTTGAAATCATTCGAATTGATACCTGCGTATTGATCAGATATAAGCGTGTCGATCTTGTTAGTATTTTTTGTTGATTTAACTAGTTTAATAAAATTGTCGGCTGTTTGGGTTGACGATGTTGTGATAAATGCGTATCTTGTGAAGTGATCTGTTAATAAATGCAGATATTTTTTTGTGCTTTTGTTTCCCGCAAGACCACCGACTGTGTCCAATGAGACTATTTCAAATGGCTTTGAGGCTGGACCCAGTTGGGATAACGGAACCTTGTAGTTTGCAATTCTAGTTTTATTCTTGATACATGTTTCACAAGCACGACAAAATATTTTTATGTGTTTGTGCATATTTTTAGAACAAAATTTTGTTGTTATTGTCAAGATCATTTGTTTTACTCCCACATGACCTCGTATTTCATGAACTTTTTTTATTAGTTGTTTACCAAATGCTTCAGATAACCAAATTTTCTCTTTATTGTTTAGTGATCTGTAGATGATACCGTTCTTCTTTTCACATTTGTTATCTAAATGGAAATTTTTTTGATCATTGATTATTTCGTTTATTTCCAAAAAGTTCACGATTTTTACTGCTGAGCTTTCGAAGTTATCTTCTTCTTCTTTTAGGACAGGGTTGCGAGATAAGCAATCCGCTTCCAAGTTTTCTTTACCTGGGTTGTAAAGGATTTCACAGTTGAATTGTGAGATGTAAGTTAGGATTTTTCTTAGTTCTGGGTCGTTACAATTGTTTATGTTAAAGTCCACTAAGGGTTTGTGATCAGTGAAAACCGTGAATTTTTGACCAATTAAATAGTACTGCCAATACAATATTGCTTCTTTTATTGCGAGACATTCGATAAATATTGCTTTTTTTTCTTTTTGTGTATTGTTCAATCTGCGTGAGAAATAGAATACTGGTTTTAGTTTTTCATCTTCCTGACGTTGTTTTAACACTGCACCGACTCCTTGAATGCTCGCGTCCGTAAAGATGTAGGTTGGTAACGCTGGATCAAAGATCGAAAGTATTGGTTCCGAACACAAGTGTTCTTTTACCGCCTCGAAATTTTTTTTGACATGGTGGAGACCAATCAAACTGCACATTTTTCCGGAACAAGTTATGAAAAGGTTCCAGTACGATACTTGAGTTCGGGATATATTGGAGGTAGAAATTTAATTTTCCCAAGAATTGTCTGATATTTTTCCTTGTTTGTGGAACAGGGAAATTTTTGATTGCGACTACGTTGTCATTTAGAGGTTTAATACTGTTGTATCCTATTTTATGTCCTAAATATGACACTTCACGTTTTGCAAAAATACATTTTGAGACATTTAATTTAAAACCGTAAGAGCGCAATGTTTTTAGTACTAGTTCAGTATGCTGCATATGATCCTCATAATTATTTGAATATATTAGGATATCATCTATGTAATTTACAGTGAATGAATCCAAGCTATTTTTCCTTAAAATACTTGATAAGGTCCTTTGGAAAATTGCTGGAGCGGATTTTAAACCGAAAGGTAAACAGTTCCACTGCCAGTGCCCGTGGTGAGTTACAAAAGCAGTTTTATATTTATCCTTGTCGCGAAGTAGGATCGACCAAAACGCCGAATTCATGTCCAACTTTGTGAAGTAATTGCAATTTCTTGCACACAATTTTAGTTCATCAATGCGTGGGAAAGGGTGACTTTCCGGCACGACTATTGTATTCAGTTCTCGATAATCAATACATAATCGGGATCTTTTATTTTCGTCTTTTTTAAAAGCCAATGTAACCGGAGCAGCGTACGGACTACTCGATTCTTCAATTAGACCCGATTTCAATAATTCTTTAATCTGTTTTTCTATTTCTGCTTTGTCTTGCAGAGAACATCCGTAAGGTCTTTTTGCTACATATTTGTTTTCAGTGAGTCTTATTGCGGCTTCATAATCGTTGACTTTACCAATATCGAATTTTTCTTTTGCAAAGACATCTTTATAAATACTCAAGATTTCTTTTAGTACAAGATCAGACTTAATTTCGTCCATCTCATTATTTTTACATTCAAAATTTCCTTTTACTATATCTATCTCGGCTGCTTTTTCCAAATTTTGACTTTTTTTTAGGTTTTCGTCTTAGCATAGCCTAAATTTTTTATGCAGTCTAGACCTAATAAGACATCATCTTCAAATGATTTACTTTTGATGATGAAAAACAGACAGTCTTCTTTTATATTGAAAAAAGTAACTGGTAGGACGACACTTCCTTCAGTATTTGAGTTGCCCGAAATTGTTTTCAATTGTTTATTCCCACTTATTTTTTTATTTACACACAATTTTCTCCAATAGTTGTAATTTATCAATGAGACATTAGCTCCGGAATCGTAGAGACCGATGGCTGGACTATCATTGATTAGAATTTTTAGTTTTATGAGTGGGATCGTTATTAGTTTTTTGGATTTTCAAGGAGAGAAATTGCATCTTGCGCTTCGATATTATTTGCGACTTTGATTTTATTGTTTTTGTTTTTGCTCTGGTGTGCTATTTTCGCACGAAATACTTCTTCCGAGTGACGTCTGCCTGGAAAGCCCATTTTATCGCAGTACCCACAGGTTTTTTGTTCATTTAGATTTTCATTAAAGATTTTATTATTCTTTTTCTGAACTTCATCCGGCTTTTTTACAGAATTCAAAACGGCTTTGTTTCTGGAAGGATCTATTTGCCTAAGCTTCGACATTAAATCGTCAACTTTGGTCAAGTCTTTTCGTTCTAAACGCGTTTTTATATAATTAGGAAGATCTATTACGATTAAATTTATTTGTAATCTTACCGATAAATCAGGATCAACATCAATCAAAAGATTCCTTTTCTTTAATGCATAATCTAAAACCGAACCGCCCAAATATTTATACGTGTATGCGAAGGTGATTTCTGACCACGACTTTGAACCGAACGTGTCAACAAAAGAAGCTTTCCAAAATTCCCACGCGTGCGAGAGTTTATTTATTTTTAAAAACACCGCGTACCACTCCAGTGCGACATTCTCTAAACACAAACGCAATATTTCAGAATATTTCACCTCTTGTACACCGAGTCTTTCACATTCTTGTTCGAAAGTATTTAACCATGATTCCGCGTCCACATCATTCCCGTCAAATTTATTCAGCACTAAATTTTTTGCAATGGAATGCATTGATTTTTCGGCGGGTGGGATGGGAGGTGAAGGAGAGTGAAGAGATTTAGATTTGAAAACCTCTAAATAGAACTCATTAAAAACTACGTTACCCTCCTCGTCCAGGTATTCCTCCAGCAGCTCGCCTTCCTTCAAGGTTATATTGACCTTTCGATATTTGTTGCGAGTAGTCAAGCTCTTGACTACCTGCTTTGTAATTTTATGCTCGAAAAGTTTTAAATGGTGTGTGTGTGTTTGTTGGTCAAGAGGAAATTTGTATGCTTCGGGACGTCCCTCAAGTTGAATAGTTTTAACGTTGACTATGGTCGTCTTTGAGTCGACCGCTTCAGAAACGAAATGAAATGTAGCCTTTACTTCCATGATGCAGTTCCTTAATTGTTGTTGTTTTATAAGTTTCAAATTTGGGAAACTTAGGATTTGTGTGAGAGTCTGCGTTGAATAAATCGACTCGAGTTGTTGCAGTAAAATAACTGTAATTAAATCTTATTTAAGGTTACATATTAACACTATTTACATTATTGATAACATATCGATTAACACAATACCTGAAACAAAAACAAGTTGGATTTAACTAAGTGTTTGATTAACAATAGTAATTGTGAAGCAAAAGTAATAACAATTTATGATCACGAAAAATGTGGCTGCCTAGCGACGTCTGTCTCGCGACGTCTGTCTCCCTGACCACAACCGATGCGAAGTTTGTAATGAGCGTCACTCAACCGTCTGGCCGAAGGTAACTTGACCGAACGGACAGGCGGCAAAGTTTGAAAAGAGGTTTCAAACTTACATATATATATATATATATATATATATATATATATATATATATATATATATATATATATATATATATATATATATATATATATGTATATATATATCTTCTTCTTCTTTGTAGCCCTACAGCCCCTTTCGGGCCTTCGCTTAGAGATAGGTTAGAGTGTCTCATTGTCATGATCGAATGTATCGGCACTCCACTAGGTGATATGATCATTATCATGCTTTGGCCGTGTATCCGTCCACCCAGCTGCGATACGTTCTGATTTTAAGCCACCACGTATCATACATGAGCAGGCTTATAGTCCATCCGAAGAACCACTCGAACTAAATCTCGTTGACGTCAACGAGACTTGAACCAGAGACCTTCGGCTTACGGGCTTAGTGCTCTACCCACTAAGCCACGCGGACTACATATATATGTAGTCCACGTGGCTTATATATATATATATATATATATATATATATATATATATATGTATATATATGCGAGTATATATATATATACATATATATATACTTATATATATATATATATATATATATATATATATATATATATATATATATATATATTTATATAAATATATATATATATATATATATATATATATATATATATATAAATATATATACATATATATATATATATATATATATATATATATATATATATATATTTATTTATATATATATATATATATATATATATATTTATATATATATATATATATATATATATATATATATATATATATATATATATATATATATGGGATATAACGAAATATAACGAAATTTGTGACCACGCTAGAGGTTGCACATTTGCTCCGATTTTCACCAAATTTTCAGGAAAGATGTATTGAGTAAATATCTCGGCTGAGCTCGTGAACCAGCTATATCGGCCGGGCGACAACAAAATGGCGGCCATTTTAGACGAAAAATCTTGATTTCTGTTCTGGCCAAATTATAGCTCCGAATTGGATGAAATTTGGTACAAAGGTTCACTGATGTATGTGATGAATCTCACAGTAAAAAATCCAAAGTCGGTACGGCAGAAACAAAATGGCGGCCGCTCTTAAGTCGAAAAACGTGCAAAATTTTGTTGTTGTTATAGTGGTCAAAGCTTTCAACAGATGTTCATGAAATTAGCAGTTAGATAGAAATTATAAGTATCTAACAATTGCGTAGAAAAGCTGGAGATCAGGTCGCGAAAAACGAAATGGCGGCCAGGTGAAGTTTTGACTCGACATAAATGAAATTTAGTTTCGAGATAGACATTACTTAGATCTACTAACTTTGATATTTTGGTGATCATGCATGTGCAAATTCCAAAATGGCGACGGTTAAAATATGCGTTTTTTCGGATTTTTGTGGCCCTCTAGTGGTCACATTTTCCAGCGGATTTGGATGAAACTCGAGATTATGGATTTCTGTACTATGTTCTTGTACTATGCAGAAAATCATTAAAATTGACTCAAAAATAAATAAGTCAAAAATTAAAAACCTAATATTTTTAAGCTGCCATTTTCACTTTAAAATTGAATTATTTTGCCCTGTCTAGGGTGAAACTCCGATTTGAACGAGATTTGGCACATTGATTGATGAGGTCCTAGCACTCAAAGTTTAAAATAGACCAAAATTAAATGCATGCATTCAAAATGAAATAATGAACGTTTTAAATGACTTAACTTGAAATTATTTATAAATCAGACTTTTTTTTAAATATTGTAAAATATTTCTAACAATACCCTAAAAAATTATAAAATCGCGACTTGCCTGTCTGCCCGTCCGTTTGTTCGTGCATCACAACAAGTTTTCTCGCAAACTACATGAGCTAGAACGAGGAAATTTTCTACGTAGGTCAAAAGTGGTGCCTCTCGAAATTTGCAGTGTAAGAAAATATTTTAAAGTGTTTAAGGGGGTCTCCCCATATAGAGGGGTGACATCAACATTTTTTCTTATTTCTGTAGCCCTCTAGCAGCCAAATTTCTCAACAGATTCCGATAAAACTTGAAATTATAAGTTGTTAAGGCAAGCTTTTTTAATTTAATTATGCAAATCAGATAATAAATTAAAAACTTCGAAAATTTACAGCTTGATATTTTTAGCAGCCGTTTTCAATGAAAATTCAAAATAACGGCCGCTCATGGTTCAGGAAAAAATCGAAAATGTATATATTAATGGCAATGCAAGCGCTGATTAAACTTTTATGGAAATCTTTTGAAATTAAGCATTTGAGCTATTTAAGCCTTTGTGTGGTAACCACTGTGAAATGTGTAAACAGTAAATGTGAGAAGGGTGAAACCAGTATTTATATGCTTATAACAATTTATTACCCGCCGATTTTCAATATGTGATCCATACGTGTAGAACTCAACTTGATTAGCAAAATATTTGCGCCTCTTGAAGGGTCTCCAAACACGAACGGCGGCAAATTCTTTTTATGTTAATAAATACCCATGTGGTGCTACAAAAATTGCAGTAAGAAGTCCAGTGGTAGGCAAGCCAAATTCTTTCTCGGAACCTTACGCTGCATACGAGAAATTTACCTTTACGTCTGGTGCTGCCAACGGGGACTTTTTGTTTATCAAGATTCTACATCTTTGTCTTTTACACCGTTCTTTAGATACTAATTGTTTTTGCCCGACTATCGAGTGTCATCATAATCAGTTCAAAGGTTTGAAGACAACTATAATAACAATTTTGCACGTTTTTCGATCTTTGAAGGGCTGCCGTTTTGTTTCAGACGGCTGTGCTTTGGATTTTTATTGCGAGATTCATCACACTGTTTAATGAAC
>OZ017741.1:78924170-79186670 GCA_963969285.1 Odontomyia ornata
TCCTGGTTTTCCTACCCACATAAAAAAGAATAATCAAGCGCCGGGCATCGATGAGACTCCAGTGGAGCTCATCAAATATGGTGGTGGTAGTGTTCATCAAGCTATTCACAAAGTCATCCAGGACATTTGGCAACAATAATATATGCCGTAGGAGTGGAGCCAATCAATTATATTCCCTATCCACAAAAACGGTGACAAGCTACATCGCGAAAATTATAGAGGCATATCACTACTTTGTACGACGTACAAAATATTTTCTAAAATCTTAGGAAATAAAATCGGATCATACGCCATCAGTATTATTGGGGAGTAGCAAGGTGGTTTTAGGGCAAGAAGATCAACAACAGACCAATTGTTCACCGTCAAGCAGGTACTTGAGAAATGCTGGGAGTTCAACATAGACGTACACCAAATTTTCGTTGACTTCAAGCAAGCATACGACAGTATTGATTGTAACGTACTGTACCAAATAATGCTTTGCTTTGTTATCTCAGACAAATCAGTCCGTCTTACCAAAATGACAATGACGTCGACAACCTCCCAAGTCCGCATCAATAACCAACTCACCGATGCTTTTGACACAAATGTCGGACTCAAGCAGGGAGATGGGCTGTCCCCACTGCTATTCAATTTGGCTCTGGAGCTACCTGTCGACACGCAATTTGCATTACTGTACAAGTTGAGCCAAGTAGTAACCTACGCGGATGACATCAACATTCTGTCACGGTCATTAACAACTGCCAAAGAACTTTTCCTGAAACTCGACAGCGAAGCAGAACTAGTAGGGCTACAAATCAATGAAAGTAAAACAAAGTTCATGGCGCGCTCTAGGAAAGATATCTCCAATACACAAAATATTACGCTTGGCGAATACAGTATTGAGAATGTTACTGAATTTGTGTATTTAGGTGCCAAAATAACGAAAACGGGTAATACAAGAGACGAAAGACGCCGAAGAATACAGCTCGCAAATAAAATATTTTATTCAGTTTTGATGATCTTGAAGACAGGAAAACAAAGCTGCAAGTATACAAACCTGTGATAAGACCTGTGCTATAGTATGGGTGTGATACTTGGACCCTCACCCAAGCATCCGCAAATATATTGAACGCCTTTGAGCGATGGGTCCTGAGGTGAATAATCGGAGTGAAGCTTGACGAGGACTAATGGTGAATTCGATACAATCATGAGCTGTATGAAATTTTTGACGAACCGAAAGTTTCAATTATTATAAGACTGCGGAAGCTGCAATGGGCTGGACACATGAATCTTATGGACGAACAAAGGATACCAGAGAAGGTATTCGGTGGGAGAAGTGAAGGCCGGAGACCAGTGGGGAAAAGAGGAAACGCTGGTCTGACTCGGCCGACGAAGACAGTTCATCGCTGCTCGGATTTCGAGATTGGAGGACGCAGTCAATGCCGAGACAGTTGGAGGCGCTGTTTGCAGGAAGCGAAGGCCCGAGAGGGGCTGTAGTGCTAAGAAGAAGAAGATATATATATACTTATATAGATATATATATATATATATATATATATATATATATATATATATATATATATATATATATATATATATATATATATATCATATATTTATTTATATATATATATATATATGAATATATATATATATATATATATATATATAGATATAGATATATATATATATATATATATATATATATATATATATATATATATATATATATATATATATATATATATATATCGATTTGTTTCTCGATTGAATATTTCTTTTATTTTAAATGGATTTTTTTAAGTACATAGTCCATTATTATCTATGACATTTTGCAATTTTTTGGTAAAGCGATCATTCCATCTGTTAAGAACTTCTGTGGTTTATCGGCGAAAACTTGGCCAAGTGATTTTCACAGTCCCTTTTTGAAGTGAATTTCTTTTCATGACGGAAGTTTTGCAGCGACCGAAACAAATGGTAGTCTGATGGTGCAAGGTCTGAACTATACGGTAGATGCATTAAAACTTCCCAGCCAAGCTCTGTCAGTTTTGGCCGGGTCATCAAAGATGTGTTTGATCTGGCATTGGCATGATGGAAGACAACGCCCTTTCTATTGATCAATTCTGGCCGGTTTTTTTTGAATTGCTTGTGGCAGTGTGGTTAATTGTTGATAGTACAGAGCCAAATTGAGTGTTTGTCCAGGTTCTAGCACCTCATGATAAACGATTCCCTCCTAATCCCAGTATAAACACACTATAATCTTACTTGATGTCAATCCTGGCTTTGAAGTCATTTGTGATGATTCACCTTTTTCAAACATAATCTTTTTCAGACGACCTTCTCGTATCTTACCCATTTTCATCGCCCGTAATGATTTGCTTCGAAAATGGCTGATTTCTTTGCGACCTGAGTGAGGTACATCGTTGACATCAAAATTCCTGAACGGAAGCGAGCGGACCATCTCTTGGCTTTGGCTTTCGATAAAGTTTCTTGACCGTAGACACTACAAATTTTTTCACGAGCCTGCGATGCATTTTCACCTTGATCGTAGTGATATTGTAAAATATAACGAATTTTTTTCAGACATTTCTCTTATTTGAAATGATTACAACTTTTGATACGAATAACAAAATATAAAATTGTCCATGTGAAAATTGTAGACTGGAATGTCACCTTTGAAACTCATGTCAGTTTGAATCAACCTGAATAGTATCGCCCAATATTTGACAACGAACGCCATCTAGTGACAAATAAGGCTCAATGCTTTTTGGAATATCCCCTATATATATATATATATATATATATATATATATATATATATATATATATATATATATATATATATGTATATGTATATATATATATATATATATATATATATATATATATATATATATATATATATATATATATATAAATATATATGTATATATATGTATGTATTTAATCGTATATATTGTCGCATTTTATGGTTCGCGGCCAATAATTTTAATGTCTCGGGAAAGTGAAAACGCAATTTCATTTAAATTAAGTTAAAAGAGTTTATTTAATTACTTAAAAATGCACAATTACTTATTTAACTATTTCACAATTGTAATTTTCACTATTATAAGTCTAACTATCACTTGTCCATAAATTTCTATCGCAATTGTGTTCTAAAATCACTTCACTATTACTTGATCGCTTTTCAATTCGCACTCCACACAATATCGCAGTTTTTACCATTGCGGTTGAATGAATCATCCCCCCATTCATTCAGCTTGCCTTTATATAGGGCCTCCAGCCGTTCAATGCATTTCACGTACATTGGCGAATGTTCTGCCGAGAGGTATCCGGTATATTCGAGCAGCTTAATGAATGGAGCAGTGACTCATTTTCAAATGTTGATCATGCTTGGTGGGCTCTCGTGGTTTCGAATAAATTCATTTTGTTGATGCTCTTAATGGTTGTGAAAACAAGTGCGACAGTAGCTCACAGAATTATTTGTATATATAACAATATGTATTTATATATATATATATATATATATATATATATATATATATATATATATATATATATATATATTTATCTATATATATATATATATATATATATATATATATATGTATATATATATATATATATATATATATATATATATATATATATATATATATATATATATTTATATTTATGTATAATTTATTCATTTTTTTGTAGCACTACAACCCCTTTTCGGGCCTTGCCTTTGAGATAATTAGAGTATCTCATTATCATGATCGAATGTGTCGGCCCTCCACAAGGTAATATGGTCAGAATCACGCTTTGGCCGTGTACCCGTCCACCCAGTTGCGATACGTTCTGATTTTAAGCCAGCACGTATCATAACTAAACGGACGTAAAGCCCGTCCGAAGAATCTCTCGAACTTAATCTCGTTATGTTATATATATATATATATATATATATATATATATATATATATATATATATATAAATATATATATATATATATATATATATATATATATATATATATATATATATATACTTATATATTTGTATATATATAGATATATATCTATATATATATATATATATATATATATATATATATATATATATATATATATATATATATATATATATATATATATATATATATATATATATATATATATTAGGCACTCCTCGCAATAGGTTCCTAAAAGGAAGCACAGATTAATAAGGGTTATTTGCGGCATTTGTGTGGCGTGCAGTCGAATACCTTTTGTCACCTTTTTAATTCAGGTTGGCTCCAGAATAAACAAAGTTATCCACACTATCGAGATTAGAATCTCCTGCGGTCAGGTTTTGTCGGACTGGAGTGTGCTTTCTCGTTTGAGTAATGATTTTAGTTTTAGTTTCATGAGCTCGTAGGCACTCGTACTATGTTTGGAAATGCCCTTTTGACATTTGAGATTGAACGTGCTATAATATTGACGTCATGAGTATATGATACTAGTCGTTTGGACTTGAACATGAGTTTACTAGTATTTTCAGCTGATGTCTTCCTGATGTATTCCAGCCCAATGTTAAAGATAAATGAAGCAAGTCTATCTCTTTGTTTTAAGCCTGATTCCATGATGAAGCTATCTTTAGTTTGCATTTAACTTTCTCTGGGGCTTTGTTCTGTGTAGCATCGTGACTTTGACCATGCGGACCACTTTTGTTGGGACGCAAAGTCAAGCATAATTTTGTGTAGAGCATTTCTGTTGAAGCTGCTGTGTGCTTGCTTGATGTGCACAAAGAGTTGGGGCATATCGATTTTATGATCCCAGCACTTTTCGAATAGCTGCTTTATCGAGAGTATTTGGTATATTGTAAACCATCCACTTTGGACGCACTCATGATACTCTCCTATAATTCTTTCATAGTACGGCTTTAAAGAAAGATTTCTATGATATTGTAAAGCACTTAATATGACGTATACAATAAAGTGATACCTCTATAATTTTCACAGCATTTGTCCGGCTTTTTGCGTACGGGATTTGTAAATATTTTTTGCCAATTTTTTGATAACTACTCTTTGGACCATATTCTGCATATTAGTCGATGAAGAGTGCTATTAAAGAAGGAACCCTTTTCTAGAGTAGTTCTCTAGTATTTCATCAATTCCAGAAGCCTTATTTTTTCTAGGGTCACGTATTGCTACCAGTACCTCGTCGTTGGTTGGTATTGATATTGGCACCTCTTGTTCTGCTTCTGGAATGTTCATAGTCATGTTAAATGTGATTGCTCCTTGTGCTGTTTTGCAAAGATTTGTTTGTAGATTGAAGCCATTTCTGAGTTGTTTAATAGAGGCAAGAGCCAATCTGACTTCATGTGGTGTCATGTTTTTATTTATCTGTTGGATCTTGGTGTTGATAGTCAGTTGTTTCTTTCTTTGGCATATTCTTTATGCCTGTCAACAGAAAGAGTTATATTACTCTTCTTTGTCTTAAGCTAGCCACTGATTATATTATTTTTATGTGGTTCCTTTTTTCATCCCTCCTTGCACTCTTTGTCATACCACCCATTCCAGTTTTTCTTTGATCAATGCATCAAGACTTTTCCTACGAGTATCGCTTCTGTTACCGCATCTCTTATTATCTTCCATATAGTCTTCTCTCTCTTATATTGGTGCAATTTCCCAGCAGTGACATATTTGCGTACTGCAGTAATTGAGCAGTCCATGCACGTGACCTGCTAGAAAAACCAAGAAAAAGGGCTCGGTGGCGGTGAAATCATAAAAAGGCGCTTCATTTGTCTAGTCACTTCTTTTCTTTTCTGCCGTGATCACTTTTGGACTTCAGAATGGTTTGTTGTTATTTCGAGACTTAAGACCCATGCTTCGGTCGCTCTGGTAGCGATCACAGCCGTACCCATGGAATTCTCGATGTTCTCTATTTTCTTCCTCGCCACTTGAACATCTGGCATACAGGGTCTGTATAATAAGTCTATTCATCTTTCCCTAGGGTCAATGCAAATTAAGGAAGATCTTAGAAATTATTATATTTTTTTTCCATTCTGTCAGAAGAAAGCGTTAAAATACGGGCAGCGATATCCACTTAAATGTCAAGAACGTAGTCATGACTATTAATAAGGGATTGACGGGTATCAAAACTCCCTTAATTGGATTGATGGGGCCGATACTTGATGAAAATCCATATCGTAATAAGTAAAACTGTCTGTATGGTCTAGTGATAAGAGCAAGAACCCATAAGCCGAAATCAGTGGTACTGAGTTAATCAGATCAGATATGTACTGAGTTAATCAGATCATATCATAGTCGAGCAGGCACACGGGAGCATGGTACTGACCAAACCAGCTTCCAAAAAAATCAATATGGTAATGAAAATGAGATACTCTAACCATTTCTAAGCGAAGGCCCGAGAGGGGCTGTAGTGCTACAAAGAAGAAGATTAAGTAAAACTAATTCTTATCGATTTTCACTTTTAGGTAAATTTCTTGAGAGAAATTTACCTATTGCGAAGAATACAGAGTCTGGATACTAAGTAACCGGACTGACCTCAGGAAATTTTTATTGGCAAAATATGTACAATTTTTCTTTAGAAATCTTCAAAGTAGTCCCCATTGGAGTCGATAACATGCTGATACCGGATTTTCCAATCCCCGAACGCTCCCTGGAAGCCAGCAACCTCGATGCTGTCGAGAGCCCTCATCGTAGCACGTTGAACGTTTTCCGGAGTCCCGAACCGCGTCCCCTTAAGGTGTCTCGTCTCCTGTAAGACGTCTCGTCTCATGTAATAACGTGGTTGAAAAACTCTGGTTCGGTTTGCAGTCGATCAAGGATTTCTGAAGCGACACGACGCTCCTTTTACTCATCAGTCAGGTGTTTAGGTACCAGCTTCGCGCAGGTCTTCCTCATGCCCAGATCGTTCTTAATAATGTTGTGAACGGTCATCTTATCAATTCTAACCTCATCTGTGATAGCCTGAATGGTCAGGCGACGATCACTGTTCAAAAACTCACGCACTTTTTGCACATTTTTGTCCGTGTGATTCGTTGATGGAGGACCGACGCGCTGTTTGTCATGGACGTCATCGCGGCCCTCCCGGAAATTTCTGTGCCACTGAAACTCTTGAGTTCTGGAGAGAGCATCCTCACCGTAAGCCCCTTGAATCATTTAAAGAGTTTTCGTGGCCGGTTTCTTGAGTTTGACACAAAATTTGATGCTAACACGTTGCTCGATCGTACGGTCCATTTTCACTCCGACGACGTAACTGAACACGCACTCCACTCTCGCTCAATGCTATCTCTCTAAGCGCTTGGAGGCAACTGCTGCAGCCTGGTTCCCTTTGCCTAGATCCCCACCACCACTACAGCACCAGATACCGGTTAGCAGACGCTTTGACGGCGCGGAGCAGGCTCAGTCTGGTTACTTATTATTCAGACCCTGTATCCTGCAAAGTCTCCCACTTTTTCTTTCTAGGACAATCTGGCGTCCACATCATACATTTAGCTAATATCGTTAGATCCCGTTCATCAAATTTTGTAAATACTTTCACGTGCATCCTTTTGAATAACTGTGCACATTTTTATTGAACATTGAATCGTGAATTCGTGTCTATATTTTATGTTTTTACTATGAATGAAGAAAATTTCGTGTAACTTTCATGCCAAATTATATTTCCTTCATTTTATTGCCTATGTGCTGTTGTATCGTGTATTACAACGGAAAAAAGACAATAAAATGAATTGTTAATTAAATTTGATAAACTGGATCTTCTTTTTTCCCGCTGAAAGGGGTAAGTGGTCGCCATGTAAGTGCATACCACTTCCGATGTAGACCTCACAGATTTGCCCTTCTTCCTAGCTTGGCTTAGGGGTTTTTACGCCAAGGGACAACAATTAAAGGAAATTCTAATGAGTTCAATGTGTTTGATTAAGGATGCTTAGCTAGAATTTCCATTTGAATTACTTAACTAACAAAGTACGAGTAATCGAGTGCAAATCAAGACAATGAACTTTATTATTGAAAGAAGTTATTATACTGCATATTATGGAAATTGGAATTTGAATCTTAAAATTAAGTTTATATAGTTTGTTTTCATATGTTTTTGAAAAAATATTTTTTTTTCTACGAAAAAATTAAAAAGTAAAGCAAAATCGTAAAAAAATGGAATTTTGCCTTTCCACTTCAAACGGGTATGGGTCCCGCCACGTTGACTGGCCTCTCCACTCATGAGCCAGCCATTGGGCAAGCTCTCCCTCCTTTTTTGTGTTACAGGGGCTCTTGCCGAGATGCTTGGCATTCCTTACCCGATATGGGCCAAGGCATCGGCTTGGATCATTGATCTGGCTGGGAGGAGTGCATGAAGGCACCGCCACCAGCTGCATGCGCCACTCTTATTTGTGGGCTCTGAACTTTCTTGGCAAAGACGGGATCGCCTTACGTCTCGCGTGGTCAACCGGATATTTGACATCGCGTTTCCTCTGTAATCCCTTTCGATATGTTACCTAGGCTTTTGATGTCTTTTGAGGTAAATTGTTTTTGCGTTTTTACTAACCCGTCTTAAATCGTAAGCGTCAGGTTTTGTGGAAAGACCTTTCGCTGGCAGAAAGGACCCCACCCCACGACCCCACAATGCTAGCTGCCAGCACGCTTACGGGTCGCCAGTAAAGCCCATTTCTAGTGGAGTACCAATTTTCCGCTTACTGAGGAAGCAGACCATCGCTGCAGTCCTTAACGGACATTTTACCACCAATACAAACACTACAACCATTAAAGTTAAATAGTCCAGTTATGATAGCCATTTTGTAATTCTCTTTATACCCCAGAAACACTAAAATTTTTCTTCCATTCGGGATTTCCAGTGAACTGGACACTACACTTTTAATTAGATCTTGCACAAATTTCCAGATGAAGTGAATTATGAAAACATCTTCAAAATTTAATTCAGTAAATGATTGTAATATTACAACAAAATGGTAGCTGGTTAAGATGGAGTAATATAGATTTTCTTGTAAGGCGGGTATGCATTTGATTGTAAATGTCGTTGAAAGGTTTTTTGAGTGTATTTAGTATTGGTATCTACATATTGTAGATTGAGTACAAATCCCTTCCGACATGAGTGTAGTTTTGTCTACCCAACTTGTTATTGTTTTCAAGTTGCAGTTATTTGTATTTCTGTGGAATTCAATTCATTTTTCGAATCTACTTTTAAATTTTAAACAAATTTTAAAGTTCCTCCTTCATAATAATTATAAGTGAACATGGGTTCTCAATTTTGCTCAGACTTTTGAATGGGAACTCGGTTAGATAGATGCACTGCTTATGGAATCTTGTCTTATGCCTACCATTGCTTGCTCTTCGATTTCATAATATTCTCATAAAGGATAAAGATATAAATCATTGTGCACATCTGAAATAAAACCCAGTTTAATTCATAATTTCAAACAGATTATCTTAAATTGTAGATTTTTAACTTAAAAATTATTCTTTTTACTACAAAAGTATATTTAGCTTCTCTTTCAAATCGACGTTCGTCTCGTCTTTTCGGTTTGTACTAGAGATGCTAATTTCTGGTAAATTTTCTACTTAAATCTTTATTTGATCGTATAACAAATTCTTGGAATAGCTGTTTACAAGTATATCTGACACTCACTTACCCCTGCCTCTAACATTCAATTCAGATATTTCAAACATTCAAACGGAAATTGAATTGAGATATTAAACAATTCCTAAACTAAATAATTAGACAAGAGAATTTACTTAAATATTGCACATGTGTTAATAATATTTCTATTGAAGCATATCAGTAACACATCCCGTCGTCGGTTATACATTAAAGTAGCCTTAGTCGTCTCAAGTGGAAGAATGATAAAAGACAATGGCGTAGACAAAGCTAAAATTTCTGAAAATTCTTGTCACCTTCTACATGGAGCGGTCATGAATGGTTTTTAGTGTTTTTTTCGCTATTTTTTAAAAATAATTTTTTTCTAGAAATATTTTAATCGACTTATTCAGTTTGAACATTTTGCACCCAACGATGACATTGTTGAGTGTGGACAATGTTTTCGTTTGTCTTATCAATTAAAATTTACTAGAACATATGGATGTCTGTTGTAGATAAGTATCTTTGGCGGTATGTTTGAGAGAGGAGACATACGGAGAAAAATTACAGCATAAGTATATAAAACATTGGTTAGGCTCTTTGATATGATTTTTGTTGTTAAAGTTACCTTTCGAATTTCTTTAATGATAATTCTTAGTTAAAAGTTTATAATACTGAACCTATGTTTATGTGAAAAATATTGAGTTATTATTTCGTATGCAAATAAGTTCTTATATATTTGTTCTAAACTGTTTTTTTGTGGTTAAGAGGTGAAGGCTATTTACGCCCTGCGTGTGGAGCTCCCAGATGCGCAAGATGTCTCCACTACCCACTTAACACCCACCCTGTCAACATTAGAATGTAGCCTGGAACCGGTTAGCAACTTACTTCGGACCAGTGGCGTAGATAGAACTTTGTCAAAGGGTGGGGGTGGGGGGGGATAAGTGTGATATTACCAGAGGGGCCTTAAAGGGTAACTCTAAAACTCGCATTTTTGGCTAATCTAGAGGCATAGTGGAACTCCATATGAATACGAAATAATTGAGGCTGACATGGGGTCGCCATGCGCATACCGGAAACGGGCATTGTCTCGTTCTTCTAAAGAACGCACTGAACGCAGGGTTGGGAGGGTTGATGTTTTTTTTACTTCATTCTTAGAACTGTTCAATTTTGTTTAGTTGTTTTGTGTTTCCCGTACGTTGTGCTTAAATAAAAATACCATTCATTGTTGGTTTTACTTACGCTTAAAGAAGCAAGTTATTTCATTCCATAATAAAATCACTAGATTACTAGTGAAACTGGGAATCTAAAAATCGCTTGTTAGTCCATTTCTCTCCCATTCTCTACTAGCACACTGAACTCTAAAATATTGTTTTAGAATTATATTGTAAAAAACATTAAACAAGTTGTATCATTTATATTTGAAATGATACGAAAGCTTATGTTTCTCTATGGTTTGTTAATTTTCCATTAATCCACAGAGTCGATAAATAGTCAGTTTGTTTTAAAAGAGAGTATGGAACAGTTTCAATTAAAAATTATTACTCATTAATAATTACTTTAATTACAGCGAAAATAAAATTACATTGCTTCAAATAAACCTTAAATAACAAATTATTTGAGCACTTACAATACAAATGAGTGTTATTACAAAAATATGATAAAACTAAAAATTCGTTACATCAAAATGGTATACGTTGTAATGTTGTCTTGTCTCTATGTCGCAATACAAAAGCATTTATAATAAGTCGAATTTAAGGTAACAAGACTATTTATAGTAAAAATAACATCGCTACAAATACCTACGATTGAAAAATTACTTTAATACTTGTTACTCAAGCTTCCAGTAGACTTGGCCTTTAAATAAATTTCTTTAAATTTAATTCCTGGATTGCACATTCAGCACTCGATATACACTCCTTAAGGTCTAAGGATTCCTTTTGGTACTGCTTACAGAGTGGTAGTCCGTATCCAAATACTTCACTTGTTACAAATAATGCTACAAAAAACTCAAAGTCCATTGTGTTCATTAAAATCTTTGCATCACCCGATGCCGAGTCATTCCACAACAATATGGTGTCTAGTGCTTCATGAACATATGGAAGAAGCTCTATGAAATTGTTGATTGCGTCATATTTCGATATCCATTGTTGCGAAGCCACGGTGCACACTGCAGTCGCAGACATTAAAAATCGGCAGAGGGATGTTTGACCCGGGGTGGCATCTGAGGCCGGCTAGCACTCAGCCGTGTCGTGGTTCTTTCCGGGGTACCCTCTGCCCGTGCTGGGCCACCTTACTTGAAATAAAAAAAAAACAAACATAAGGAGGGAATGGAGGGGGGGATCGTTCCCAAAAAAACGAAAAAAAAAATTAAATTATTTCATCATTACAATATTTATATTCAATATTTAATTAATCACAAAAAACCATATATATATATATATATATATATATATATATATATATATATATATATATATATTTATATCTATATATATATATATATATATATATATATATATATATATATATATATGTATGTAAATAAAACTATTATAATAAAATATTCAACAATACATATGCGTATAACTAAAACTAACCTTTTTTTATTTTGTTTTTATTAAAGAGGTTAATAAATACTTGACTTACCCTTTCCTGGCCGAAGAGCGCTCTGCAACCGGTAAGGAGCGGGAAAACTGAAAAAAAGGAATTACAAAAAAAAGTTAGTTCAATGAATGAAGAAAATTTACAAAAAAATTAAATTCAAATACTGCTGGTATTGAAGGATCAATGATTCGACGCCTTTGCTACTCCTTACTCCTCTGCAGCACGAACGAGACTCATTGACTGTGGAACTGCTGTTATAAACGCCACAACGACATGAAAATCGAAACCACCAGAAACGAGCTTTCTCAAATCGAACTCCCAATCGTAAAATAATTTTAATTTATGCGACAATAGTACGCTAATAGTACAACCAGGAATCCGTTGATTCACTGTATAATTTCTTTTTTTTGAAATGCTGCGTTTTATTCTTCTGTTATCCAATTTGAATTATTTGTCTTCCTGATTTCTTTGCATTTCCTTACAAATCGAAACTCGGTCTACCCGAAAATTCCAACAATAAATGACGAAACTATAAATCACTATCACTTGTCCCTTCTCCAATTGATACTATTAAGTTTTCCCTTTTTTATTAAACACACAAATTCGAATTTCAAAAATTTGATTTCACTCCGTCGCGAGTAAATTTACGAAACACAATAATAGTTTTTTTTTTATTAAGATTCGCTTTGGCATTTATTGTTCACGTTTTGTATTTTCTTACAATGTTCTTCATAAAACTGAACTGCACCGCACTTATGTCCGTCATTATCTCTTTCTCAATTGTTCTTTTTTTTTGTATTTTGATATTCAGTCTTTTCTCACACAATTATAATCTAAAACGATTTTCAATTGAAATTAATTATCATATTTTTTACATAGAACCTTTCGAAAAGCTGAGCCTCCGTGATGTCCGGATGCAAATCGCCGAAGTACAACAACAGTCATTTGGTAGTTGAGTCCGGTCGCAGGATTCACTTTCGCACAACCGTCGTATTCTCACTTCTTCGACAACCAAATCAACAGCTGCCTACTGACTAGATGACTGCACATTGATCTATTCCTCTTTTGATTTCTTCAACAGCTCCCGCTTCCGCTTCCGCGAAGTGATGATGTTGAACAGTTCACGAATATTCCACTTCCTTTTCTTCAAAATCTGCAATTTCATTCAATTCTGACTGAATTCCCTGCAGCCACATAAATAAGTCTAATGAAAAACAAACTTTATCTTGCTTGACTATTGCTTGACTTAACTTTTTTCTTCCAACTCTCTTTCTTTTATTTTTTTCTTCTTATTTTCCCAGTCTACTAATTTCGAGTAGATAAAGTGTCAAGAAAAAAACGTAAGGTTTCAGTTGGCATGTTGTTCGCAACATTCGTGGGGACGACCAAGACCCTGAGGTCTCAAAAGCCGGGCACGAAAGAAACACGCTGTCAATCATCGCGGATGTCTTTAGCATGAAAAATCCCGAGTAACTTGCCACTCTCGTCCTCAAGCTCATAGGATACTTGCCCTATGCGACAACGAACCACCGCTGGAGTAAAACGTGGAGCGAATTTTGCAGCAAAACGATCTGCCACTTTGCTCACGACAAAATTTCGAACAAAGACTCTCTGACCCGGGAATAGCTCACGGGGACGGGCCTGCAGATTGTAATGTTGAGCTCCCTTTTTGTAGGCTTCTTGTAATTTGCTTCTGACACGGTCCTGTACAGCCCGTAGTCGATCACTGTTCGCACTGAGCTGAACTTCCCATCCTCGAAAGCGTTTAAATTTCTGAGGAGGGAGTATTCAGAGTCATGCTGGATAGGGTGATATCCAAACGTCAGGAAGTAGGGTGAAAATCCTGTAGACTCATGAATTACCTTGCGAAAGGCAAAACATGACTCCGAGAGAGTCTCGTCCCATTTGCGATGATCAGACCCTATATAAGCTCTAATGGCGTTCAGTGTCGACTGATTGGACCTCTCCGAGGCGTACGCCCGAGGTGAATGGTATGGTGTGAAGCAATGCTGCACCCCATAATCACTCATCAGCTTGGCAAACATCTTAGAGACGAATTGAACACCGTTGTCAGAATGCAGCCATTTGGGTACTCCAAAGGTCTGGAAGACTTCGCGCTCCAAGTATCGTACGGTTGACTCAGCAGTGGCCTTCACCATGGGTTTGAGCCACACAAACTTTGTATAGTGGTCTAGGACCACAAGCAATTGAGTATTCCCTTATTTCGAACGGGGGTACGGACCCATGAAGTCCACAAACAGGCGCTGCATAGGTCGTTCCGAATCTCGTGGTGCACCCATGGGGGGTCTCATTGTGGAATTTGAAGGCTTAACTTGTTTGCAAATGATGCAATTCTGAATGTATTGAATCACATCTTGTCGCAAACGAGGCCAATAGTAGTACCTTTGCAAGACTTCTGTAGTCTTGCGAATTCCACAATGCGAGCCCCGGGGATCATCATAAACTCGAACTATGAGAGCATGCCGATAACCCTCAGGAATCCACAGCTTTGTTCGGGGAATATCAGAAATCAGCGTTGCGGGAGCACCAGCGGTGATGTAGACACGACCATTTGCAAGGTGCAAATTCTGAAATTTATCAGGCTGTTTCAGAATTTGCTCCTTGAGACGGTCATACTCGGGCTCCTGAAACGCTGAGTCCGGAATGAGACTATCAATATGCCTGTGCTCCGGGAGACAAGCAATGAGCGAGTCAACTCGCTTGTCCTGCGAGCGAGATCTAGACAACGCGTCGGGTACTGTGTTAAGGGCGCCTTTCCGGTGTTCGATTTTGAAATCAAAACCTTGTAGCTTCAGACTCCAGCGGGCCAAGTGACCAGAAAGGTCCGACTGCTGCATGAGCCATCTAAGACTAGCATGGTCGGTGATGATGGTGAACGGCAACCCTTCGACATATGCCCTGAATCTCTTCACAATTTGCACCGCAACTAAGCATTCCAATTCAGTAATACTATAGTTGCGTTGCGCGGCGTTGAGTTTCATCGACATATATGCGATTGGATACCCTCCATCATCATCGCCCTTCTGGAACAAGACACTTCCAATACCCACTGTACTTGCGTCACATTATATATAGAAGTGCCTCGTAAAGTCGGGGTTGGCCAACACTGGAGCGGAAACTAACAACTGCTTCACATTATCGAAGGCACCATTGGCGGAAGTAGACCACTTGAAGGCACGTTTACCCTTTAGCAGGTCCGTTAGGGGTGCAGTAACTGCGGCAATATACGGAATAAACCGTCTGTACCATCTTGCCATTCCCATGAACCTTCTCACGTCTTTAACCGTTCGGGGTTTGGGGAAGGAGACTATGCCTGAAACTTTCTTCGGGTCGGTGCGCAGGATACCATCACTTACAACAAAGCCAAGATATTTGATTTCCTTCTTGACGAACTTGCTCTTTTCAACATTGATGGTCAACCCGGCGTTGCTGAGCAGTTTGGCCACATTACTCAGGAGCTACAAGTGCTCACCAAATGTTGAACTTGTAACAAGTAAGTCATCTAGGTAAACAAATACATTGTCCTGCAGCTCGTGTGGTATAACTTTGTGCATGAGCCGACACATAGTTTGGGGAGCGTTACATAAGCCGAACGGCATGACTTTGAAATGGTACAAGGGCCTGCCAGGAACTGTAAAGGCCGTTTTTTCCTTACTCGCCTCATCCAACGGGATCTGCCAAAAGGCATCCTTTAGGTCCAAGCTGGTGATGAACCTGGTGCTCCGCAATCGAGCCAATAAGCCCTCAATCAGCGGCAATAGATAGGCGTCCTTAACAGTGACCTCATTGAGGCGTCTAGCGTCCAGGCACAAACGTACCTTGCCGGGCTTTCTGACAAGGGTTACAGGAGAACTACACGAACTCCGACTTCCCTCTATTACCCCACAGCATTCGATCGAGTTCGTCATACAACAGTTTCTGCATAACGGGCAAAACAGCGTAATATCGCTGTTTAATGGGTCGAGCAAAACCAGTGTCTATGTGATGAGACTCTAGACAGGTTCTACCCAAGCCTTCCTTGTCATACGAAGGAAACTGTTGCTTGACGAAGTCTAGTCGTTGCTGGTCTGGTGGGGACAATAGATAGAATTCAGGGTTCGGAGGCTCTGCAGCTACCTCGATAGCGTTGACTTGAATTGGAGCGATTTTGAAGAGATCCCACAGGTCAATTCCAAGATACACAGAGTGGGTCAAGGAAAGGACAATCAGGAATCTCAACAATTTCGTGGTGTTGTTGAATCGCACCAGTGTGGTAACGTATCCCAGATCGGGGTCCTTATGACCTGAGGCAGTCTGGACATGGGCATGCATGGTATGCATATGCAAGCCCAAGTCCGAAAGCAGGTCCAAGGTTCCAGCTCCGAGGATACCAGCACTGGCTCCACTATCGAGCAAGCCCATCAATTTGCGACCCTTGACAGAAATCCCAGCGTAGGGCCTATTGTCGCCAGGAGTTGCAACAATAGACTTCACGCAGGCACGCTTCAAGAGACGCCTGGCGAACAAATACCTGCAGGATCTCCGGAAACGATCCCGGAAAGGTCCAGCTCTAAAACAGGCCGATGATTCTTGATCATCACCCGTATTTCCACTAATTTGGGTAGAAACTGGCAAATCAAGTGGAGTCAAGGAAGATGTAGTAGTATGATCGTAGAAAGGTCTGGTACTCAGTCATTGAAAGCGTCGCAGCTCGGGATCAACATTGGTGGCTACGTCTAAGCAGCCAGGGGGCTGGGTTGAGGTCGTCCTAGAAAGAGGACCAGGATTGCGCTTGGGAATACTCCTGACGCGGCAAACATTGCAGTTTGGCTTCATGACTCCCTTTTGCCCACAGCCAAAACAAAATATATGCTTGACTGGTATTGCACAGTCAAAAAAACTATGACCCAAGTCTTTACAATTCCAGCACATCCGGCAAAGACTGTGCTGGATATTGTTTGATGAAGCGGTCGTCCTGGTGGCTTATGCTTGCACCTGCGGTACTGCTGGCAAATTTTCCCAGTTAGGATAGAGCGTTGATTTATTTGATTTGTTGATCCCATAGTTGACCTCGAGCCGTTCTACCGCCGGACTTTGAAAAAAACCTGGAAGATAGGCCCCATCATCTACTACTCCTCCCAGCCTCTCATCATCAATAGCATGGACTCGTGCTGAGGTACGTCTCTCGAATAAACTTCGCCAAGCATCTAAGTCCTTCCACGCAGCCTCCATCTGACAGCAGCGGCGAACAAGGTCTCGGGTAGTGGGGAAGGTCTGGCCAGCCAAATGTTCCTGCAGACGGGGACTCATATTTTTCATCACCACTCTCTGTACATCAAAGTCCAGCATAGGAACTCGCAGCTGGAGGGACAAAGCTTCAACACTCTCGAAGAATTTGATCAATCTCTCCCCTGGTTTCTGTAAGCGAGCATCCATACTCCTTCGAACGTCAACATCAGTAAGGTGACCGGAAAACCGCTGCAAAAATTCTGATCTTAATCGGAGCCATGTGAGACCTCCGTATAGGTCACGGGTCTGCCAATACCAATTCTGGGCAATTCTTTTCAGGAGCACGTGAAGGTCATGCATGAGCTCACGATCTGACAGCTCATAATCTTTGGCCAATGTGGCTACTCGGAATATAAATTGTTGAGCTGTCATTACAGAGAAACTTCCATCAAAGGAGAGCCCCCATTTGGTGATAGGGATGCGAGGAACATTTGCTGCCATTCCACTCCGCGTTTCCTGAAATGTGAAATGCGGTTCTATGTGATGAACCTGGGAGACATCGGTGTGTACGAAATTAGTGGTTTCAGGAGGGAGGAACACCCGGTTCAGTGGGACTCTTGAATGAGCTGGTGACGTCATTTTTTTAAGGTGTTCCTGTTAGGGTATTAGATAAACTGAATGCCTCCAGCTCTCGATCCAAATAATTATAAGCTGGATCCCAACTGGAACTTCGCCGATGCATAGTTTATTATGTGAATTAAAAATATAAGATATTAAAGCGACAAAATTATTTACGAGTACAGTAGATAGTGCAATACAATAATATGTTTTAAATACTCCGTTTTTCGGAATGATCCTCCCATAGAGGAAAAGGAAAAGGAGAGGAAAGAAAGGAAAGGGTAATTAAATGGGTAATGGGTTAAAATGGTGAAGAGTGCATAGAGTAGAGGCAAGCATCGCGGTGTCTCGTATGACAATAAACCCTCGAGGCGGACTCTGTTCAAAATTGTCGCCATTCAGAGCCGACTACAAGACTATTATGAATTCTAACAGACTCCATAATAGCTCGGACAAGAGCCGCTCAAGGTGCAATGCCAAAACAAGTAGGATGATGGGAAAAACAAGGGCGCTGACTAATTCCATGAGCTAGCACGAAGGCTAGCTATCCCGTAAAGGGAGATACAGCCAACGACACGAGCCTTGGGATATTCTTCCCACCATCCACACCGCGACAGCCTGCACTAATATTAAAAATTTAACTCACGAAAGCAAAAAAAATATTTCCCTGGAATGCACAAACCACTATTCAAGTTAGGCACTCCAGTTACTTCACCCATCAAAGATAAAATATCAAAATTTAAAGTAAAATGTAAATCAAATAATTTGTAAAATTTTACCTAATATAAAAGAAAATAATAATTAGACAACAAAAAAAATAACCGATCCATGTTTGGGCGCCACTCTGTTGCGAAGCCACGGTGTGCACCGCAGTCGCAGACATTAAAAATCGGCAGAGGGATGTTTGACCCGGGGTAGCATCTGAGGCCGGCTAGCACTCAGCCGTGTCGTGGTTCTTTCCGGGGTACCCTCTGCCCGTGCTGGGCCAACTTACCTGAAATAAAAAAAAACAAACATAAGGAGGGAATGGAGGGGGGGATCATTCCCAATAAACGAAAAAAAAAATTAAATTATTTCATCATTACAATATATATATATATATATTCAATATTTAATTAATCACAAAAAACAATATATATATATATATATATAAATATATATATATATATATATATATATATATATATATATATATATATATATATATATATGTAGATAAAACTATTATAATAAAATATTCAACAATACATATGCGTATAACTAAAACTAACCTTATTTTTATTTTGTTTTTATTAAAGAGGTTAATAAATACTTGACTTACCCTTTCCTGGCCGAAGAGCGCTCTGCAACCGGTAAGGAGCGGGAAAAATGTAAAAAAGGAATTACAAAAAAAAGTTAGTTCAATGAATGAAGAAAATTTACAAAAAAAATTAAATTCAAATACTGCTGCTATTGAAGGATCAATGATTCGACGCCTTTGCTACTCCTCACTCCTCTGCACCACGAACGAGACTCATTGACTGTGGAACTGCTGTTATTATTTCTCAAATCGAACTCCCAATCGTAAAATAATTTTAATTAATGCGACAATAGTACGCTAATAGTACAACCAGGAATCCGTTGCTTCACTGTATAATTTCTTTTTTTTGAAACGCTGCGTTTTATTCTTCTGTTATCCAATTTGAATTATTTGTCTTGCTGATTTCTTTGCGTTTCCTCACAAATCGAAACGCGTTCCACCCGAAAATTCCAACAATAAATGACGAAACTATAAATCACTATC
The DNA here is from genome assembly GCA_963969285.1 of Odontomyia ornata. Classification (NCBI taxonomy): domain Eukaryota; kingdom Metazoa; phylum Arthropoda; class Insecta; order Diptera; family Stratiomyidae; genus Odontomyia; species Odontomyia ornata. Next base: position 78,943,966 of record OZ017741.1, read on the forward strand.
ACTTGTCCCTTCTCCGATTGATACTATTAAGTTTTCCCTTTTTTATTAATCACACAAATTCGAGTTTCAAAAATTTGATTTCACTCCGTCGCGAGTAAATTTACGAAACACAATTATAGTTATTTCAACACTTACGATTTTGTTTTTTTTTTTTTTTATTAAGTTTCGCTTTGGCATTTATTGTTCACGTTTTGTATTTTCTTGCAATGTTCTTCATAAAAATGAACTGCGCCACACTTATGTCCGTCATTATCTCTTTCTCAATTGTTCTTTTTTTGTATTTTGATATTCAGTCTTTTCTCACACAATTATAATCTAAAACGATTTTCAATTGAAATTAATTATCATATTTTTTACATAGAACCTTTCGAAAAGCTGAGCCTCCGTGATGTCCGGATGCAAATCGCCGAAGTACAACAACAGTCATTTGGTAGTTGAGTCCGGTCGCAGGATTCACTTTCGCACAACCGTCGTATTCTCACTTCTTCGACAACCAAATCAACAGCTGCCTACTGACTAGATGACTGCACATCGATCTATTCCTCTTTTGATTTCTTCAACAGCTCCCGCTTCCGCTTCCGCGAAGTGATGATGTTGAACAATTCACGAATATTCCACTTCCTTTTCTTCAAAATCTGCAACTTCATTCAATTCTGACTGAATTTCCTGCAGCCACACAAATAAGTCTAATGAAAAACAAACTTTTTCTTGCTTGACTATTGCTTGACTAAACTTTTTTCTTCCAACTCTCTTTTATTTTTTTCTTCTTGTCAAAAAAAATTTATATTTTTCCCAGTCTACTAATTTCGAGTAGATAAAGTGTCAAGAAAAAAACGTAAGGTTTCAGTTGGCATGTTGTTCGCAACACCATCTAGTTGCATGATTTTGGTTAATATAAATAACACAAATGGCAACTCTATCAGTTGTTGAGATGTCCGTAGTTTTATCTGATAGCACTGTAAAACATTTGGCCTCATTTATTTGTGTCACGATATTATTTACAATAACTTAATTGCAGCATTCAATTATTTCATTTTGAATTGACGGACTTAAATACTTATTTCTGTCGCCTGGTCCTTCAAGCATTTCGCGCAAGTCAGTATCACCGACGGCCCTGTATTTTAGGATTGCCCTAAAGTTTCCTTCATCGAGATTGTCTATTTCAATTTTATTGCTATCTCGATGACCCTCAAAGCAATTCCTTGCCGACCACACAACACTACCGCTTCAATAACCGGGCTAATATTTTGATGGTTTTTTTAAATTTGTTTCTCACGATCTTTATCAATTTGATTTATTATGAATCGACACATGTTGTTTTGGTAGTTTTTAAAGTCGAGTGCTTTTGATACACTGTCAGTAGGATACTTGCCAGAGTTATGTTGCCTGAAATAGTCTCTTGCTTTTTTCTAGTGATCAAATTTTGTTTTAACCAAGTGACCCAGAGGCTGGCTTCCAACACCTCCTGTTTGCGCAAAAGCAACACAGTACTTACAGTTAGCACCTTGATCGTTTTTTGAGTATAAGAGCCATTTGTGGTTGTCCAACCGCTGACGCTGGAACCTAAGCATAAGTTTTTTATTCTTATATTTATCAATTAGAGGAAACACATAACTCTTTGGTGGCATCCACGGATCATTTAATAATATTGACCTGTCATCATCGTTTAATGTCCTACTTACGAAATTTGAGACGTCATTGAATACATTACATTCAAATTCTGTTGCTGAGTGTGATACATTGCAGCTCCCGCTGTCACTTACTGTAGTTGAAGATGAGGATGTGGTCATAGTACAGGAAACAGCGGCGGCAGTCTCATCCGGGCATGTGACGATAGCAGGAGTCCCATTCGGGCAGATGACGGTAGCGGAAGTCCCATCCGGGCAGAAGGCGGCAGCAAAGACGCACGCAATTTTGTCGAAGCAAAGTTTTTCACGACACCATTAACACCTTCGCTCTCGCGCGAATACTGTACCAGTAAGATTCAGTAGTTTTTCTACTGCTATTTGTTAGTTGTATACAATAACATTCTAGATATAATTTTCCAGTGCTGCAAACATCGTTTTCATTACTTTTAAATATGGTATAGTAACAGAATTTCTTCTTAGTCAAAAGTCGTAACCTTGATTTTAGAATGTTTAATTTAATTTTTTACACATTATAGGGCCAAGGGGGGATATATCCTCCTGATCACCCCCCGTATCTACGACACTGCTTCGGACTAAGCCTCTTTTTGCTACGCTGTCAGGCGTCTTCAAATTATCCCTCTTCTAGCAAGAGGGAAGTGAGGAAGATGGGTTGCTAGAAAAGTGAACTCTAACCCTGGTCAAATTCGCTGCAATTCGTAATCTGGAAAGAAAAAAAACTTACACAAAGAATTAAGTCATTATCTATTGTAGAATAACATACTATTTTTATGCAAATCCAGCGCTCACATGGTTGTTTTGTTTGCAGTATTTTGAAATATTTGGTGTATGTTTATGTTTTTCAATCGTCACTCATATATAGAAATGTCAATTGTACGAATACCCTATGTTCGGAATTCGAAATAATATAGTAGCGATATTTGGTGAAAATACGTTAAGATATCGAAAGCTCTTGATTTCGAACAAGGCTTTTTGTTTAGGGAATTCCGGTAGCTTAGTACGTTAGCGTTACAGTAGCTTTTCTATGCCAATTCATATTAACATTTCGAAGTAAATAGATAAAAATATTGAAGTTAGGAAGATTGAGAAAAAATGGTTGATTAAAGATTCGGTTGATAGACGTTGTGTTGATTTTGTTTGGAAATGAAGTTTATGTTGAAGAGCAAAACCTGTCACTGTTTTTAATTTCAATAGTTTGAAAAGTAAAATTTTGTGGTCCATTGAATAGGCTGCTTTGATTTTATCTTGTAGGGCTGCCTAAATACAATGCGCTACATGGTTCCATTTGTCAACCGATGCAAGCATCTCCCCAATTAAAGTATCCGGGAAATGCTCTTCTGTTTCTTTTTAGACGTCCCGGCGCAGCTTACCTCGTCTTTCGCATGCAAAAACTGTGCGGCAAACATCGCTTTCCTCCTCTGCGCAAAAACTACATTCAGGAACTGCGAATTACCAATCTTGTGCAGGTAAGACTGAAAACACCCATGCCTGTTCAAGAGTTAGATCAGGTAGAAGTCAGTCACAGTGCATTCGTTTCAACCTTGATCTTAAATCAGGGATGAGGGATGCTGTCCATCTTCCTTTTGTGCTTGTTACCTAGGACTACTGACAACCATTGTTAAATAATAATGAATATTACATGGAAAATGAAACGCATCGTTAAATAAACGTCTAGTTTATTATGTGGTCAAATCTAAAACTAAAAACTTAAGTATAATTTACGGCGATACCAAAAATGCATGTCATAGTATTTGTATGTAGTGAGTAGAGAAGGAAGAGTTAGCCTATATTTTCAACATCCTCCGCCCGCGGCTTGCTTTGCAACTCTAGTGGATAAATCATCTGTATCGGACGATGGATTATTGAGCCATCAGCCGGTTTTAACGAACATGCGTGGACTCATTTCTTCCGGTCCCGGATAAACGCTTCCAATTCTAGCAAACCTGCAGTAGATTTGCCGTACGGTAGGATCGCATAAAAGGACAACATCTCCTTCGTTAGCAAATTATGGGAAGATTTGTTTGCAACGATGCTGTGCACGAGGTACCTTTCGGTATTCATTTTCCCATCGCTTGGACAATGAAGACAATGATTTCAACCTAGACTTCCAAATTGCTTGTATCTCCTCGTTCATTGCATTTGTGATTTCACTGCTTTCGTCACTGGTGATGAATCGCATTTTAGGAATGAATTCGGTGTAAGTCGTGTCATATCGAGGTGGTAGTCGCTAACATATGTTAATGGTCTTGAATTTACCACATCAACCCTTTCAATAAGCAATGTTTGTAATTGTTCATAGTTTAACTTAGCTCGACCAATTGATATCTTCAAAATGTTCTTAACCACACGAATTAATCGTTCCCAAAATCCTCCCCACCAAGGGGCTCGTCCAATAATAAACTGCCATTTTATGTACCGGAAGCTAAAAAATGCTTGAAACTTTGCGTTTTTCAAAATTTCTTCGAGACCAATGTGCTCGAGGGATGCTCTTTTAAAAGTTTTAGCGTTGTCTGAATAAATGATACGTGGGCTTTCTCTTCTTGCAACAAAACGCCTTATGGCTAAAAGGCAATTCTCGGTAGACTAAGCACACTTTCTAAATGAACTGCTCTTATCGCTGCGCAAGTGAAAATCATTATGTGTACTTTTCTCACATTATCTCGGTTCATTAAGTTCGATATATATATATATAATGGGCCAGCAAAGTCCACACCTGTGGCTTCAAAGGGGCTAGCAAGGCAGATCCTATCGTGGGGTAGTGGGGCAAAAGGTTGATCCATGCGCTTAGAGTACATTCTTCCACAGAAAAGGCATTGATGGATTATTCGTTTAACCAGCTGTCGTCCCCTTAAAATCCGAAATCTGTCTCGTAGTTTTGTAAGCACGATATTTACACCTCGATGAAATGTTCGTTGACCTGCACAATGTCTCCAGTCGGTTTTATTCGTCAAACTTCTAATTTTTTGCAATCTATTTGCCACAAAAGGTTGCCACTGCTTTCCTTTACCAATTATCCAATACAAAGTTATTTTGGAATCGGTCCATAAGAATGTCTCATAAAACTTCACATACACTGACCTTTTGATATAAGTACAAAGCCTTGAAGCAACCAAAGCAGCGGTTAGTTCCAAACGCGCTACACTTAGCTCTTTTGTAGAATTAGCGTTATTAGACTACGAAGAATCCGTCTTTATTTCCTTTAATGGGGCGAGTCAACTTTTTGCGCACATTAATTGAACATTAATGTACTGATTACACTCGCTTCAAATATATGCTACTGCACCAAAAGCTTTCGAGCTAGTATCGGCACATCGATGAAGCTGCTTGTTAGTCGCATTTGCTATTCGCAAAGCACAGCGAGGAAGGCTAACTTCTGACAGGCAAGATATACCGTTGACGCATTTAACCCATTCGTTCAGCATAGTTTCGGTCAAATTGACATCCCAATCCAGCTTTTCGCTCTTTGCTTTCTGGAAAAAAAGCTTTAAGTGGACAATAATCGAGCTTAATGTTCCAAGAGGATCGAAAATTCGAGATAACAGCAGTAAGACACTTCGTTTAGTTGGCTGTGGTGATGTCTTGACGAACGCGTTGGCAGACTTTAAGCAAACAGAGATTTTGTCGGTAGAAGTATGCCAAATAATCCCCAGAACCTTTTGTTGGCTGGTAGTTATGTTTTCATTAAATGTATCTTGCAATTCCCTAGCATTGGTAGTCTACTTACGAAGTTTCATTCCAGCATTCGCTAGAATCTTCTTTGAATCGTTGTAGATTTGTTGGGCGCTCGAAATACTGTTAACACTTTTGATAAGATCATCCATGTAAAAAGAATTTGTCAGAATTTTCACTGTTTCAGGATATGTTGACATCTCTTCATTCAAATGCTTCCTAATTGTTGCGGACAATAGAAATGGGCTGCAGGTGACTCCAAATGGTACTCGAGTAATGCGATAAACCTTAATACGCTCGAGATCAATCTCATTCGAGTTATCTTTGGATTCGAACCAAAAGAATCGGTGGCTGTCTCTGTCTCCTTCTGCAAGTAGAATCTGAAGAAAGGCCTTTTCTATATCTGCCACGAGCCCTATACTGCCTACACGAAATTGCAATAGTATTTTCAGAATGTCTGGTAATAAGTTTGTTCCTGCATGCAATTGGTCGTTAAGAGACGGTACACCTGGTACATGAGCCGACGCATCGAATACCACTTGAATTTTTGTGGTTTCTTTATCCGGCTGATAGACTGGAGATGAGGTAAATAAAATTGATTGGAACATTGACCTTCAACTTCAACCGGCTCAGCAAAATCTGCGTTAATAAACTGCTTGACCGCTTTATTATACTGGAGAAGTTCTTTTGGATTCCTCGATAAGCAATGAACAAGCCTACGTAGCCTTTTTAATGCACCTTCTCGATTAGAGTCCAGTGCTTGGCCTGTAGTTTTCCAGGGCAAAAAAAGGGTTGTATTGGCAACCAACCTCCATAATGCAGCTTTCTTGCAATAGATCTGTGACGTTTGTGGCTTCTTCCGCTTCAGACTTAATTCCTAAAAGCTCGAGATTCCACAAGTTAACGAAGCTTTTTTCATCGATTGCATTAGAAGAGTACATGGTTATTGTGCACATGTTCACTGATGCCGGAGCTTTAGCAGGACCATGCAACGTCGAACCAAATATAGCCTCTACAGCCGCCAGTTTTTCGTTTAATTTGTTATTCAAACCAGTCACCACTGACCAAGAAAGATCCGCGCCAACCAAAATGCTTAGGCCATCTGGTTGCTCACCTCCATTCACGTTTGAATCTGCTAATATCATTTGCTTTAGCTCGTTGCCCGTGTGTCTGGAACAACTAGCGCAGATATTTTAACTTTTGCGAGGTTGAACTGACTTTTAGGTGTCACAAGAACCTTTTGCATTATTTTAAATTCGGAAATTTTGCTATCCCCGAAAGCGATCAAACTCATTTTCTCCGTTCTGACAACCGGTAATTTCAATTGATCTACTACTGTTTGAAGTATATACGTCCGTTGGCTACCACCATCAATTATCAATCGAATCAAAAGCTTTTCATTATCATTTGAAAGAACAAAAGCTCGTGCTTTCAGTAATAGAACATTGTTTCTTCCTATTCCACCAGCCACAGCTGCATACAAAGTTGTGGACTTTTTGTCTCGTTTGTACGTGAATAGCCGGGATCACACATAGTTGTCGCATGTCCACGCCAGCAACTTGTGCATATTATTGCAATTCTACACTTATGCGACACGTGCCCTCTACCAGTACAGCGAAAGCAGCTATCGTTCCGTTGTAGAATGGATTTTTTCTCTTGAATCGACAATTTAGCATCACAATATCTTGTGATGTGGCTATACGATAGACAAAAAAGGCACTTCATTGCATTGCTAACAGTCACTAAACCACCAGCAGTAGATACTGAAGACTTAGTTTTGTTAATAGTTGAAACATGTTTGATTGCTCTATTTGGTGATGCTCTTTTCAGTGACTCAATTTCACGTTTAAATATTTAAGTAAACCTTTTACATGATCATCACCATCCAGAGAGAAAAGTGATGAGCTTCCATTAACGGATTCGTAGTCATCGTTTTTGATATTTGTTGGGGCTGCATCCATACTAGCTCGCCGGTTCTCAATAGATTCGGAATATTCGTGATAGCGAAAATAACCAGCTCTCAATTTATTCGGTAGTGCTTTTATTACTATCGATTTCAGCATTATAGAATAACTGTTAGGTGGGACGTTCAATGCAGTCAAAGTGCATGTATATGAAATGATGCTATTATATAAGCCACGTATACTTCAACTTCTGTCTCGTTCGTCACTGGCGATAATGACATGAGTTGTTGGAACACATTGTCAATCAATCTTTGCGTATCACCATACTCTTCTTGCAAGAGGGCGATAGAACTATCGTAGCACTCTTCCGAAGCATTAAAGCCGACAATAGTTTTTTCTGCGTTCCCCGTCTAAACAGATTGCAAGTACTGAAATTTCTATGCACCAGTCAATGTAGAATTTTCATGAACAGCAACTTCAAGTTGCTGCCAAAAGGGAAGCCATTCCGCATAATTGTCAGTAAACTTCTTAAGTTTTAATTATTCTTATCTCATTGATCCCTCATTCTTTGTCGGAATTGCATTGCCCGTATTAACAACCGCTGGTGTTTGCCGTTTCCATAAAACTCTAACCGGCACCTCAGACGCACTACGTATTGACCACGAGGTCTTCATATTCGACGACTTTCTCGAATTCTTCCGTCTTCAAAAGATTTTTCTCCTGTATCTCACGGTTAGCCATGCCGAGGTTATTGTGCACTGAAGTTAGGCGTCCTCAATGTCGTCATATTTGGAAGCGTTTTCTATAGAGACTTTAGATTCGGAGGTAGCTAAATAATCGTACACAGCATTCGTTATCTTTTTCACTTGACGATGATACGTTGTACGCGCTGTTATTTTCATCGTTCGATGAACTTATAATATTCACTATTCGAGTGTTTCTTCAATTTAACATTCCAGCACTTTCTAATTCCCGGGTTTCAGTCCAAAAATGTTAAATAATAATGAATATTACATGGAAAATGAAACGGATCGTTATATAAACGTCTAATTTATTATGTGGTCACATCTAAAACGTAAAACTTAAGTATAATTTACAAGGATACCAAAAATGCATGTCATAGTATGTGTACGAGTATGTAGTGAGTAGAAAAGGAAGAGTTAGCCTATATTTTCAACAACCATTCAATAGACGTTGTCTCTTCTCGCGAGCATCTATCTCTCTCATGTCTTCGTTTTGATACAGGTAGATAGTATTGCGCTTTCTAGCAAACAAAGCGACAGGTATCATGTCTGTGATGACTAGCACCACCGAATCAAAGACTGTTGAATACCGTACTACCCTTCCCAGAGAGTCCTTTTAGGTGGCGCTTTCGGGTCCCGAATAACACAATGTAGACGAACCGTGGCACCACTCGTTTGCCAATTTGTTTGCCGCCACCACGTGGTTTGCCAAACGAGGATGCGCACCCCTGAAACGTCTAAGTCCTAGTCAAGGGAAGAATTCCAAAAGTGCAGACGAGAAAAAAATAAAAACCCCGCAACCGCGTCCTTGCTCCAACCACCTTAACACTCTTACGCAGATTCACTATAATTAACAAAGACCAAATCTATCTTGGAAGCATTTCAACCAATAAGTCTATCAAATTGATTTCACAATTTAAAGGAGAGAAGGAAACAAGAACTCTTACACATTTTACTACATGCTCGTTTCTATAAGTTACACTCTGCTAAACAGATAATAGCTTTGATCAATTTAAACCATATAAAATCCTTACTTCACTGATTTCCCTGACTTGGGGCCCCCTTAGGATCCCACCAAAAGTCAATTGTCGGTCTTTTTCGCGTAAATCTTTCCCCTCCGCAATTTCTTTGACTTCGGAATTCCGGGCCCCCACAATTCCTCTCACTTCCAAGCTCCGTCCAATTTTTCTCTCCACTCCTACCCTTCCTTTTTTTTCAATTCCACATATTTCACCTTATTGTTATTCCACGCATTTCTGAATTATTGCACCTTTGAATGCAAACGTTGTTTCGGCTTCGCCATTGGAAAGGAACAGAAACTTACTGTTATGTCCTGACTTCTTTTACCTCTTCTGGCTTGACGGTTTAGCCGTTTCAAAGCCAAGGTCAGCTCGTGAAAGTGTCGATGCACTTTTAATGGAAAGTAAATCTTAAAGTTGCCTCACTACGAGCATTTCCCACTTTGCATTTGCTGACATATCAGAGTGGTGGACTTTTATGCTCCCCATCTTCGTCAATTGTGCTTTCGATGTCGCCGCAGTCGGTTAGGTTGACGAAAATGTTAGTGCTACATTATTCTGAGTTGCTGTCGTTGCTCTGATTATTGTTGGAAAGTATTTTGCATCACATTTACTACAGAATTGCCAGGAATTGAATTCAAGCATGGATTAAGGAGTTGTATTTGCATTTGTAGATTGATCTGGTCGTTTTGTTAGAAAGGCGGCGTCATGTAGGACGTTGAAGATGCTGACATCTGCTAGCTATTTGTGGACAAGGTTTTTTCGAATTGAGATCGGTAAACTTGCTTCTGTTATCGCTGTTACAGCTATTGATCCAATTGATTATTCTCATAAAATTGCGTTGTACTTGTTGCAGCTGCTTTACTTATATTTGAATCAGCGGTCGCACAGCCGATGCTAGAGTATTCGCATTGGCAACGTTTGTCGTCACTGAATTTTTCCCGTCACCATTTTCATGTTTTCTTCAGTTCAAAAGCATTCGTTTGCGCCTGCAACTCATCATGTTACCCTATCGCATCACCACTGGTTTGATTTGTATTTTTGCCCATCCCCGGATTTGATACCACTTAGGCACACGTCTGTATTGATTTCTGTGACCTCTTTCGAACGAATTCATTGGACTATTGTACGGTGGATTGAAAATTTGAGAGCGATTTGATTGTGCGGGACTAGAATGCCTCATTATCACTATCGCATTTGATACATTATTCTTTGCTACACTCCCCGGATTCAGGCTTCGATTTTAATTATCTCTGCTGCTACATAAAGTCAAAGTCAAAAGGAATTTATTCAATAAAAATCTTTATAAATTTTCAAAGAATATAAAGCGAACCAATGAAAATACTAAATGGCTCAAATGGCTATCTAAATTTATGCGTTACCAATGAAAAACATTCGATCAAAAAAACACTACCAAATTCAAATTAATTTAAACTATTACATATTTTATGATTCAATTGGAATAGGGAGCAAAAACCAACCAGCACTTTTCAAAATTCTTTTCAACTGCAGCAAAATTATAAACTTTTATACTATACCTAAAATGTCCTTGGTCCGGACCTGTGGAACGTGTCTTACGATGGGCTACTGAGACTCGCTTGGTCGAATATGCGAATGATGTTGTGGCTCTGGTTGCTGGACGCACCATTGAACAGGCGCAACTTAGGCTAGGTATGCTAATGCGCCGAGTGAGCGACTAAATGACTGCTTGCGGGCTCAGTTTAGCACTGGAGAAAACCGAAGTGATCATCTTGACAAAAAAGAGAATCCCTAGAGTAAGGATGATCAATTTTGGAGATATGCGAATCGAATCAAAGCTACCGGTGAAGTACCTGGGGCTACTGATCGACTCGAAGATGAGTTTCTCTGAGCAAATGAGGGCAATGGCTGAGAAGGCTGCTCCGGGAATATCGGCCCTGAGTCGACTTATGGCCAACGTAGGGGGACCCAGCCCATCAAGAAGACGCCCCTTGATAAATGCTGTAGGCTCAGTGCCACTGTACGGACCAGAGGTATGGGGCGACTTTCTCAGTAAGGAGGTTTACTGAAACCGCCTGGCACAGGTACAGAGAAGAGGAGCGTTGGGGATATTATCTTCGTATCCATTGGTCTCTGATTCGGCGATGAAAGTTATTGCAGGCGTGATACCCATCGAAAGACACGTTCCAAAGGTCTGGACCAAAGATGGATCTCGGGGCAACACCCGATGTGACCGCCATCTTTAGTTGGCTCTGTGTCGTGTGGTAGAGCAGGCTTCCGTCTTTTAAGGTAGTCCCTCAAAAGCCGCATTAGACATTCTGGAACTTGAAAAGGGTTCTCCAGCGTATCCAGAATATCCACCCATCTAGCGGAGTTGAAGGCGTTCCTGACGTCGAGTGTCACCAACAGGACGATCCGTCGCTTGGTGCGACTATATGCCTCTGCCTTTTGGACCACGTTCACCACCTCTGCAATCGCGCCAATGGTAGAATGTCCTGCTCTAAAGCCGTGCTGTCGGGGAGATAGGTCCCCAGTAGCACGAATCGCGTCAGTGAGTCTTCCCTTGATGAGTTCCTCTACCACTTTCCCAGCCGTGTCTAGCATGCAGAACGGGCGGTATGCAGACGGCAATTCGGAATTTTCCTTCCCCTTGCTGATCAGCACGACCCTCGCCACCTTCCATCGTACCGGGAAAACCCCGTCCCGTAGGCAAGCGTTGAATGTGCTGAGCAGCAAGTCAGGACAATGGTGATAGACAAGCCACAACACCTCAGCTGGAACACCATCTGGACCTGGAGCCTTCCTCGTTTTCAATGAAAGGACTGCCTCCTCCAGTTTCGGCTGTGTGAAGAGTTGACACTCGACTGCTGTTTCACCATGGACAGCGCAAACACAGACAAGATGGGCGGGGAAGAGTCCCCGCACAATCTCGTCCATATTTTCCGTGTCATATATGCAAGGCTTTCGTAGGGCACGAAGCTTCCGCATAACGTGTTTGTAGCCAACGCCCAATAGATCCTTGTTCACATTGTCCACCAGGTCTTGCCAGCAGTGAGCTTTGCTATTGTTAATCAATTTGCAAAGGTATTTCCTGTCCGACTTATATTTTGCCACCCGGTTGCATGCCTCGTCACGGTTCCGCGCCCGTTGAGCCTCACGTTGAAGCTTGTGACACTTCCTTCGCTTTTAAGTGATTTCAGTTGACCACCAGTACACTAGGAGCTTGCCGTGCCGGGGTTTTTGACAGGGCATGCTCTTATGCTCACCACGTCTTGAGCTGCCAGTTCTTCCGTCCTCTCCGAAGCTCCCTACAGCGGCTCACCTGCTCTGAGCACCTCGACGATCCTCTCTACGTCCATGTTTCCGATGTTCCATCCAGTTGTAGAAGGCTGAGAGCACGGACGTCGGGAGGCAAGATCGCTTATCTGAAGCAGAATGCACTGATGATCACTAGCTGACAAGTCTTCTAATACTTTCCAACTGTGCATCTTCCGTACTAAGGATTTCGAGGCGAATGTCACGTCCGTTATGGTTCTTTCACAGCCAATATGATGGAAAGTCGGCGTATTTCCGGTGTTTAGCACGACGAGCGCCCTCTTCACCACCATTTCCAGGATTCATTTTCCCCGCGGATCTATTTGAGGCATGCCCCACTCGATTGTTTTAGCGCTGAAGTCTCCCCCAATGAGGCCGTTGCCCTCTGCACTCAAGGCAGTGCCCTCCAAAGCGTGAAGTTTGGCTTGGAAAGATGATATCGATTCGTTCGGCGTTAGGTACACACTAAAGAAGGTGGTCCCTGAGCACCGAACTCACACGAAACCATCACCTCGTCTACAACTCTCCGCTTGAAAACCACTGCTCCGAACCCAGATGGCGGCAGTATCAGTTTCATCAGAATACCATAATGCAGGACTTTTATTATGGTATTGCTCACTCAGCAGCAAGAAGTCAGCTTTAATGTCCCTCGCAAACTGGTTAAGCAGATGTAGGTTTGGCTACAGGAAGCGGGTCATCGAAGCTCTAATTTTGCTTTGGCTAGGGCTTTCTGAAAAACCCCGCATTTTGTTGATCGCAGAACGTGTCCAAAATCAGGTCTTAGATCAGTATCCTCGCAAAGAAAACAATTTGCCTCCTTCGTACACTCTTTTCTTTTGTGTCCCATTTCACCGCATATGTAACATAGAGAACTCCTATCGGGTCCTGTGCATACTTGTGCAATGTGACCATAGCCAAGGCATTTGAAGCATTGAAGAAGTGTTGCTCTCCGCCATAGTCTACAGGCAACCCACCCTCTTCTTACTTTGCCCTTGTTCATGAATTGTTCGATGCCCTTTTCGGTCAAGTCAATTTTGGTCAACTATGGTCATGCGTGGTCCTCTGTTGTTTGACCCTTCCCACGCTAGGGAGCTCCGTCAATGTCTCTTATTTCGATCGTTGCCATCAGCTCAAGCGAGGTAGCGCTTTACAGCGTCGCCGAACGCGTCCTTATTGTTGACCTCTGCTCCAAATTTGACCAGTATGTGGCCCGACCGCGTTGGTTGTACTGCTTTAATGGTAGCGTTAGTGTCTCCAGGCCTTAATTTTCCCCTGATATATCACAGCACCTCTGCGTAGGATCGGCCATCTTGGGATTTTACGACCAGTGTCTGCTGTTGGGGTCTGCGTCTGGGCTTCTTTCTCTCCTATTTTGCATCAGGTCTTTTTTCTTGTTGGGCGTCCGTACTAACTTTACTTTCTGACACTTTTTGACGGAGATTATTTGCGGTTTTCTTCGCTCTTTTTGTAACCACTATCTGGGACCCCTGATCTGGTGCTCCACGCCCATCAAGTGCTTCTTCCTTCCTTCTTTTATCCAGATCTCCTTCGATTGGGCTAGATGCCATTCTTTTATTGATTTTTACTGGTGGAGCTACCTGCATGTGGCCTTTAGATTTCGCACCCAGCGCTTCTTTAGCCTTCTGCTTGTGTTTGGCCTTTAACCAGCTCCTCCGATAATGCCCTATGTGTTCTAGGAGCTCCTCTAGTTCAAGGAGCCCAAGTTTTACTGCTCTGCTGAGTTTTGGGGAGTCGCATGCAGATTATATTCTTTTCAAAACAATTCCCGCTTTTCGGAATAGCCTTTCTTCTTCGTGTCGCTGGGTGGCAATTGTACTTTGCGACCAACCTTAGGAGAGGTTATCGCTTTCCGTTTCCGAGTACAGTACTTCCGCCATTTTTCGACGTTAGCGATGCAATCACCTACTGTCGCTTTATTTGCCTGGTCACTCGTTGCTTTAAGTGCCGTAATCTCCTCCTTGGCTTCAGGATGTTTCTTTACCAAGTTAGCTTTACTTTACTAAGTCAGCAGTGACCATTAAATTCTCGATGTTCTTTTTATTTTCTTCCATCGCTCGAACACCTGAAGCATCCTGCAGAGTTTCCCGCTTTTTCTTTATAGTACGCCCTGGCATTCGCATAATTTTTTTGCTGCACCGAAACGCCGCAGGAATCTACGTCTGAGCCAGACTGTCTGTTAATCTCTGTTTTTCGTCCATCTTCATTGTCATTCTGTTATTCGTCAATTTTGTCATCGTTAGTATTGCTCTCGATGTACTGTTTACATTGTGACTGCAACTACAGGTTGCGTCGTCGTTCGTATTATTTTTATTTCAGTTTTTGGATTTTTAAAATCTTTTTTTTATATGTTTTTATTTGCTCCAGTTTTATTGGGCCCCCCCTTAGAGCCGCAATCTCCGTTCGTGTCGCCTTATTGGTCCCATGGTTATCTTTGCAGAGCAGGAAGGCCATGCGAGGGTTGGCACAAACCCTTATGGGGACAAGTCCTCAGAGCCAGACCAGCGCTAATTGAGAGTCCATCTCAACCGAACCTACACCACCAACCCAATAGTGCGAACTTCAAACGTACCCCGTGGCCTGCCAAGCTTTTACCGGGACGGAGACGGTATGATATTTGAATTGGAGCCGTTTACCCACGAGTGTCACCTTGGCGCGACAGTGTAAACTAACGAGGTCCGAACCATCATATCCGCCAGCCCAAAGCATCAATTACAGTTCATTATCCAAACCATAGTCTAGATCCAATCAGAGTCGTTACCTGTCATCCCAGGAGGGAAACTCACGGCGCCCCCGTATCCTCGCGTCCGTGGGGGCGGCGCTCCCCAATATGCTACAGCACACGCTTGGATGGGAGGACGAGACGATTCTTCTTGCCGTGCCGTTAAAATTGAGGAACACAGCTCGAGTATGGTTCGACAGCCATCCACAACCACACATGTCATGGAGATCTTTCGAAGCCGATCTCGAGAGATATTTTCTCAACGACATCGACAAAAGTATAATACATTCAAAACTAATCGCCACGTACAGGAACCCAAGCGAATCGCTTGAAGCATTCTTTTATCGTATGTGTGCAATTGCGCGATATGGTAGTGTTAGTGAGAGAGCCGCCATACGATATATCCGAACAAACATCCCACTCCCCGTTCTACAGAATTCCATCGCAGGTGTAGGCATAACGAGCACCACAGAGCTCCTCCCTGCTATGCGAAGATATATGTCCAACGCGCAGCAGCAGCCGCAAGACTGACTGACTGACGAGAGAACGGTTCGAACAATAAGTGACACGATCAAGAGAATGGCACCAATACAACCGTGCTGGCTCTGAATAACGAAAAATGAAAACGAAAGGAGATCGTGTGTTTCAATTGCTGGGGTAGCAGATACGTCTAAATCAATTGTCAACAACCGCAACGTAGAAAACGATACGCGAGTTGTTCTCACACTACACATTCAACTTCTCAATGCCCTGACAAACAGAAAGCAGCTAATGTCTGCCACATAACAGATGACACAGTATCCATCTGCCACAAACAAATTTATATAGACGGGAAACCCATGAACGCATTCATTGACCCAGGGAGTGATCGCTCGCTGATACGAATAAGCGTCGCTCACGATGGATGCCAAATTTTCGAGAGTGACACCATAACCTTGAAGGGTTTCGCGGGAGGGACAACGCAAAGCAATAAGCACGTCATTGCCGACGCGGTTATGGACGATTGCATGCAGACAGTGAAACTCATTGCCGTGCACGACGATCTCATCCCATACCCTGTGCTACTCGGCAGGGATGTACTTTGCACCGAAGATAGTCAACTCGTAGTGAGCTCAAACACATGCCGATTAGTGAAGTTTTACAACAACAATGTCCGTGTCGGAAGTTTATTGACCGGTGACGAGCGAAGGGAATTATACTGCATTTTCGATGAATTCCCCGATTGTTTTAAAAATCAAATATCCAAGCTAGGACGATGCCGAAGCACCGAAACGAAGAAAGAGGTCAAACCAGAGGTGAAGGTTAACCAATAACCGTACAAGATTCCGTTCGCAAAACGGAAAATTTTTAGCAATATAACAAGCGACTTACTCAAAAAACAGAACCATCTGACCGAGTGATTCCGAGTACTCGTCACTTATCGCATTTTTGAAAAAATCCAACGGGGAAAATCAACTTTGCGTTGACTACCAAGCATTGAATGCAATCACCATCGAGCAACCGTTCCCAACGCATTCCGTCGACGAGCATTTGGCACTTATTTCTAGAAATCATTATCAATGTGACACGCTTCAACGCATTCTCTGTTATTTAGTTTCCAACAAATGTCTGAGGTTACTTTCATTATCGTATGTATGGTCAAATGCCTGATACGAAAACCGGATTGGCATCAACTCATATTTTTCAATGTGGGCGTTTAATGCTTTGTTGAGTATTACTTCAAATACCTTGTTGATGTTAGATTGAAATGATTCGCTGTTCAAGCTTGATTTGAAGTCAATAAATTTTGCTTCAACGACCTCTGAAAATATTTGATTCCCTCTCTCAGGGTTCAGTAGATGAACTGATTCAAAATGTGTTCCAATCAGGGAAACTTTCTGTAATCCATCACATATAATCTTGTTTCCATTACGATCCGAAGTCGTACTATCAATTTCGATACCAGCCGTTTCGAAAAGATTCTTTTTCATCACTATACCTTCTTACGGAATAAATTATTTACCTTCCCACAAACGCCATCTAGGTTCTGTGGGTTAGTACCCCTCATTTTTTGCGTCCATTGATTGCTGACCTCACTTCTGGAGTATGAACGGATTGAGTTCCGGACGTTCTTAAGGTCTAATTTCAATAAAGTCAACGAGAGATCGTTGTAGTCCAAAAAACGCCAATAAATATTGTTGATGCGTGTGAGAAGAGGGCGTTTCAATTTTTTTAACATTGCGATGGTTGGTGTTTCATATCCTTCCATATTGTTTCGATGTTTAATCTTGTGAACTACTTTCTCAATTGTTTCTGACGCCAGTTTCTCTAACTTTGACAAATAGAAATCTATTTCTTCGTTGGTTGGATTCCTGTCATCATCAGAAGGAAGACACTGCTTCTGGTAACCCGGATTGAACTGCTTTTGAAACTTTTCACAATCCGTGTTTTGAAATTCAACCGATGATTTTCATGTTGAACTGGAATGATGAGGACATCATCCCTTTGATGATTGTACTCCATCATGATTGCGTTATGGTTTCTATCGTAAGGAAGCACCTGTACTTTCCTTTGAGGGTTATTAACGCTGAATTCAAGTCTCGTGTCAGCAATGCAGAGGCCCAAATATGACTTTGTCCTAGGGTATGTTGGGAACTCTGGCCCATATAGATTGCACCTGTATTCAAGTAGGTTCTCTGTTATCGACGGTTTCAGTAATACACCTTTTGGATTGTTGGTGGCATTCAGCCGTGATGTATGCCGGGCATTCAGATCACCAGCAAGAATATAATAATGCAGCCTGTTTCATTCGAATATTTCAAGCTAGGAATTGAGCTTCTCCGTGAACTTGAGAACGTTTCAATTAGTTGCATAGGTAGAGGTAATCCCCACCTGGCAGTGAAATTTTGGTAACGAACCCTTCAAGAGATTCAAAGTTTTTGAATTCGACTTTATCAATAATTTTGGAAACAATAAGGTCTTCTAACCAATATACCGGTGCTTACTCCCCCATCACCGTTTACCCTATCGTTTCTTATGATTTCAAAATGCTTGAATGTCATGGAGTGTCATGAATTGAGATGGGTTTCAGTGAGAAGCATGATCTCAGGCTTTTGCTTGACAATAAATTCAAGGAGATAGTCACGTTGATCAGGATGAGACAAAGGATGAGAATGTGATTAGATGGCAAGTTATTTTGAAGCATTAGAAAGCCCTTAAAGCTATAAAACAAATTTAGTTTTTGAATCTTGTTGATCAATTCTCTCCGACAAATAATTATTTTGCTGATAAATTTTAAGAAGCAGCTCATTATTGCTACTTAATTATTTGCAGCATTATCCACTGGTCCTCTTGCGGCGAGTGCAAATGATTATCTAGGCTTGACAAAGTTGGAAGGTATGTGACTGCGTTATACTTTTATTTGCTTTGGAACAAATTTAACTTTTGTATTTTGTTGACGGGAACATCCTCGATATGATGCTAGGTGACCAAATACACTGCAGTTAACTCAGTCTAATTTTTCTTTAGGTTCCGTCTGAGCCAACTTGCACTCACCGGGAGCATGAACATCTTTGCATTTAACGCACCAATAGAGCATGGCGCAGTTGATAGCCAAACGCCCAAATCTTTGACACCGGTAACACTGGTTGACTTCTCTTTTAAGCAGTCGTTTTCACCGGACCACTCTTAATTTTAAGTACTTTATTTGTTGAAGTGCACTTAGACTGCTTTGATTTGAAATTTGAACTAGATAAAGTGGTAAAATCATCCTTTCTATGGTCAATCTTCTTGTCGCAAAGGTTTTGATTGAAATAAATTAATTTCTAGTGTTGCTTCCTTGAGCACTTGAAGAAGATAGACCGTATCATCTCCGCAGTCTAGACCCTTTAACAAAAAGGTCTAATTTTTTCACTTTTTTGGGGTAAAAATAAAATGTGGAACCTCCCCAGAATTCAGCGCATCTTAAGCTGACTTTAAACCAATCAGTAATCTTATTTGAATACGTAATTTTTCAGTATTAATTCTTTTGATCTCGAAATTGCTTAGTTTATGTTCAGCTGCCAATAGTTGAACCGTATCTTTTCCGGTTTGGGTGAACAAGTTGATTGGTGGAACTTTTTCTGCGACGATCAGTTTTGGAGATAAACTAATCGAATTAAAGTCAGCGGTCAATTACCTGGAGTAACTGATTGACTCAAAGATGAGTTTCTCAGAGCAAATAAGGGTAGCGACTGAGAAGGCTTTTTCATGCGTATCGGGCCTGAGTCGACTTATGGCCAACGTAGGGGGACCCCAACCATTGAGAAGATGCCTCTTGATAAGTGGCATAGGGTCAGTGCTGTGAAATATGAGGTGACCTTGTCAGCAAGAAGCTGTACCGAAAACGCTTGGCACAAACACAAAGAAGACCAGCAATGAGGATGGCATTTTCATATGCGAAAATCTCTGACTCGGCGGTAAGGGTGGCTGCAGGCGTCTTACCTGTCATCTTCTCTGATCTTTAACCGTGGCTTAATATAAGTCATGGTGAGACTGGCTTCTACCCAGCTCTTAAGTGAAGGTGGATGTTTTCAGGCTTACTTGCACAAGATTGCTAAGTCGCAGTCCACTGACTGCAGATTTTGCCCAAGAGAGGAAGACGATACCGGCCACAAGATTTATGCATGCAAAAATCTTCAAAGAATAAGGAGGACTCTTCCCGGATAGTATAGTCGCGGTGATGCTTGAGTCGGTTTACCGATGGAACCACGTGGACTCAAAGCAGCTTAGAACGTCGGGACTAGGGGATCACTTATTCAGAAACTTCTCTTCTCTCTCCTTCTTCTTGAAGAAGTGATTACCCAGCATGAAAAGGCCTCAGAGCGTAAAAAAACGAGACCTAACCCGAAGTAATGTTTGTTGGTTGACAGGGGAGGTTTTCAGTGGGTAGTCCAGCCACTTGCGGTCTTCGAAGCCTTACACTCAGTTCGTACGTGGCATTCATCTGCCAGCCCTCGCTCCCTATAAAAAAGTATGGTCTTATTCGGCACCCCTTTTATTTGGTTTGTCTTCAAGGTATATAAAATGATTCACGCTTTCAAGTTTACAGTTTCCAACGGTCAGATTTTGTCGGACTGGAGTGTTCTTCTTTTGAATCAAAACATTTTTATTTCACATTTTTAGTTATTTTCATTTTTTTTTTATTAATGAAATTAATGAAAATGAATTAGATTATGCTTGAATGTCACAAAAGTTTAAATTGAATTGAAATTCACTTTTTTTTATAAAACTCATTAAAAACAATTTTTTGTCCTTCATGCAAAGTTGACCATGCACTTTTTGTAAATGATACAGGATTTTTTGTCACATCATTTTTACTTCGGTTCGCATTTTTAGATTTGACAAATATGGAAAATGAGACTTGTTTCTGTTCGCACCTTTTCCTCTGGCATAGTCCGATGTGCTCTTCTTCTGTTTAACCAGTGAAGCGCACGAAAAATCACCGAACTTACCTATGTCCTCTTCCGGTGATAGTATTTGCTGAGGTGTCCCATGAAAAAATTGCTGAGGATGTTGTACGACCACGGCGGTATTTCTGTGATTCACTTTCACTGCATGTGTACGTTTTCCACTTGATGAGGACATTGACCACTTCCATGCGGAATGTCATCGAATCCAAAATACGCTTGCTGGGTAAAAAGGCATTCATTCAGTCACTTCTATACTCCATCTAAGCGACAATCATAGCCAGCGCGAGGAAATTTATAATCATTCGTACATTCCATTTAATAGTTCGTATGTTGGTTCAATAGTACTGGATCATTTGATCGAGTAAATAGACCCCAACCATACTCTCGTTTTGCAAACGTGCTACCTCAGGACAATTGAACTCGATGTATCTATTCATCTGTTCGTTCCGTCATTGTGCTTTGTCGTCGATGCCAATTCTAAGGGGATTAGAGCCCAAGTTGACAATTTTAGTGTCAAACCAATGAGTGAAATTGATTTTGGCGTCAGAAGTGAATCACTGTTCACTGGAGTCGCACCCACGGGCAGCCATAGTGCTCCAGCTGCTTTGATTTGTCGATTTCTTAAAATTTCAAATAAAGAGTGTTCCATTAAGGATATAACAATAAATAAATAAATTTCAATAAAGCGATTGTGAGGCGTGCTGTGTGGCTAGTATCACCGTCTCGTTGAAACCACATATCGTTTATGTCAAGTTCATCCAATTCTGGCCACAAATAATCTTCCATCGTAACACGATAGAATTCTTCATTGTGGGTAACATGACGGTCGTTTTCATCCTCGTAGAAATACGGCACAATCACACCTCCGGCATGAAAACCGCACCAAACACGTGGGCTTATTGCTGACCAATAGCGCATATTTTGCTTATTTACAAAGCCATTGAGCCAGATATGAGCTTCATCGCTGAACAGACCGCACCCAGAGGCTTTTGTTGGGAATCGAACCTGCATCCAGTTGATCCAGAGGTGGCTCCACCCTACTTGATGACATGGTCATGTTTTTTTCGCAACCGTTGAGTACGCATGTCCAATATACTGGGCAGGAAATTTTTACGGCGTAGCAGTGAAAGTAATTTCAACATACAAAAAATCAAAAGCCTTAACGGACAACATTTAATTGCTGACAATTCAATTGAAAAACATCCAACCAAATTTCCGATACTGTTAGCCCCCAAAAGACGATGTCGTAACATATGTATATACGAGTACAAGTATGCGTTCTCGAGTGAATTTTTGATGCTCGCACGTGGCCAAATGTTCAGGCTGTCAAGCTTAAGTGACAATATAACAATATTCCAGAAAACATAGACACAGCAGATGAAAAAAAAAAGAGGAAGACCAATGTCCTATATATTGGACATCGTGATAGAAAGCGTTAAAGGAACAAACTTTACTATTAGTCTACCCTTGTAATAAAGAGAAGCCAAAAGCATTTTTTTCCTTTACGTATACAGGCAAACGTTCGGAGAAGATTTATAAATACTTGGTATCAAGAGAGATTAACGTTGCGTTTAGTACAAACTCCACGGTAGGCAAACTCATTCAAATAATAAAACCAAAATAGATAAATTACAAAAATCAGGAATATAAAAGCTAACTTGTGGCTCGTGCAAGAAAGTAAATATATATATATATACATATATATATATATATATATATATATATATATATATATATATAAATATATCTATATATCTATATATATATATATATATATATATATATATATATATATATATATATATGTATAAATATATATATATATATATATATATATATATATATATATATATATATATATATATATATATATATATATATATATATATATATATATATATATATATATATATATATATATATATATATATATAAATCAAACAGAGAGGTCTTTCGCAGCTCGCTTACATGACAATTAAGTTAAAATGCAAACAAACGCACATCCAGCCTGTGATAGATAAATAGCACTCTCTAACAATAATTTTGAAATATTTCATGGGAGGAAAAATTGTAATGTTGGATTTACTAGACACATTAGAGATAAATAAAATACAATTCGTTAATGTATTGTTGAATAGCCACCTAAAGTTTAGTAACGCAGTCCTATTTATTTGTAAAACTAAACTTGATATTGTCATTTAAAATCGCATAGTTTTCCCGTTTCATAGTTAAATTGGTACATTGCAATAACTTTATTTCTGTGACAGTAAGTTTATCGTTAAATTCATAAAATCGTTTTAGTATTTCTGATGAAGCCACATGTGAGGAAGTGGCTGTCAAAGTTTGGTCAAAATAAAAAATCCCCGTTGGCAACATCAGCCGGAATGGTAAATTTCTCGTACGTAACGTAAAGTTTCGAAAAAGAATTTGGCTTGCCTACTACTGGACTTCTTACTGCAATTTTTGTAGCACCACATGGGTTCTTATTAACATA
Organism: Odontomyia ornata; assembly: GCA_963969285.1. Lineage (NCBI taxonomy): Eukaryota > Metazoa > Arthropoda > Insecta > Diptera > Stratiomyidae > Odontomyia > Odontomyia ornata. The sequence goes on from OZ017741.1 coordinate 78,966,904, forward strand.
AAAAGAATCTGCCGACGTTCGTATTTAGAGACCCTTTATAGTGGCACAAATATTTTGCTAATTAAATTGAGTTGCACACGCATGGATCACATATTGAAAATCGGCGGATAATAAATTGTTATAAACACATAAAAAGAGGTTTTGTCCTTCTCACATTTACTGTTTAAACATTTCACAGTGGTTGCCACGCAAAGGTGAGAACATGTCGGCTTAAATAGCTGAAATAGTTAGCTTCTAAAGATTTCCATAAAAGTTTAATCAGTACTTGCGTTGCCATTAATATACATATAGTATTTATTTTCAATTCTTTTCTGAACCATCAAGGGCCACCATTTTGAATTTCTATTGAAAACAGCTGCTTAAAAATATAAAGTTATTTTCGACTTTTTTTTTGCCCTCCGATTTGCATAGTTAAATTAAATTATCCTGTGTTTTCATCTTTTCCATTTAGACGCTATTACTTGGTTTTGTCCGGCAAATACATATTTATTTCGGGGGTAAGTTGCTCCCTTCTTCAGTGTCAATTATTTATTAATAATTGACACTGAAGAAGATTTATTAATAATTGACACTGAAGAAGGGAGCAACTTACTCCCGAAATATATATTTGTCGGAAAAAAACAAAATAATAGTGTTTAAATGGAAAAGTTGAAAACACAGGATAGTCTGCGAGCGCTTAACCTGCAAAAATACACAAATTAAATTACGTTGCGTTAATAACTTATAATTTCAATTTTCATCGGAATCGGTTGAGAAACTTGGCTGCTAGAGGGCTACAGAAATAAGAAAAAAAATTTAAGTCACCCCCCTGAATCGCAAGACCCCCCTTAAACACCTTAAAATATTTTCGTGCACTGCAAATTTCAAGAGGCACCACTTTTGACCTTCGTAGAAAATTTCCTCATTCTAGCTCATGTGGTTTGCGAGAAAACTTGTTGTGACGCACGAACAAACGGACGGACGGACGGATAGACAGGCAAGTCGCAATTTTATAATTTTTTAGGGCATTGTTAAAAATATCTACAATACCTTAAAAATGGTCTGCTTTATAAATACTTGCAAGTTGTCATTTAAAACGTTTCCGTGAAAAATATTCATTATTTCAGTTGCTACTAAAATAGCGAATTGCGCTTGCCTTCTGACCTTTGGGGGCCGCCATTTTGAATGCATGCATTTGATTTTTGCCTATTTTAAATCTTTGTGGACTAGGACCTCATCAATCAATGTGCCAAATCTCGTTCAAATCGGAGTTTTACTCTAGACAGGGTAAAAATTATTCAATTTTTAGTGAAGATGGCAGCTAAAAATATTAAGTATTAAATTTTCGAATTTTTTATCTTTCATTCGATTTAAAAAATTTTCTGCGAAATACAAGAACTTAGTACAGAGATCCATAATCTCAAGTGACCGCTAGAGGGCCACAAAAAACTGAAAAAAACACATTATTAAACCGCCGCCATTTTGAAATTTGCACATGCATGATAATCAAAATGTCTAAGTCTCTAGGTCTAATTGATTTCTATCTTAAAACAAAGTTTTGCAGAAGTCGGACCCAAATTGCGACTTTTAGAAGCCTTTGAACTTTTGAGCTTCAACTGGCCGCCATTTTGTTCTTTGCGACCTGACCTCCAGTTTTTTCAGGGATTGTATAATCATTTTACAATACCCTACTAAAATCGCGTCCTGTCTGTCCGTCTATCCATTCGTCCGTCCGTGCCTCACACCATTTTTTCTCGCAAACTGCATAAGCTAGAAACATAAGATTTTGTAAGTAGGTGCGAAGTGACGACCTCTTCAAAGTTTCACCACGAAAAGAAATTTATATGGTATTTAAGGGGGGTCTCCTTATATAGGGGAGGAGCCCCAGAAAAAAAAAATTCATCGCATGTGGGCAATATGGGTGTCAAATGAAAGGTCTTAATGATTACTTCTCAAAACAAGTCTTTACTTAACAAGTATTGCTTTGAGGGGTGCAGTGGAGGGGGAAAGGTACGAAATTTAATGTCCCCCCCTCGCGATTGGACATCATTGACCCGAAAAATCTGAAAAAAATCACAGAGGTGCCGCATGCAAAATTCGAACGAACAAAGCACATAGCCTGTACACTGCTGTGTTTTATTACATTGAATTATAATTTTTATTGGCAAAGGTATTCTTTATACATAATTATCATTAGAACCATAAGAACTTAAGCAACAAGTGCTAGGAAAAACTATAGGCAATTTGTACATGAAAAATTAGATAACATTTTTATATTTATAATTAGCTAATATTGAATCGTACTAGATTCGCTGTGGTGAATTATGATATTCAATTGATACTACGTATATAAAACTTGAAGTTAATGGTGCTTTTAGACAAAGTATAGATGTTAGGTAAATTTATCAATATAGTTGATCAACTCAGTATATTCTTTCACTTCATTTTGTGTTTTGTATGCACTGGCATGTGTGTTATCACTTTTTGGTTCCGGTCAGAGTGTGATTTCCACAACACTGACATTTATCATGATCGTTTTGCCCTATTGTAAATTTCGTTGAAGTGCATTATTATTAAAGCGTACATACTGATTTTTGATTTAAAAGTAATGAATAAAAACTGGATGGGCTAAGCTCATATGAAGTGGATAGGAGAACATGCGACCGGTTTCTGCTCTCTTCCAAAGGATCTGTATGTCATTGCCTCTCCCTCTGCCTCTTGCCGTTCACTTTCTTGTTCCAGAAGCTCACTCAATTGGGTATGTCTGTCAAGTTGACTGATCCAAATTGAACGCCAAAAATGGGGAATTGCAAGTTTCGTCGCGAATTTTATCCGATATTAAAGCTGTGAAAAGTGTTTGCGATCTGAATTTATTCCAATTGTTTAAACATTCTATTGTGCTTTGTGTTGCGAATAAATTTAACGTGTGACACTGTAAAATTACTTTACAATTTCGAAGTGAAATGTGTAGTGCCTTCGTGTAAAAATTATAGCCGAAAAGAATCTGTTTAGTATTTCCTTTCACAAATAAGTAGTCAATATGTTAATGTTTTGCATGTTTTGCTCATAATGCTGCAGGTTTTTCAAATAAAAAACAAATTTTCAGGATTGTATGAAAATTTGTTTTCATTGAATAGCAGCCATGTTTGCTTGTGCAATTTAGCTCTCTCTACGGTTGTTAACAAGAGCGTAGCAGTAAGAAAAGTGGTCGCAGGGATTGTTGCGACCACATTGTCACGTGGTTGTTCACTCCAGTATATTTAATTACTCTATGATATTAAGTCAGAGCCTGAATTTAGCTTCTGGGTCAGTTTAAACTTACAATAAGTTGAAATCGTTTATATTTTTACCTTTATTAGAAATAGCAATCTCCCTTTATCCCATGCAAATTACGTAGTTATGTCAGCCGTTGATAATTTATAGTGTTACTGAATTACTCTTGTCTTCATCACTAAGAACAGAAGAGATTTAACATATGTGAAGATTCGACTGCCTCAATAAACAAACCTGACCTTGCCTTCACCTTCATTCTTCTTTGTGCATATAGGGTTTGAGCTGAAGTGAAACCTTTTAAAGTTGATCTTATTTCATTAAACATTTCTTTTTTTGGATCAATTACCCTATGCAGTTCAATTATGAATTAATATTCAGACAAAATTAACCACGCAATTCGAAAGAAGTAATCTCTTCTTTGAGAAAAAGAGATGAAAAATATTTTGCCGACTCGTATAAACTTCGCAACACATCTAAATACATTCAAGATTATGCTAACAATACTAACTATCATTAACTACCCTTGAACGGTTAGGTATAATACCAGAAACGTAAAGAAAAAAAAAATGGCGTAACAACCCTTAGAAAATAGAAACACCTCAAGTTAAATTCAAAGTCTAGATTTAGAAAATAATAAGGTCAGTGTATAAATATACGAGTATTACAACTGAAGTGAATTCCATGTTATATATTGTATGTACATGACACAAAACGATTTACTGAGACAAGAACATTATAAAGATCGCGAAATTATAATATCCATACATTCAATGGGAAGAAAACTAGAAACTTTAATGGTGGTAAAGGAACTTAAAATTTAAATTTTAAATACGTAAGATGATAGGTTCAAACGATTGTATCTTAATAGCTGGATCATTAATTCTTTTTTTTTGTAAAAAAATATATAGAAAAAAAAAGATAAGTTGAAGCCATAAAATAAGAAAAGAATTTTATTTGTTTATTCGAACAGATAGCTAGCTTCATTTTTACTTATTTTTTTTAATTTACTCGTATTTTTAACGACAACATTTAGTTTTACCTTGATATTTCTTTATTTTGGTCATGTTAAAGATAATAATTTTCAGAAGGCAGGACTATTTTCTTGAGAGTAATGATAGAATAATACGAATATCTTAAGGGCTTGAAATAAAATAATATGAATTGCTAAAGAGAACAAGACTTTCCTTTCCAGCAAACCCTTCGTTTCCAGCAGAAACGGCAGCGAGCGGTAAGTATGCCGCTACGAAGGTAGGGTTTTAGAAATCCGCGGATGGTCGATTTTGCGGCAGGTTCGGTACGCGGTAGCATCGTTTGTTTTGAGGTTGTTTTCATTAGAGTAGAATATTTCGACGCTTGCGTTAGAGTAGAAGTTTTTCGGTACCGTGTCGGGAAAAAGTAAAAGAAAATTCGGGAACGCGAAATTAAATCCAGTTTTTCTGTTGTTATTTGATTTGACTGAATGGAAATTGAATACGGGATAACGTAAGGATAGGTTTCTTTTTCGTATGTTTTTATTTTCGACGCGTTTGAAACGAGCACGTAATGTTGGCTGACGTAAAGTAATTAAGCGTGATCCATTTAAAAGACCTGCGACCGAAATCCTCTCCGAACTAGCTGGCCGACAAGCAGCCATCGCAAAGTGGATGACGAGTGCACGGACTGGTTGACCGATTGGTATTTACTATTTGTTTGCACGACTCAGACCTCACGTCTAGAACCGATCATAATAACCATAATAATTTTTCAAACTCAATTTATGGAATCTGTATATTAATCAAGTTTTGATATGCAGAATATATTGTTTGATTTACCAATTATTCTACAATACCCTTCTGGCAGAAGTCTTCTCCTGCTACTTCAACTTGTTTACATAATTCTTTAGATACTTATAGTTTTCATCAAACTACCGAATTTCATGAACATCTGTTTTTTTTGTGGTAGGGAGGTGAAGGCATTTACGCCCGCCGAGTCTGGCAGTGTGGGGCTCCCATGGAGGATACCCTTGGACTACCCACTAAACACCTCCCCGGTCAATCTGAGAACCTAGCCTGGAACCGTTTGACACATTACTTCGGGCCAGGTCTCGTTTTGTTACGCCGTGGGGCGCCTTCAAGCTGGGGAGTCCCTTTCCTAGCGGGAGGGGAGAGGGGAAGAGGAATTGCCAGAAGAGCGATCTCCCAGCCCCAGCGCCTCCGGCTGCTGTGGGTCCCTTTTATATTTTAGGACTGCCCGAGCATAATGTGCCACCTGGTTCCATTTGTCAACCGATTCAAGCATCACTGCAACTATATTATCCGGTGTGAGCCCTCCCGTCTCCCTGTAGAGTTCCCTTCGCAGCCTGACCCATTTTGTGCACGCCAAAAATGTGTGACAGGCATTGTCCTCCTCTCCTGGGCAAAACCGACAGTCGGGAGACCGTGACTTACCGATCTTGTGCAGGTAAGACTGAAAACACCCGTGCCCGCTCAAAAGCTGGGTCAGATAGAAGTCACTCTCACCATCCCTTCGATTTAGCTACGGCCTCACATCCGGGATGAGGCGCGCAGTCCACCTTACCTTCGTGCAATTCCCCCAAGACAGCTGCCAATCGTTGAGCGAGCGTTGTCTCTCCTCGCGGACAACCATCTCCCTCGCATCCTCGTTTCGGCGCAGGTAGATAGCGCGGCGCTCTCTAGCAAGGAGGGCGACAGGTATCACGCCTGCAATCACTCTCACCGCCGAGTCGGAGACTGTTGGATACGAAGATGCAATTCTCAGTGCTCCTCTTCTCAGTACCTGTGCCAATCGTTTTCGGTATACCTCCTTGCTGAGAGCGTCGCCCCATACCTCTGCTCCGTACGGTAGCACTGACCCCACAGCACTCATCAAGAGGCGTCTTCTTGATGGGCTGGGTCCCCCTACGTTGGCCAAAAGTCGACTAAGGGCCGATATTCCCGAAGCAGCCTTCTCAGCCGTTGCCCTGATTTGCTCAGAGAAACTCATCTTCGAGTCGATCAGTAGCCCCAGGTACTTAACCGCTGGCTTCGATTCGATTTGTATATCTCCAATACTGATCATCCTTACTCTAGGGATTCTCTTTTTTGTCAAGATGACCACTTCGGTTTTCTCCAGTGCTAAACTGAGCCCGCGAGCAGTCACCCAGTCCCTCACTCGGCGCATTAGCATGAACATCTGTTGGAAGCTTTGGTAACAACAAACGTTTTTCGACCTTTGAGCGGCCGCCATTTTGTTTCAGTTGTAACGACTTTGTTTTTTTATTGTGAGATTCATCACATATATTAGTGAACCTTTGTACCAAATTTCATCCAAATCGGAGCTATACTTTGGTTAGAATAGAAATCACGATTTTTCGTCCAAAATGGCCGCCATTTTTGTTTTCGCCTGGCTGATATAGCTGGCTCACAAACTTAACCGAGATATTTACTCAATACACCTTTCCTGAAAATTTGGTGAAAATCGGAGCAAAATTGTAACCTCTAGCGTGATCACAAATTTCTTTATATCCCATATACGAGTATATACGTGCATATATATATATATATATATATATATATATATATATATATATATATATATATATATATATATATATATATGTTTATATATGTATATACACATATATATATATATATATATATATATATATATATATATATATATATATATATAAGGCACTCTTCGCAATAGGTAAATTTCTCTCAAGAAATTTACCTTAAAGTGAAAATCGATTCTTATCGAAGAAGAATAAGTAAAACTAATTCTTATTAGTTTTACTTATTCTTCTTCTTTGTAGCACTACAGCCCCTCTCGGGCCTTCTCTTAAAAATAGTTAGAGTATCTCATTTTCATGACCGCATTGATTTTTTCGGAAGCTGGTCAGTACCATGCTCCCGTGTGCCTACTCAGCTATGATATGATCTGATTAACTCAGTACATATCACCACTGAGTGAACACTCGTAGTCTGTCCGAAAAAGCCCCTGAACTGAATCACGTTGCTCCCAATCGAGATTTGAACCAGGGACCTTTGGCTTACGGGTTCATGCTCTAACCACTGGACCACACAGACAGTTTTACTTATGACGATATGGATTTTTATCAAGTATCGGCCGCATCAATCCAATTAAGGGAGTTTTGATACCTGTCAATCCCTTATTAATAGTCATGATCACTTTGCTCGACATTTAGGTGGATATCCCTGCCCGTATTTTAACGCTTTCTACTTACAGAATGGAAAAAAATAAAATAATTTCTAAGATCTTCCTTAGTTTCCACTGACCCTAGAGTAAGATGAATAGAAATAGCTCAGCGCGATCTCACTGCATTGAATGCAGAGCAGGCTTCGATTATTGTATACGTGTACATATTGTGCATGTAAGGTTACAAATGTATCACTTGCGGTTTTTTATCGAGATTATAGTTGAATCAGATCTCTATTAGACTAATATTGTTGGGAGTTTATTTGGCATACTTTGAGTTTGTCATTTTTAAAGCACTTATTTCTCAATAAAAGATCTTATTTATAATATTTTTAATGTTTATTTAATGTCTCACTGAATATATAAATATGTACTAACTGGATTTTCTTGTTGCATGATTATTGTTGGTTCAGCAGAGATCCAAAAAATTTGTTGCCTCTCCCAACAAACGTGTCCTCCGCATGCCACTGAAAGTCTGACAAAGTTAGTTTACACTCATCGAACTCTGAATGCAAAAATTACCTTGATTAATTCCAAACAAATTTACAATATAACTCATTTGGATCAAATGTATGTCCTGGTGGGCATTGTTCTTCCTGAAGCATATTCAATACACAAACATAGTATTTTGTCGCATCTGTTTCATGAGAAATATGTGCACCGGGTTGCATATCCTTGCAAGCCTAAGTATTTAGTGAAATATAAGAATGTGATGGTTTATTTTGTTTCATATTCCTCCAAGGTACATAAAAAAGGATCTTTCATAATTATGGTATCATCATTTTTATAGTTTTATGAAATGATCTTATTCAAAATCTGACCATTACTTCCTTTTTTTTTTTGCCACAAAGCTACTTAGTAGCTCTGATTGTTCTTTATGTCTCTAGGAACAATTTCTTTGCTTACTTACCCTTTTACCAGGAATCTGTGTTATTTGCATTGGCTCATTTGCAATCGCCAAGTCTTCCCCTATACATATTCCACCTTCTGCCTTAAATATCTGCCCTATTCCGCATGCTTGAGGTGTCAATATTCCGTTAAGGCAGATATAATACTTGGCCTTATCATGATTGTTAGGTAAGAATTCTCCATTTTTCACAACTCCACAATCCTGAAATTATAAGAATCGGTCAATAATTTTTTAAAACTGATACGTTTTAAAAAAAAATTAGTGGCTTATTCCTCATAAGGCAGGTCTGATTTTTCTGTAAAAGTTGTATAACTTACCAAATATTGTGACACCGGTGCTACAACAGCTGGAATAGATTGCGGTACAACGCTGACACATGTAAGCTCAGCTTTATCAAATATTTGATTAGCCGGACAGACTCGCTGTTCCAATAGACCACTTATGCATACGAAGAAATACTTTGAGTTTCCAAAGTCTGGTAGGAAATCCCCTGATTTTAAAGTCCCGCAGCTCAGCTATAATTTATAAGAAAATCATCCAAAAACTATTGAAAAGTAATTTTAGAATATTGAGTTGTGGTACCTGTTGTGTTGATTGAGTAGTTGTAGATGCAGTAGTTGGTGCGCTAGTTGTTGGCTGTCTACTAATACAAATTGATTTGGCTGTGTCAAACACTTGGCCACTGTCACATGTTTGTGGAATTAGTTCACCATTTACACATATAAAGAACTTTGTATTATCAAAGAAATTAGGCATAAATTCACCATTTTCGATTATTCCACAACCCTAAAAAGGTAAGCCAAAGTTTTTGAAGGTGTTGAAAATAATAAAAATTTACAAAACACTTCAAGGACTGGATTATCAGAAAGGAAGAAGAAAACAGGGCTTGCTTAACTCTAATGCTGAGGAGAAGTAGTCTGCTCCTCTATTGTACAATACAATAGCATGCCGTGTTTTTTTCCCAAAAATAAGGCCTTAAATGACTTTTCATGAACAAATAAATGTGTATAATCTTATGATAGATTCAGAATAGACATTTGAGTAATACAGAATTGAAGCTTTTTATGAACTTAAAGTAAATCAAGCTATCAGCATCTTTAAACGCATCTTCTAATTTTTCAGCCCTACACCGTTCAAAATTTGTTATATTTCTTTTTTAGAAACGTTTTACCGTTTTACTGATCCTAAATCAGTTTGTCAAGTCTTAGACAAAGCTCGAGTTTTCATAATATTTTCCATTGCCAGTAAATAATCAAATATGCTTCCAATTCATTTCGGATATTTTGACAAACTTTGAACTCTTGATGTATAATTATGTACTCCAGAACCCTGTTTGGAGTCTTAATGGTAGTTTTTAAAGCGTGTATGGTTTTGTTGCTTTTTTCCGAAAATTTGCTCCATTGATTGGTAACAATTCAAAAATCGTGTCCTGTCTGTCCGTTTGTCCGTCTGTTCGTCTGTCCGTCCGTCCGTCCGTGTGTCACAGCACTTTTTCTCGCAAACTACCTAAGCTAGAAACATCAAATTTTGTATGCTGGTGTAAAGTGGTGCTCTCTCAAAAGTTCAACTTCAAAAAGTTTTTATAAGATATTTAAGGGGGGTCTCCCCATGTAGAGAAGTGACCCAGTAAAAAAAAATGTCATCGAAGATAGCCGATATTTATATCAAATGAAAGGTCTTAATGAGAACTTTTAAAATCAGGTCTTAGTTTGACACTTTTTGCTTCGAGGGGCGCACAGGAAGAGGAAATACACGAAAAATATGTGTCCCCCCCACTCGCGATTGGACACCTGTGATCCGAAAAATCTGAAAAAAATTATGGGGGTAAGTGCTTATGAGTACAACAACAACAAATACCTTAGAAGTCAAAATTCGCTCAACTTTGTTAATAATAGTACATATGATATTCGAATTTCACATTTCCCCAATAAAATCATATAGGTACCCTTAAACTAAATGATTTTTGATATGTAAGTAGTCCTACAAAAGGTCCCTATACTTTGTAAGTCGAATTATTAACACGGAAGTTATGGCCATTTGAAATTTCTCCAATTACATATGATTTTGTTATTTTATGGATTTTCCATCGAATCAGTCACTGCAGTTTTGATTTCATCTTCTTGAAATTTTCAAATAAGGTCAATAAAATTAATATTTTTGGAAATTCATGATCTGAGTGATTTTTGTTGGTTTGCAACAAAATGTCGACCATTGAAAGTATAGAAAAAATGGATTTCTTTTAAACATGCACATCTCTTTGACATATTTCCTGACTTTATACGGTGCCGGTGACTGCATTTTTGAGAAGTTGGGTACGAAACCCTTCTGACATAAGCGTAGGTCTTTTTTAATGTGACCATAATTTTTTAAGGTTTTATTGAAATTATAGGTAATCTCCCCATCATTTGTATAAGGATGAGTTTAGAGTAATAATAATAGATTTTAAAACTTTAAACCACCGTCACTATTTCGTACCTATCATGTATGCTAAAAATGGCTGAAAAAGACGTTGATAAACTCATTAGAAAAGGCTCACTGATAGAATCTATGCTGCTGGAGATAAATCTTGTTAGTAGTAGGATTTCACAATAGAGTGCTCTGCAAAATGCGTATATATAAATCTGTGCCACCCAGCGGGCTTGATGACCCGTGATGTTTCAAAAGTTTTTAACTTCGTGAGATGGGTGCATATTCAGAAAACGTAGGAAAGCCCTGTTCCAAAATTCCGATACAGATTTGCGAACTACCTCCATAGCTAAAACCTGCTTTATGACATGATACTAGGCCGGCGAAAGGTGGAACTAACATCGGGTATTGCATAACATAGTTTGGGTACGTCAATGCATTGTCAACAACCCTCTTCTTTGTTGTAAGACGCTTGACTACTACTTGTGGCTTCAGTCTGACTCACAAAACAAGCGAAGTGGTCATTAAGTAAGGATTATGAGAGCTAGCTAAATCGAAACAACAGTGAAGTCTTGTGCCCTTATGATTACCTTGAAGATGAGTTGTCCGAGTAAATCAGAACAGCAGCTGATAAGATGGTAGTGGGTGCATTGGTACCCAGTTGAGCTATGTTAAGTTTAGGAGAACCCACCTTATCAAGAAGACGGATATTGATGCGCCTTGCAGTCTGTAATGCTGTACGAATCAGAAATATGAGGTAACGCTGACAACAAGTAGTTGCACTGGAATGACAGAAACGCAGCGACAAGGAGCGCTTCAAATCACACGTGAATATCAAACAATCTCTGAGTTGGGGGTATTGGTGATCGCAGAGTTAATAGTTATCGCCATTTTTGCAGGACAGCCCAGAAACGTCTACCTGGATGGAAATGAAGAGAATGATAAGTCGCTCACGAATGCAATTGGGGAACACTTCTCGGAAATTATAATTGGAGGGATGCCAGGATCGGTTGACAATTGGACATGTATGGTACATAATACTGGTAAGAAGACATAATTGAGCATCCAGAAACATCAAACGTGCAAAAAACTGCTTTTAAAGCAATATTATTACCTTCTTTACCGCTATAAAAAGGATATTTGTAACCCAATAGTGCTACCAGCTGTTAGAAAATGAGTACAAAGTAATGTAACTAAAAGATTGAGGGTTGATTCTCAAAATAACAGGGGAAATGTTTACAAGTATAACACATTGGGAGGTCCACATTTAGGGCGTAAATAGACTTCACTTCCCTTTTATATAAAAAAGGATGTGACCTAGCCACTCAATATCTATACAGTACCACAGCTCACTGAAAGCTTGTACCTGAGAGTCGGAAAATATTGCAGGCATTATTGATACACCATCTCTTTCTTAATAAAGTATACAGGAGGGCCAAACTGTAAGCGGTACAGAGAGTGAAAGCATCAAGAGAAGCGACAAATAAGCGGCAGGTATATTAAAACATTTTTATACCCAACTCCATTCCATTTTCATGTTTACATTCCATGATTCATTTGAGTTGTGAGAGGAGTAAATAAAGTTCAGTAGGTGACAAAAACTCCTTCAAATCAGATGTGGTATCTGAATGGCAAAAAAAGCAAAAAAGTTAAATTGTAACCAAATTCGAACACGAACTATTCGTAAACGCTGCATGAGTGCAGCAACGCGCTTAAATACAAACGAAACGAAACACGTGGACAATCGCGCAAATGTGCGTTGTCGAGTTTGGGCGTACCTTCGATGAAGCGGAGGTACACATGCGTATGTCTGAAGCTACGTGATAACAGGACACACCCGTTGCGGAATATTGTTTTGTATGTATGTATATGCTCGTCCAGAATTTTAAATTAAATGGCAAAAGGATCATAAAATACCGGCAAGATGGAATAAACCATTGTGAATTGCAAGCGCCTATGCGTTTGACATCCACAAAAGAAATGCACGAGTGTTTCGAAGAATATTTACATACGTAATTCTAATGCTCGGCATAGCATCGAACCGAACCGAATGCGTCAGCTGGTATAAATGAAAAAACGATGAACAAAGATCAAAACAAAATGATTAAGTGCTTAAATGATCTGAAAATGACCATTTCTCGAAAGTTTCCTCGAAGCCACCGCGCCGTCAACAATCAAGTGCATCCAAAAGGGCAACCGGAAAATTGTAGTGCAACAAACGTAGTACGCAAGGCAAAATTTTAGGAGGGTGATGACCGTTTCAATAAAATGGTAAAGCTAGACGAGAGTGACGTGACACTTTTCCATGATACTTCTAGTGAGCGTAGTTTGATTGAGAATTCGAAAGCGGACATGTTGACACCGGGTACAGTAAAATCATGCCACATGAAATTTAAGGGCATTGTGTTTTTTTGTGGTAGGGACGTGGACGCCCAGTTACGCACAGAGTGTGGCACTCCCATGTTCGCAAAAAGACGACTGGGCTACCCACTGAATACTTCCCCTGTCAATCTAAGAGCCTAGCTTGGAACCGTTTGACACATTGCTTCGGACCAGGTCTCGTTTTGTTATGCCGTGAGCCGCCTTCAAGCTGGGGATCGCTCTTCTAGCGGGAGAGGAAGAGGAAAAGTGAATCTCCCCCCCGGTTGCTGTGAGTCCCTTTTATCTTTTTGGACTACCCGAACATATTCGTCAAATACTGACGTTTCAATCAGCATACGCTAAAGGAATTTTCCCCTACTCCAAACGTCGAAGAACGGTTGCTGGATGCGAAGCGATTCAAATAGCGGATACTACCAGGTACAGATTGTGCTAGATAGCCACAAATATATTATCACGATCAATGTTCTTCATGAGTTCCCCGGCTATTTTCCAATGTCTGAAAGCAAAGGTCAAAGACGAAACACGATCGGATAAAATGATTCATTATATGGACGACATCTATCACTGAAATTTACGACAAGCTACAACGCGTGTTTGCAGCCCCATGTAAATTGAAACTGACCCTGAGTATAGCTAAATGCGTGTCCTTCATGGATTCAGTGGAATTCTTGGAACATAAATTGACTCCAAATGGCATCAGTCCTGGAGAAGCGAAGACTACCACAAGACGAGAATTTAGTGCGTCTACCAACATATCGAGCGTGGAAAGATTCCTCGGTCCAAGCCGATATTTTTGAAAGCTTGTCTCGGGGTATTCACCAATTTCAGAACCTTTATGAAAATTGTTGCACGTCACGACCTGTGATGACTTTCTACCGGGTGGAAGCGGGACACGAGCTTCACTCGGAAGCAAGCAACGTGGGTCTAGCGGGAGTTTTGATGCAACAAGACGATAGTGAATGGAAGCCTGTCATTTATTTCAGCCGACCGACGACAGTGGTTGAACAACGGTATAGCAACTACGAACTATATACAATGCCGGTATTGAAGTTGCTTGAACGCCTACGCCATTATAAGCGAATGAGAGTCGGCAAAGATTGTTGTGCGTTACGTTAAAGAAGAAAAGCAAGCTGATTTGATGAATAGCAAGATTTTGATGTCAACATAACGCACCGCTCGGCAACCCGAGTGGAACGCGTTGAGACTCCAAGCAAGGCCCCAAGTGAACCACCAAAAGAAGCTGACATAGCGTCCTTAAAAATCTCCCAGCTCACTGAGAGTACGGACGATTGGTTATTCAATATGCAGTTGTAGGATCCAGCTATTAGAAAAATAGTCAACTCTACTCAACGCTAACGCACCCCAACGACAGTCTGATATCTGAAAACACACGCGAAATAAACTGTTGACAAACATAGAAGAGGAGAAGGTGATTTAATTTACAACGCAAGGGGTCAGATCCCTAGTACCAGCCACAGAGGGTATTGAGTGAGCAGTGACAGAAATGTTATAGAAGTGGTGAATTTGGCTTCTATAGCAGATAAATCTTCAAACAAAAAGTTGAGTAAGCAAGAGAGCGCTCCTACCAGAAGGTCTTTGTAAAAATCTTAGGGTTTGAAACAATTTTTCTGATAGCGTGAGTCAATGACTGAAACTTTTATCTTTTTCAGATTCTAAAAGTTCTAATTAGAAACGTTCATTTGGTGTCACACTCGACTACATTTGAGAAAAAAAATTATTTAAACGTCACTTTAGTACAAAAAAAATTTGAAATGCTTAGTAATATCTAAATTTTCGACAGACCATCATTTCTGAGCTTCCAACAAAGTTTGATTTTCTAGCTTCTATGGTTTTTGAGAAAACTTGCTGTGACGTCTTGACAGATGGATGGACAAACGGGCTGACAGACAGATGGGATGCGAAACTAGTAGATGTAAAAAAGTTTTTACAAAGCCCCAAAAATGAGCATGAATTAGAAATCTGTTTAGGTGGACATTGTTGTTCGCACAAACACCGATGAAACAAGAAAGCAAGCATTGACAATAAGACTCTGTTATACAAAAGTCCCTGTGAACCAGGCTGCAGCGGATGTCTTAAGCGAGAACTTTACGTTTGCGAGGAGGTTAAGGGTTAATAGGGCCTCACTTGTGTCAAAAAATTTAGGATGATACGAATTGGTGGATGTCATTGGAAATCCAGTAAATGTACAAGGAAGCAAAATTTTTGTTTCCAGCCCTAGGAACCCAGAAAAAGAGTCAGCTACAGGAGAAGGTTAAAGGAAGTGCAGTAGATTTCCTAAAGGTGCACATATCTCCCAGAAAGGAATACTTGTATATCAAGTATGAGCGACGTGCTGAGCAAGATACGCTGTAGATATGCCAGCAGATTGTTCGAACAGAGCTTAGGGTTTCTAGTGAGAAAAAAGCTCTTCAAAACTAATAAAATATGACACGTTCGAGTTGAAAGAGGCTCTTGAAGTAGTTTTTCATTACCACTCGAGCTTACATAAAGTAGAGGTGGATGGGGCTAGAAAAGTTGAGTCTGCAAGTGTCCCAGAAGTTGTCCAGTCATGATGTGATAAGTGCGTGGCTAAATCAATCTTTGTAGGTACTCGAAAAATTACAGTAAGTTAAAGTTCTTGCCTGTTATCTTAGCAACTGGGTAGTTTTTACCCATAAAAAGTAGAAAAAAGATGCGACTCAAACAACTGCAAAATTTTGGAAGTAGCATAAAACCTGTTACCAAGAAAAATTTCTTTTGAAAAACTGTGCATTAGTAACGAAAAAAGCAGAACAAAATAAGCAGCAGCCAGGGACAATTTGAAAAAAATGGACGCTGTCATCATGCAACCAGCTCTAGAGAAAACAAACGGATTTTTTGGGGCAATTTACCAGGAAGTTTCTCCAGATAAAACTTTAGCTCTGCAAACGGCTCCGGAGAGAAATTCGGCGATAAATTTCACTCACTGGATGATTTTCTTTGCAACGTTCGTAGCAGAGTCATCGTAGGGAAAGTCTTCATTGCAAAAGCATGGGAGTAAACTGTGGATATTCGTAAAATAGCTTCGACAAAATAAAATCAATCAATCCTGTCATACCAATTGCCCGGTTACAGTGAATCCATTACAAGTATAACTATGCCATTGGAGGGGCTGGCTTTACTTGTCAGTGATTGGAGAGCGACGAAAGACTACAACAAGTGCTCATAACATCATCATTTTTCAGATATTAGATAACAAGCATAGAGAGCTTCAGTTTGCTTGTAAGTGGCAAAGTTAGAATGTCATTGAACTTGAAAGTAGAGGATGTAAAACGGGGCCCGCTGGGAGAAAACATGTTAACTGATGCAATGATGAAGTTTCTGAACTGCATTAGCGTATAAGCGCATGGCACGGTGAGCCAGGAGAAGGTTGGATGTGGCTGGACTCTTTGTTGCACACACTGTGACAAAAAAGGAGTTCAATAAGGCCAGCACAATGGGCAAACATTCAGAATGGTAGGCACTTTGTGAGGAACTAAATACGGACCCATAGGGTGATGCTTATAAGTTAGTTACACGTAAGCTTGGCTGCATGTGATCCACCTCTCTAATGGATGCGATGTCTATGGACCATAACGTAAGCTCTCTATTCGCTATTGCTAGGAAAGATAATTTCATCCTTATTAACCTGTTGGATACCCCTATCTGACGGCCAAGGAACTGAAGCTTGCAAAATTTTGAATGAAGAGTTGGAAGGCTTCAGAGCTTTATGGAGTTCCTGTGGAGACACTTATAGTCATGATGAAGAATCAACCGCAATTTTTTTGAATTTATATAATTTTTGTTTTGTTGCGAGGGTATTTCTATCGCGGTAGAAAGTGACTAGACCGTTAATCATATATAGGAAAAAAATGATCTCAGCCATTTTACATCAAACTGTCCATTATACATGGTGTATACTGCGGGAAAACTTCTTGAAGTAACACTCAAGCCACGGCTTCTGCTTGGAGTAAGAGCAGCTGGTGATTTATCTCCCATGCAGCATGGTTTCCAAAAAGTGCATCAACATTTGACGCCATTTCCGCGTTAGTTAGAGTAGTTACAAGAGCCAAGGAGTCATGCTGCAGGGTGAAACCTGTCATTCACTTGCTACACCAGATGTGTGAAATGCCGTCAATCCAGAAAGATGGACAGATATCCTTCTGGCACTTGAACAAAAGTTCAGTTTCCCTGGTTACTTGTGATTATGTGGGACTATGTAAGGGATCGATAGTTGCTCTGTAACATCAAAGAGGAACGAAGATCTGTTACCACAGACGCACATCATGTTTGATAATTTGTTGCACCTAAAAATGTCTGAAGATATGTTTGTCGTAGGAGGCACTAACAATGTCGCAATGGTACGAATTGTTGATCTTGCGCCAATTAGCCTGAAACAAGTCAAGGAAAATTTTGAACAGTGGGTGACAGAGCGTGGACCCCAGTTTGTAGTGTGAAAGACTACAATTTTAGTGCTTACAAAGTGGAGCATACCAGCCGTTATACCCATGACTGTTGGCTCCACTAAAGATAAAACCAATTCGGCGATCATATATCTAAGAGTGATCAAAGGTAGCAGGCTGAATTATGAAAAACATATCCGTAAGATATGTGATATAGCATCAAAGCTCTTGCAATCATTGAGAAGGCTGATGCTGAGTGTGGGTGGCCTCCGAGAAACAAATCGGTAGTTATTAGTGGCCATGACCAACTTCACACTATTATATGGTCCTGTAATCCAGGTGGATACCATGACATTCAAGAAATACAGAACAAGAGTAGTAAGCATGAAGTACCTGGAAACATTGGAGATCACCTGCAGTTACCATAATTTCTCTGAAGATGCAGTGTTTGTGGTAGCAGATGTTTTAATCAGCCTGTTGGCACTTGAATGCAAAGTAGCAATCAGAGTTTGCTTGGAAATGAGTAACCATGAAGTTGCAGCACGAGCTCATGCCAAAAAAAGCAAAGTTGGCTACAAAGCAGGGCGAAAAGTATTTCAAGTCGCTTAGGAGCAGTCATGACTTACTGCACTTCTTAAGCCACGGGTTATCCGGGAGAACTTGTACCATTCTCAGTATCTCAAAGCGTATGGATAGTTTCGTGAACATCTCCATTGAATGGCAAAAACTAGCACCCTATTTTCTCACTTTTCCCCCTGCAAATTGACCGTGCACTCCACATGTTCTTCAGTTGTTAGTGGTTCTCTGTTAAAAGAGGTGCCCTGGAATCCATGTAAAATCAGGTTATCTAATGCCATGTGTGAAAGTTATGTTGCAATTGGAAGATGTGTGGAGCATGATGAGTAATTTTGCTGAGTCAGTTTCAAGACAAAAATAAAACAATTCCTGTATGCCAGGCTGGCTGCTACACCAAGAAAGTGGGGCTTGGATGCATGTGGATTGGTCGTTTGTAAAATCACCACCCTTAACAAATGCACGAGATGTCCCAGAGCAGTGCTCAGACCCGATTAGTTATAGACGAAATTTTAAGTGGGTGTAAAATCTACATACTAGGTTTGTGATGAAAGGCCTGAGACATACGAGGTGTTTTCTTACCTCCAGCATCGCCAGAAACTTGAAAGCTAAAGATTTGACGATAATTTGGCCTGATTTTAAGATATGACACTATGCATTTGCAAGGAAGGACTCAAAATTAACAGTTAATAAAGCAAATTTCTAGTGACTGAAGTCCGATATTGGTTAGCACAAATTAGGACCATCTGTGAGCTCTCATATCAAAGACAGTTTAGCAGCTCTGTCTTTCTCTAGGTTTTATGTGGACGGCATCAACTATAACTTGGAATCACACAACTTTTTTATCACACCTTACCAGCATACTACGAAAAAAGCCTAAGTTTACCTACTGCAAATCTAGCTTATAGGCATTTAAAGAGATCAAAAAGAGTTTAATAACTGCTTCACTACCCTGAGTTCGCCAAGCCCTTTTTCATCTACTGTGATGCTAGTCAACATGAGGTGGAAGCCGGATTGGTACAAGTGACCAAGACCGGCGAAGTAGTATAAGACTCATAAGTTGAACTCATAAGTTATTTTTTTTTCCTGGTTGGGAGGTGGATGTCATGTACGTACTGAGTATGAGGCTCCCATGCTTGCAAGCTACTGGACTACCTACTAGGCACCTCCTCTGTCGGGACGCGTCTCGTTTTACTTCGCCGTTTGGCTCTTTCAAGCTGGGAGATGTCATTAGTTCTCCTGAGTTTAAGTACTCATAGTAGTGACAAGTTGAAGCATAAGTCTCATAAGTTGAAGATGGTTTAACTAAATTAAACCATTTCGGTGGTGGTTGTGGCAATCGGGAGATTTCGAGTGTATATTGATGGTCTTCCATTCGAAATCGTCGTAAACTATGCCTCTTTGAGAAGGCTCATGAGCCGTTGTAGCCTTTATGGTCATTTTGTTGGGTGTTCCTTAAAATTATAAGGTTCCTACATTACAAAAAAAGTCATAATGTGGTTTCACACATATTGTTTGCGATGTTTTCATCAGAGCGTGCAGAACTGACCCACAAATAAAGCAACCTCATGAGGACAAATTAAGACAACCTACACTTTAAATCGTACTACTATAATGGATTGAGGTGAACTGTAGAAACCCTGCAACCAGAATTGCCTAATATCAACATATCAGATGCATCTTTCTACCCCTCAGGAAGGAGGATGCCAACAGAAATTGCTGCCAAATTAATTTATCGCGTTGTTCATCGCCCATTCTGAATGCATGACAGCTGTAGACCATTTACATTTGGTGTCTAAGGACGCAATTTAACTGTTTTAAAATGTCAGTTTAGATCAGAAAGTGCGAAACTGCTTACAAAATCTGTGATTGCCCGAACGCTCCGAACAGCGTTCTTTGACCTCCGATGTGTAAATTCGCAATACACAAGCGCATGTTCAAACGTTTGCGCATTAATCTAATAGGTCCTCACCCAGGATATACATGAGGACCTATTCGAGCTGTTGTCATTCTACATAATTTTTTTGAAGTTTCGTTTGATGGAACTGATACAAAAATCAGTCTTCTAAAAAAAATGTCTTTTTCAAGCTTTTAAGGTGTTAGGGAATATTGTCTTGGAACAATGAAGTCCATTTTAAATTGGTTCAATTCCATGATTATAGGAACATAAAGCATTACACAGCAATTAATGTTATTTATTTACCACTAGACAATACCTCTTAAAACTAAACCGTACACTTTTAGCTGCTAACTTGCTTATAGTCAATCAAACCCAAAGGACTATCGTAGATTGTCTGAAACTCAGCTACACGTGTCATATCTTACATTGCTGCCTTCCATCTTCACCCTAGCGCGACAGCCCAGGCCGTGCTTTAGCATCTAGGATGAATTTTATCCAATCATCACGGTTACGGGAACTTGTCCACCAGTTGTTCACTCCCTATAAGGAACTGCTCTCAGCTTCTATCGTGTCTTCCCATCGAGACCTTAGTCTTCCAACTGGATGTCTACCTTGTGTTCTACCCTATAATGTGCTTTTAAGTATATGTTCTGCCGACGCAAGGACGACACGCAAAATCTTGAAGCGTTCCACATTTATAATGATAGAACAAATATCATGCGATGGTTTGTAAATGAGTATTGTATTCTAATTATGTCTATAATTTGTTTTCCAATGTCAGGTCACAGGGGGAATGCTAGTCGACAGGAGTACTCTTGGAGGCTAGCACCCCGCAGGGGGAATGCTGGTCGACAGGAATACTCTTGAAGGCTAGCATTCTTTGGGGAATTCCGCCCCCACGTACTCGAGGAAATTCCCGCAGGGGGAATGCCGGTCGACAAGAGCACTCTTGGAGGCTAGCATTCTTTGGGGCGCGCCGCCCCCACGGACCCGAGGATATGGGGGGCGCTGTGAGGTTCCTTCCTGAGATGACAGGTAACTTCTCTGATTGGGTCTGGACTACGCTTTGGACAATGAACTGGAATTGATGCTTTGGGCTGGCGGATATGATGGTTTGGACCTAGTTGCTTTGCACAGTAGCACCAAGGTGACACTCGTGTGTGAACGGATCCAATTCAACTATCATAAAAAAAATAATAATAATAACAACGATGACGCAACCAGTGGTTGTAGCCACAATGTTAAAAGTACATCGACAGCGGTACTATCGATGACAAAAACGACGAATAATACAATGGCAGTGAAGACGGACGAAAACGGAGATTAGCAGACGGTCTGGTCCAGACTGAGATTCCTGCGGCGTACGGGCGCAGCAAAAAAATGATGCGAACGCCAGAGCGTCTTATTAAGGAAAAGCGGGAAATTCTGCAGGACGCTTCAGTTGTTCGAGCGGTGGAAGAAAATGTAAAGAACATCGAGAATTTGATGGTCACCGAAGTGACCGATGCAAGGGTCGTGAATCCCGACCTAGGAAAGCAACAGACAAATAAAGAAACGTTGTGTGATTGCACAGCCAACGTCGAAAATGTGGCGGAAATACTGCATTCGGAAACAGAAAGCCGTAACCTCTCCCAAGGATGGTTGCGAGATACAATTGCCACTCAGCAATACAAAGAAAAAAGGCTATTCCGAAAAGCGGGAGATGTTCTGAAAAGAATATAATCTGCATGCGACTTCCCAAAAATCAGCAAAGCAGTAAAGGTTGGGCTCCTTGAACTAGAGGAGCTTCCAGATCGCATAGGGAACTATCGGAGGAGCTGGTTAAGGGCCGAAGACGAACAGAAGGCTAAAGAGGGCCTTGGGGCGAAATCTAAAGGTGACATGCAGATAGCTCCACCATTAAAAGTCAATAAAAGAATGGCGCCTAGCCCAATCGAAGGAGATTGGGGTAAAAGAGGGAAGGAAGAGGCACTTGATGGGTGTGGAGCACCAGATCACGGGTTCCAGATAGTGCTTACAAAAGGAGCGAAGAAAGCCGCAAAGAAACTCCTTCAAAAAGTGCCAGCTAGTAAAGTTCGCATGGACGCAAAACAGTAGAGAAAGAAGCCCCGACGAAGACCCCGGCAGCAAACATTGCTCGTAAAGACCCAAGATGGCCGATCCTACGTGGAGATACTGCGGGACGTCAGGGGAAACGTAAGGCCAGAAGAAACCAATACTACCATTAAAGTAGTACGACCAACGTGGTCGGCCCACATACTGATCGAATTCGGAGCAGAGGCCGGCAAAAAGGAAGGATTCTGTGACGCAGTAAATAAAGTCCTCGGCAAAAGCGCAACTATAGCCTCGCTTGAACCGATGGCAACGATCGAAATAAGAGACATTGACTACGTGACGGATCTGCCCGAGGTAGAAGAGGCCATCAAAAGGGAGTTCCCTAGCGTGGGAAGGATCAAAGCGAGACTGACACCAGGAAACAATAGGGCATAGTCATAGTTGACTTGAGCGAAAAGGACACCGAAGAATTCCAGAACAAGGGCAAAGTAAGAATAGGGTGGGTTGTCTGTAGGATACGGCGAAGAGCAACGCCTTTTCAATGTTTCAAATGCCTTGGCTATGGCCACATCACACAAGTATGCAAAGGATCCGATAGGAGTTCCCTATCCTAGAAATGCGGTGAAGACATAAAAGAAAAGAGTGTATGAAGGAGGCACACTGTATTCTCTGCAAAGATGCTGATCCAAGATCTGGAATCCGAAAAATCTTGGGATCAGAAAAATGCCGGGTGTTCCAGGAAGTCCTAGCCAAGGAAAAATCAGAACTTCGGTGACTCGCATCCTGCAAATAACCTACACCGCAGTTGAACCGCCCAAAATCTGCTTGAGTAGTTTGTGAGGGACATGAAAGCTGACTTCTTGCTGCTGAGTGAGCAACACCATGATAAAAGTCCTACATTATGGTATTATGGCGAAACTGGTGTAGCCACCATCTGGATTCGGAACAGTAATTTCCAAGTGGAGAATTGTGGCCGGGGGGAGGGTTTCGTGTGGGTTTGGTGCTCAGGGACCGCCTTCTTTAGTGTGTACCTAACGCCTAATAAATCGATATCATCTTTCCAAGCCAAGATTAATGCTCTGGAGGGCGCTGTCTCGAACGCAGAAAGTAAAGTGCTCGTTGAGAGCGACTTCAACGCTAAAAGAATCGAATACGGTATGCCATAAACGGATCCGCGGGGAAAACGAATCCTGGAAATGTGGCCAAGATGGCGCTCGTCGTACCAAACTCCGGAAATACGCCGACTTTCCGCCGCATTGACTGTGATGGAACGATACCGGACGTGACATTTGCCTCGGAGTCCCTAGTACGGAGGATACACAATTGGAGAGTATTAGAAAACCACTAAGCCAGTGATCGTCAGTACATTCTGCTTGAGATAAGTGATGTTGCCTCCCAACCTCCGTGCTCTCGGCTTTCTACAACTGGATGGAACATCAGAAAGATGGACGTAGAGAGGTTCGTCGAGGTGCTCAAACCAGGTGAGCCGCTGCAGGGAGCTTCAGAGGGGACGGAAGAACTGACAGCTCTAGACGTGGTGAACTCTACTATGAGCATCATTACGATTGATTGCTGCACTTCTATGCCCCGTCAAAAACCCCGCTACGGCAAGCCCCTAGTGTACTGGTGGTCAACTGAAATCGCTGAAAAGTGAAGGGAGTATCACAAGCTTCGACGTGATGCTCAACGGGCGCGGAACCGGGAAGAGGCATGCAAATGGGTGGCAGCATATAAGTCGGCCAGGAACTCCCTTCGCAAACTGATCAACAATAGCAAGGCTTGCTGCTGGCAAGACCTAGTGGACAATGTGAACAAGGATCCGTGCAGCCTTGGCTACAAGCTAGTTATAAGGAAGCTTGGTGCCCTACAGAAGCCTTGTATACATGACGCGGAAAAGATGGAAGTCATAGAGTGGGGACTCTTCTCCACCCATCTGGTCCATGTTGACGTTGTGCATGGTGAAACAGCAGTCGAGTGTCCACTCTTCACACAGAGGCAATCCTCTTATTGAAAGCGAGGAAGGTGCCAGGTCCAGATTGTGTTCCGGCTGAGGTGTTAACGCTCGTCTATCAACATTGTCCTGACTTGCTGCTCAGCACATTCAACGCTTGCCTGCGGGACGGGGTTTTCCCGGTACGATGGAAGGTGGCGAGGCACGTGCTCATCAGCAAGGTGAAGGGAAATCTCGAATCGCCGTCTGCATACCGTCTGTTATGCATGCTAGATACGGCTGGGAAAGTGCTAGAGAAACTCATCAAGGGAAGACTTACTGACGCGACCCGTGCCACTGGGGACCTATCTTCTCGACAATACGGCTTTAGAGCAAGACGTTTTACCATTGATGTGATTGCAGAGGTGGTGAATGCGATCCAAAAAGCAGAAGCACATGGTCGCACCAAGTGACGGATCTTCGTGTTGGTGACACTCGACGTCAGGAATACCTTCAACTCTGCTAGATGGGTGGATATTCTGGATACGCTGGAAAACTCTTTGCAAGCTCCAAAATATCTAACGCGGCTTTTGAGGAACTACCTATAGGACCGAAGCCTGCTCTACGACACGACACAGGGCCAACGATGGATGGAAATTACCTCGGGTGTTGCCCAGGGATCTATCCTTGGTGCGGACCTATGGAACGTGTCTTGTGATGGGCTATTGTGACTTGAGATGCCAGATGAGTCGCGCTTGGTCGGCTATGCGGATGATATTGCGGCTCTGGTCACTGAACGCACCGTTGAACAGACGGCTAGGTATGCTAATGCGCCGAGTGAGGGACGGATGACTGCTCGCGGGCTCAGTTTAGCACTGGAGAAAACCGAAGTGGTCATCTTGACAAAAAAGAGAATCCCTAGAGTAAGGATGATCAGTATTGGAGATATACGAATCGAATCGAAGCCATCGGTGAAGTACCTGGGGCTACTGATCGAGTCGAAGATGAGTTTCTCTGAGCAAATCAGGGCAACGGCTGAGAAGGCTGCTTTGGGAGAATCGAGAGTCAGCCAACGTAGAGGGACCCAGCCCATCAAGAAGATACCTCTTGATGAGTGCTGTAGGGTCAGTGCTACTATGTAGAGCAGTGGTATGGGGCGACGTTCTCAGTAAGGGGGTTTATCGGAAACGCTTGCCACAAGTACAAAGAAGAGAAGCACTGAGAATTGCATCTTCGTATTGGACAGCCTCTGAATCGGTGGTGAGAGTTATTGCAGGCGTGACACCTATCGTCCACCTTGCTAGAGAGCGTTGCGCTATTTACGTGCGTCGAAACGAGGATGCGAGGCAGATGGTTGTCCGCGAGGACAGACAGTGCTTGCTCAACGATTGGTAGCAGTCTTGGGTGAATTGCACGAAGGGAAGGTGGACTGCGCGCCTCATCCCGCCATGGCTAAATCGGAGGCATGGTGAGACTGGCTTCTATCTGACCCAGCTTTTGAGCGGGCATGGGTGTTTTCAGTCTAACCTGCACAAGATCGGTAAGTCACGGTCCCCTGATTGTCGGTTTTGCCCAAGAGAGGGCAAAGGGAATTCTACAGGGAGACGAGAGAGCTCACCCCGGATAATAAAGTCGCGGTAATGCTCGAATCGGTTGACAAATGCAAGCAGGTGGCACATAATGCTCGGGCAGTCCTAAAATATAAAAGGGACTCACAGCAGCCGGGGTGTTGGGGCTGGGGGATCGCTCTTCTGGCAGTTCCTTTTCCCCTCTCCCCTCCCGCTAGGAAAGAGATCCCCAGCTTGAAGGCGCCTCACGGCGTAAAAAACGAGACCTGGGCCGAAATAATGTGTCAAACGGTTCCAGGCTGGGCTCTCAGGTTGACAGGAGAGCTTTTTCGTGGGTAGTCCAGTCGCAATCTTGCGAGCATGGGAGTCTCACACTCTGTGCATAAGTCGCATTCACTTCCCTACCACAAACAAAAAAAAAATAATAATGTTCTTTTGGATAGCCGGTTTTCTTTCATTCCCTCTAACTAGCCCATGCATTATAATTTACGTAGCTTTGCGCAAGAGAAAACATGTGGATCGTCAAAACATTCACACAACTCATCTTTGTAACGTAGTCTCCACTCTGTTTCTTGTTTCATGGGGCCGTCAATTTTTCGAAGCACTGCGCGTTCAAATGCGTCTACTGCTTTTTTGGATACGGTCGTCAAGGTACGTGCTCTACTTCCATATTAAAACAGAGCTTTGACTAGTATTATGTGAAAGCGGAGCTTATTTTGTCTGTACCCCACTCTGGATCTTAGAGCGGGAAGTGCGGAGTAATATGCTTTATTTGTGGCGATTATTTGGCGTCCAATCTCACCCGTTCCGGTGGCGCTTCCATTCACGTTGGCTCCAAGGTATACCAAATTATCCATACTTTCAAGGTTGTAGTTGCCTATGGTGGAGTTTTGTTGAACTGGAGTTTTCTTCCGCATTTGAGTCATGAATTTAGTTTTATTTTCATTAACTCGTAGGAAAATTTGGTTTGGTTCAGATTCTAGGCTCATAGATGCTCCTTTGGCATCTAAGATTAAAAGTTCCATAATATAACCATGCCGCCGGAATGGAGGTTGGGCGAGGGGCTAACTCCCTGTCCCTGGAAAACTTTATATTGTTTCGAAACCTGCAGATAGGCCTCGGAATGGATTGGACTCACGGCAACGACCTCGCAAACGAAAAAAGGACTATGGCATTGGATCCTGGAATGTCAGATCACTCAATTACCCTGGCGCTGTTAAGGACCTTTTACAACAGGCCAGTCATTATCAATTAAAAATACTGGTGGTCCAGGAATCGAGTTGGACTGGAAACGACGTTCAAGACATGAGATCGCACACAATATACAAAAGTGGGAAGCCTACTGGAAAACGAGAATTCGGAGTGGCCTTCATTGTGGATAGGGAGTTCAAATCGCACGTTTTTGATTTTAAGGTAGTCAATGAACAGTTGTGTGCGATCCGTATAAAAGCGAAATTTTTCAAAATCTGGCTGATTAATGTTCACGCCCGACCGAAGTAAAGGATGAAGAAACGAAGGAATCGTTTTACAACCACCTGGAAAGACTGGTCGACTCATTGCCCACAAACGAAACAAAAATAATTCTGGGTGATTTCAACGCTAAGGTTGGCAATGAGCTATCTCATCGGGGAACGACTAGTGGATATAGCCTCCATGATGAAACAAATGACAACGGCCCGCGCCTGATTGACTTTGCATGTAGCAGAAATCTAGTCATACGTTCGTCGTGCTTCCCACATCGACGCATTCATAAAATGACCTGGGTATCACCGGATGGCAACACACAAAACCAGATCGATCACGTTCTAATCCAACAACGTTGGGTCTCGAGCATACTTGACGTTCGTACATACCGAGGAGCCAATTGTTACTCAGATCATTACTTGATCAAATTAACCTATCGATATTGTGTGTCAAAAGCATATTCCGCGAAGACCAGCCCGCTACAAAAATTTGACATCGAAAGGCTCTGAACGGCGTCGGTGGCCGAAAATTTCACGGAGACCCTCGACAGTCAGCTCGCTCCCATCTTATCAGACGCATCATAAAAGACAAGCAACGAGCTCTGGATGAAAGTGAAAGCGGCTATCAGGACCGTGGCAGAACAGACGATCGGACATCAAGCCTGGCACCAGAGGAATGATTGGTTTGATGATGAGTGCCAGAATGCGTTAGATAAAAAGAATCAGGCGTACAAAAAATACGTAGCTAGCAAGACCAGGACGAAGAGAGAACACTATGAAAATCTCAGAAGAGTAGCGAATAAGATAATTAGGATTAAGAAACGGAAGCACTATGACAACAAATTGAGAAGTATAGATGTAAGTTTAGCGAGCAATAACCCAAGAGAAGCATACAAAGTAGTGAAAAGCCTGAAACGTGGTTATCAGCCCAAAACCACGCTCTGTCATGATGACAGCGGCAATATAATCGCTGATGAAATCAAGCCTTAGGAAAGATGGGCATCATATTTCAAGAGCCTCCTTATCTCTCCGCACAGCTCCAGAACGTCGAAGCCTATAGATATCTGCGGAGAACTTCCTTTGGCCCCACCAACTCTGGATGAAGTTTGTTCCATCATCAAAGCCCGAAAGAATAATAAAGCGCCGGGCATTGATGAGATTCTGATGGAGCTCATCAAATACGGTGGCAGTAGTGCTCATTAAGCTATGCACAAAATCTTCCAGTACATTTGGCGACAAGAACATATGCCGCAAGAGTAGAGCTTTGGCTCTAGAGTACGTCGTAAGGAAGCTACCTGTCGATACGCGAGGTACATTACTACACAAGTCGAGCAAAGTAGTGGCCTATGCGGACTACATCCACATCCACGGTCATTAACAACTGTCAAAGAACTCTTCCTGAAACTTGACAGCGAAGCAAAACTAGTAGGGCTACAAATCAACGAAAATAAAACAATGTTCATGACGCAGTTGCAGAAAAACACCTCAAATACACAAAATATCACACTTGGCGAATACTGTATCGAAAATGTTACTGAATTTGTGTATTTAGGTGCCGAAACAATGAAAACGGGAAATGAAAGAAACGAAATACGCCAGCTGCATACACAGGAAAACAAAGCTCCAAGTATACAAATCTGTGGTAAGACATGTGTTATGCTATAGGTGTGTAACATGGACCTTAACCCAAGCATCCGCGAATATATTGAACGCCTTTGAGCGAAGGGTTCTGAGCCGAATAATCGGAGCGAAGCAAGACGAGGACCAATGGCGAATTCGATACAACCATGAGCTGTATGAAATTTTTGATGAACCGGAGGTCTCAAGGATTGTAGTCACTGCGGAAGCTGCAATGGGCTGGACACATGAACCGTATGGTCGAACAACGGATACCCAAGAAGATATTCGTTGGGAGAACTGAAGGCCAGTGGCCAGTGGAGAAACCGAGGAAACGCTGGTCTGACTCGGTCGACGAAGACAGTTCATCGCTGCTCCGATTTCGGAATTGGAAGACGCGGCCAATGAGCCGAGATAGTTGGAGATGCTGTTTGCAGGAAGCGAAGGCGCAAAAGGGGCTGTAGTGCTAAGAAGAAGAAGAATATTGACGCCACCAGCATATACTACCAATTGTGTGGACTTGAACATTAGTGTAATCGAGGTTTCAGCTGACGTCTTTTTGATAATGTGTTCCTGCACAATATTAAAGAGCTTTGGGGCAAGTCCATCATTTTGTTTTAAGCCTGATTCCCTTATGAACTTATCCATTGAAACACCGTTTATCGTGACTTGGGACTCTGTGTTTAGCATCTTGATATTGACCATACGGACTAGTTTTGTTGGGACGCTAAAGTCAAGCCATAGTTTGTATATCGCATTCCTGTTGACAATGTCGTATATTTGCTTAAAGTCTACAAGGAGTTAGTGAATATTATAGTGGGTTGGATATTAAATTGCCAGCACTTTTCAAGCACCTGCTTTCCTGAGAATATTTGGTCTATTGTAGACCGATCACTTCAAGATTCTCCCTAATATTCTTCTATAATACTTTCTTAGTATGGTTCTAGTTTTCTTTCTATGATTTTGGAGAGCAATGCCTCTATAATTTTTGCACTTTAATTTGTCCCCCTTTTTGTTTACGGATTATATTATAGTTTATTGCCAGTCTTTTGATAATTGGTCTTCTTGCTGTATTCTGCATATTAGAGTCGACACAGAAGGTTATTTAGATGTGAACTCAGGCTCTGGAGCTGTTCTGCTCGTATGCCATTTATACGGGGAGCCTTATTTTTCTGAGATCTGCTACTGCCGCCTGTACTTCATCTTTGTTTGTTGGTGAGACTGAGACCTCTTGCTCTGCTTCTGAAATGCTTACAGCTTCAGTTGTTGTTTGGGATGATGTGAATACCTTCTGCAAATATTGCAGCCCACTGTTTTTTTAATTTTGACTAGGCTACACATGATTGCTCCTTCTACACTTTTTCAAAGATTCGTTTGCGGACCGAAGACGTCTGGGGATGCCAACGTTCTCTAATGGATGTCTCGATGCGGAAAATGTATGGAGCTTACTGTGTAGCCTCTGCTAGCAGCAAAGTATAACAGAGGTTGTCCGTTGTCGCTGTTCTCTGCATGGAGGCTATGTCCTTCAATTGTTCCTCTATGCGCCATTTCTTGGCCGATTTTTGCATTGAAATCACCCAAAATAATTTAAATTTCGTTTAACGGCAATGCATCGACAGTGGGTTTTGAAGGTACTGTAAAATTCTTAGTTGATTGCCTCTTCCCTATCTTCTGTGGGCGCATGACAGTTGACCAGCGAGACATTAAAAAATTTGGTCTTGCTACGAATCGCACAGGGCCTTTCGTTAACGGGCTTGAAGTCCGCAATAATTAATTTAAGTGTGTTATTAACAATAAAAGCCACTCAAAACTCAAACTTGCAGTTTTCCATTGCTAAATACGGTGCACATTTGCATGTCAAATATGCTTTTAACGGGCTATCTGGTTTATTGCCCTGCAAGGATGATGAATCTGTATTTCTTCATCTCATTCAGAAGTTGTGGCAGTGCATCTGGTCTGTTCAACAATCTAACATTCCAAGCTCCAAAAGAATCCTCCTTTATACGTTGTGATAGTCGTTGCTGATTCTCCAATCCGATCCAATGCTGTTATTCTGTTTCCATTTGAAATAAATACTAAGTGGGGTGTTTTCAGCGCTTCAACTTATTCAATTTTCGGTCCAAGAGTGGTCTTTTTTTTTATATAGCTGCCAACTAGCTGATTAGGGTGCCCTCTATCAGCCTCCTGAGGACGCGTCCGATGGGGGACCGAAAGCCGTACACGGACATGCCTTTAGCGAGCATTTTATCTGATTTGGCAAATGCTATCAGCTGTTCCAGCAAATATGGTGTTGGATTAAATTCAAGTGGAATACTTGAACCACATGCAAAGTTTCGAGGTCTGTGCAATCGAATCTACAAAAAAGAGAACGGTAGCCATATGATTGAAGCACAATACTACCTCGAATACTGGCCCTCTGTATGCAAGGATGGAGGCTTAGTGTGTTGTATGAACTTTGGTGTTGAGTAGTGCGTAGCCTGGCAATGTTAAATTGAATCAAGATTTTCTCAAATATTGGAGTGAACCGTTATTTGATGCAGGGTTGTTTGGAAATTAGTAAGTGGATATCAGGCCGGACAACTTTATCATTAGCGTGCGAATCAAATAATGTAAATCTTGTATATATTATCGTTAAGCTATAGATAGTTGCACAAGCTTTAACTTCCATACAAAAACTTCAAATGTCACATCATTCTCGAGCATCACTTCAAAGTAAATCCTTTTCCTCCTCCAAGTTAAACTCAGATTGGTTTGTTCATCCAATTAAAATGTACTCGTATGTCTTTTATACCATTGTGGTTCGTAGGCGTAGATGCGCTGCCTCTCTGACATGAAAGCAAGTGGCCTGGCCCTTCTTCCGATGGCGAGTGTCAAGAGAGTAAGGTTATCTTTTCTTCAAAAAGAAAGGGGATCACAGGAAGCCACACGAATAAAATGTCCCTCAATAAATCAATTCGGGATATGTCTGCGAATCGATAGAACCCTTTGCATCTTAGGTGATACCGGTAGCTGATCGGGGTAAAGCTCCGTTACTTCAGTCCGGGAAAAAAACTAAGTGGACTGCAAGGAGGGAGCAGACATAGTTCACTTACGATCGCACACCCTCTGTCTTAAATTGATAAATATATCCATGTGCCACTATAGGACAATTACTCTCACCTCATAGTTTTCCAGCTACAGGTGTCCAAAATGATAGAAGAACAGGCTCGTAGTTAAGAATACATACGGTGCTACAAACATGACAATATCCTTACAGAAGTGCTGCACGAAACCATTTGTCAAGTTGTCAACTCGACGGAAGTTAGGTGGTAAATTAACAAATTCTATTTTACTAGAGTTTTTTAAAATAAACCTTAAAAGCACCTATACAACCCTGCTTGCACAATCTATTATCTCTGAAATTAGGCACTTTTCTAAAACTGCCGTGTAAATGAGAGTAATTCATATGCCTTTCATATCTAATTATCCTTCAAAATTAGTGTATATCTTCTAAAGAGCCATCTGAATTTTCGGAAGGTGGTAAGTTTCGTTAAATTGTCATTTTTAAGCATATATCTAACTAGCTATAACTTTTGATTAGTCTGACATATTGTCTGGCTAATTTTTTGACAGGCTCCATTAGACAAAATGTTTAGAGTAAGATTTGTAAATTTTGTAATTTACGCTAAACAATCTTGAAATTTCACAAGCATGTATATTGATATAATACCCTTCAACCCACAAAATGTCATTAGAATCAAGTGTGATAAAGTCATTTCAAATATTGTACATGGAAATAATCAACAAAATATTGTGATGGATGCAATATGTTTCAAATCGACCTAGACACTAAAATTTTCTCAAAATTTCAGGGATAGAGTTAAATATGTTCGACTGGTAAAGTATTCAAAAAATGTATTCAAAACGGAACAAAATGGCGGCTGTTTTGTTTTTTTTTATATAAACCGTCGATTTTTCCTATATAATTGAACGATTGCTCATATATCCATCGATTCATAATTCAAGTTACTGATTCATGTCAGGAGAAAAGTATTTTGTAACCTTAGAATGTTACAAAGCCGTTCTGATAGGTGCACTATCCTACCTACTCGTGTTGTTTTATCTAATAAGACAGATTATTTTTAGCTTTTCACTATTGTATTTTATGGCTGCCATTCATAGTAATAACGAACTACTGCTCTCTTAGCAAAGCCCACTTCGATCCTTTGCTACACCTCTACCTAACCTTTTAATAAAAGGATCTTTGAAATTACACCTAAACAAAATCTAAAATTTATACTTTAACGTAACTTACTGGTGCAGGAGTTACAACTGGAGGAACACATTGTCCAGTATTCACAACACACTGAGTTGTGGACTTATCAAAGTAGAATCCTTCCTCACATAATTCGTCCACCAATTCGCCGTTGGTGCATGTTATAAAAGCCTGGCAATTTTTATCGTTAGGCAAAACTGCATCTGGAGGAATACCTCCTGGGCAAAATTCCTGCAAAAAAGAGGCGAATTTCAATAAAAAAATAACAACTTAAAAATAATAGTAATTTCAAATTTTCAAAAAAAAATTAAGAAAACTTAAAAGCTGTCGAGTACATTGGTGACCAATCTAGGACACTTATTTCTTGTTCAATTTTTATTTCAAACCATTGAAGTTCCTTGATGGCCCGGAGAATATTTGCGAAACTTCTTTACTTACGTTCGGTTTTCCAGTTGTAGTTGAGGTCGTTGATGTAGATAATGTTGTTGTAGGTCTTGGAGTGGTAGTTGTTGTTGTGGTCGTTGAAGTAGTCGTTGATGTTGAAGAAGTTGATGTTGATTGGGTAGTAGTAGTTGTTCCTTCTTCTAATTTACATGATAATGTAGAGGGATCGAAAACTAAATCGCCCGGACATGCGATATGTTCCATATAATCACCAGAACATATGTAAAACTTGTGTCGGTCAAACTCATCTGGTATAATACCATCAGGTTTGAGGTTCCCACAGCCCTAAAAGTGAGAGAGAAAAATGAGATTTTTTTTTTTTGTGTAGGAATCTGTTAGGAAAAAGTAAATGCTAAATTCTATTATTTTTTTGAAAAATTTGGCATGACAATCTAACAAACACGCAGTTTCCCGCGTATTTTATTAAATATTTTTATGGAGTTCTTCGTAGCACTACAGCCCCTGTCAGGCTTCTGCTTCCTGCAAATAGCGCCAAGTGGGATATTTTGTGTATTTGAGGTATTTTCTTCAACTGTGTCGTGAGCTTTGTTTTATTCTCATTGATTTGTAGCCATACTAGTTTTGCTTCCTTGTCGAATTTCAGCAAAAGTTCTTTGTCAGTTGTTAATGACCATGAAACAATTTTGATGTTGTCGGCATAGGCTACTACTTGGCTCGGCTTGTACAGTAATGTACCTTCCTTATGACGTACTCCAGAGCCAAATTGAATAGCAATGGGGTCAGTCCATCTCCCTGCTTTAGTTCGATATTTGTGTCAAAGGCATCAGTGAGTTGGTTATTGATGCGGGCTTTGGAGGCCATCAACATCATTTTGGTAAGAGTGACTAATTTGGCTGGGATGCCAAAGCAATGTATTATTTGGTATAGTATGTAACAATCAATACTATCGTATGCTTGCATAAAGTCAACGAAAATTTGGTATATGTCTATGTTGAAATTTCAGCAATTCTCAAGTACCTCCTTGACTGTGAACAATTGGTCTATTGTCGATCTACTTTCTCGAAATCCACCTTAATATTCCCCGACAATACTGTTGGCGTATGATACGATTTCGTTTTCTATGATCTTTGAAATAGCTTGTCACCTTTTTTGTATATAGGGAATATACATTTTTCGGTATATGTTCTTGTTGTCAAATATGTTTTATGACTTTGAAAATAGCTAAATGAACACTACTACCACCATATTTTATGAGCTCCATCGGAATCTCGTTGATACCTGGCGCCTTATTATTCTTTAGGGGTTTGATGGTAAAACAAACTTCACCCAGAGTTGGTGGGGCCAATAAAAGCTCTCCGGAAACATCCATAGACTACGATGTTCTGGAACCGTGTGGACGATTAAGGTGGTCCTTGAAATATGATGCACATCTTTCCTTAATCTTGGTTTCGTTAGCGGTAATATTGCCGATGTCATCACGACAGAGCGTGGCTTTGGGCTAATAACTACGTTTCAGGCTTTTCACTACTTTGTATGCTTGTCTTGTGTTATTGCTCGCTTAACTTACATCGATACTTCTCAGTCGGTCGTCATAGTATTTTTTTTTCTTGAATTTAATTATCTTATTCTCTACTCTCCTGAGATTCTCATAGTGTTCTCTCTATTTCGAATACATAGGTATTCTTTGTATGCTTGACTTTTTTTGTATAACGCATACTGGCACTCATCATCGAGTCAATAAATTGCGCCGGCCTTGATTTCCGATTGTGAGTTCTGCCATGGTCTTAGTAGCCGCTTTCATTTCTATTCAAAGTTTGTTGCTTGTTTTCTGCGATGCGTCTGGAAAGATGAGAGCCAGCTGGTTTTCGAGGGCTTCCGTGAAATTTCCGGCCACAGAAGCCATTTAAAGCCATTCGATGTCAATTTTTTTTATCGGGCTGGTCTTCACTGAATATGCCTTATACATACAACATCGATAGATTAATTTGGTCAAATAATGATCTGAGTTACAATTGGCTCCTCAGTCTGTACGGATGTCAAGTATGCTCGAGGCCCAACGTTGTTGGATCAGAACATGGTCGATCTGGTTTTGTGTGTTGTAACCTGGTGATTGGACAGATTACCGATATCCAATTTAACAATTTTTCTCATTTGTAATTCAAACCATTGTGTAAAGATTTGCTTACAGATTTGAATATGTCGAAATGTCGAAAATTTAGACCATCGCGATTTTTTTGGCATGCTAGGAGCATTTTCTGGTCAAAATAACCATAAACTTAGTTTTGTTAATTTTTTCTTTCAAAATGACAATTTTCTATTCCAAAACCCATTTTCAATAATTAAAAGCTTGTTTGGTACATTTACCACTCCAAAACCTCAACAATTTGGTTTACCAATAATTTAATAGACTTCAGGATTTCTTACTACATTTCCGGGCTTTTTTCTGAAGAAACAGTTTTTATATTATTCAGAATAGAACATTCAAAAGCCCTTGTTCATATTCAGTGCTGTTTCATAAGAAATGAGCTATTTTGGTTTTAAACACAATTCCATTTTATCAATTATTTGAGTTACTTTAGTTGGTGTTGATTCACCATTTGTTGTTGAAGTTGTTGCTGAAGTTGTAGTAGTCAATTTTTCTTGGATACATGTTGAAGTTTGAGGGTCGAATATAGTATCATTAGCACATTCAAGATGCTTCAAATAACCATCGATGCAAATATAGAATTTATGCTTGTCATATTCACCAGGTATCATATCTCCCGTTGACAAGCTGCCGCAGTTCTGAAAAATTACATCGATTTGACAGTTAAAAAGCTGAAAAGACGCTGAGATGATAATGTTTAAAAAATATATTGAACTTAGGATCCCATTGTGATTTATGGAATTCATGACTTTATGTGAAGGGTTACTTTAGCAGTACTTACTCCTGATGGTTCTTCTGTCGTTGTTGATGATGGTTCAACTGTGCAATTGTAGCAATATAGATTGACTTTGTCAAATATCAAACCAGTTGGGCATGTATGTTGATTCAGGAAGCCATTCACGCATATGTAGTATTTATTGATATAGAACTCATCGGGCAGCATGTCTCCTTCTTTCAATGGACCACAACCCTGAAAGTGAAAGTCAGTTTGAAATGAGTTGAAATCGCATTTTATTTGCAGGTAAATCTAGTCATTACAGTAATACCACCAGTACACTGGTTTGGTTTGGGTTTTTCCTCTGTACTCTCTGTACTTGAGAACTGGTACCGAAAACTAACTTATGATTGATAAAATCGGTATTGAACAAACTAGTACCAGAACCAGTACTGAAAACGACCTGATACTGGAGAAACCCTACTCTAAGTTAAATATCTCAGTTGGTACCACCAGCTGGGAGTCCGAATTTCTCATGGACTCCTTAATTTTCAAAAAGCATATTACGAATAGATTGGCCATCAATTCAAAAGCCAAATAATATTAAGAGAAATTTTCCGTCACATAAATGATCCACATAAATACATTTCAAATGTTTCCATGAAAATGTATTCAACATATCACACTTACTTTCTGAACTTTGGGGGCTACCATGCTTAATTTAAGCTTTTGATTTGGGTTATCTTATGGAATATCTATTTTAGAGTCTCATCAGCCAATGTGCTGATTCCATTCAAATCGAAGTTTTACACTGCATAAGTGAAAAATATCCAACTTTTATTGAAAACTCAGCTTATAATATAAATTTTTAAATTTTCTACTTTTTTTTAATTTATCATCCAACATCAATATTATTATTTTCTTTGAGTTTCCAGCAATCCTATATAATTGATGAAAAATGCTCTTTCCATTGAGCTTTTTCCACGGAAACTCGTTCTGGAATGAGGTTTGTCACGTTAAAAATGTTGACGATACGTCATAACAAGCGATTCCGGTTGGGGGCCTTGGGGTCTCGACTAGCCCATGTAGACGGGGTAAGTAAGCGCCACTCGCCAATCCTAGAATTGCCCACAGGAGCCAATTGGCTTGAGGCTACACGGAATGGTCCTTCCACCAGAATAACCACTGGCAACCTTTACTCGGCTCGTCGAGCCACTTAGCACCACTTTCACTAACTTCCATTTAGAACACTAATTCTCACAAAAGAAAACTAACTGCCACCAAGGAAAAAAAACAACCTCCACTAAAGAGAACGTCTGCGCAGATTTAAATCCCCGACGGGAAGGATCCTTACGCACTCCAGGCCAAATATACGCCTTCCGCCAACACTGCACGCTCCACGCGCAAAAACATTGGCTGAAACACAACACGAAAATTTCATATAGAAAATTAAACTATAAATCAATATGATTTCGGTTTAAGCCGAAATTATTATTCATAAGATTAAAGATCTTAACACTTGCACAACTTCCTTACTTACTACGTTGGGACCCCGTCAATGATTGAAATCCTCACACTTCAACTCGCCGCAGCCTGAATCGGTTTCCTTCGCTAGTTGTCTCGAGCAATTTTCCCTTCTTCGACGCTTCTTCCTTCTGAGGTTCTTCACTTGTTGACTAGCAAAATGTTTTGTACTTCCTTCTGGTAACTTGCACTTGTTCGCCAGCAAGATGTTCCATCCTTCTATGTTGCTCACTGGCCAAATGTCCGTTAGAGAGAGAGACCGTTTCCATCGTCACTGGCTCATTTATCAACTTGGTCCAACGGCTCTTTAACTTGAGTTGAAGAACCCAAGTTCAAGGCCACAACATCCACCACGGCTGCTCAACCTGGCAGCTGTAATGAATTTCTTCTTTCTGATCGAACGCGGAACCGACCTCTCATCGGTTCTAGACGTTAAGTCTGAGTAGTGCCAACGGATGGTACCAACAGGTCAACCAATCCGTGCACCGTAACCCATTCATGCGGTGACTGCTTGTCGGCCAGCTAGTTCGGAGAGGATTTCGGTCGCGGGTCTCCGAATGGATTACGCTCAATTACAATATTTCAGTCACCTGAACTTGCCCGTTTTCCAAACGCGTCAACAATTACTCATCCAGAACGAGAAACCTACATTACGTTAGTTCTGGATGCGATCTATCCACAGATCTCAAATCAAAAAAACGCTACAAAATCCCATAGGCGCGTTACCGATTCACCGACGCGGTACCGAAAAATATACTACTCG
Source organism: Odontomyia ornata (assembly GCA_963969285.1). Taxonomy (NCBI): domain Eukaryota; kingdom Metazoa; phylum Arthropoda; class Insecta; order Diptera; family Stratiomyidae; genus Odontomyia; species Odontomyia ornata. Next base: position 79,005,386 of record OZ017741.1, read on the forward strand.
AACTTAAACCGAAGAAAACTACTCTAAAGAAATGACGAAACAAGCAAAGGTACCGCGTACCGCGCGCGACGCGACACCGACTTCAGCGGATTTGCCGAAACCCTAACCTCGCGACGGCATACCTACCCTGCACTTCCCTTCCACGCTGAAAAAAAAACGAGCCACTGAAAAGGAAAGTCGTTAGTTATCTAGCAATTCATGTTATCTTTTTATTTAGTTCCTAAAAATATGTATAATTTTTCTATTAATATTTCTATTTTTTCTGCTGTTATTCTCTATACAACACTATTGAGTAGTTAATAATAATAATATAATTGTGGTTTTAAATTTTAATTTAATAATTACTACTATCACTAACATCAGACGAATAGATGTAGAAACCTTTCCATTTAATTATTTTTCTTTTAGATCATTTGTAGTAATGAGTTACTTGACTACGAACGTTATTTACTTTTCAAGTTTAATTAATGAATAGATATGATTAAAAATTTTCCGGGTGTGTGTGTGGGTGTTTGCGTTTATCAATTTTTATTTCAGTTATCTGTTCGTAATAATAATTTTATTTACTTTTATTTGTTGAAATTTTCAGGAAATTATTTAAACTTTGATGTTGCCTGTATTTAAAGGTAGATAAATATTTTACCCAGATTATAAAAATTAAAACTTTGTTTTCTATTTTCAACATAGAATTCAACTTGGTATAACTTTTACTTCATTTCCATTTTGACGCATACAAGAGATTCACTTAAACCGATGCTTTGGATTATTTGTGTGTGCATACGAGTATTCATCTTATTTTTTTTTTTATATCAAAATTTAGATCGACTGTGATTTCAAGTATGAGGAAAGAATAAAGAAGCAATAGTATTTTTACAATGGGATTGAGTAAAATTAAAATGAAGTAAAAAGTCATAAATAACTAACGTAAAACTCATTAATTTCTGGAAAATTTTCGATTAAGCATATTTATATAGCGAGTGATTTAAGACATTTCTGTGCTCCTTCTGTTAAATAATTTCAAAATTTTACTGCTATACTTCAAAGAATAATCACATTTCATTTTAAAATAAAATATTACACAGGCAGTATATATAGATTGGTAGGGATTATGTCGTTTTTTTTTCCAAATAATTGCTTGGGTTGAGATCTATGATATAATTCAAAGACAATGGATCCCAATTCTGTAGGCGAAAGCTCTCCGTACTGAACTTTAAAATAACAAAATCGTTTTACTATGACGAAAACATCGCTTTTGATTAATGTTTAAATTCTGAGAATGCCAAATCGTAGGTTATAATTTTACTTATTCCGGTTAGTTGAGGTTCCCACTTGTTTTATGTGATTAACGTAGGCCTTTAAAGTTTCGCTTTGATTTGACGAAGCCACTCCGTGTTCCTTTATTTACCTTTATATTCTTTCGATCGCGACATGCCCTTTAATCTACGCCGGATTATTATAATCGCGATATGACTACGGCGAAATATTATAATCGCGATATACTAGTTGTTTTTTTTTTTTACTATTAACGGTTAGAACATTATCCATCCCGATTAGTGCACTTCAGGGATCTTGTTATTAAAACCACGAAATCGTTTCAACTTCCTCTAAGTTATTATTTGGTGCGGCAAAAACTCGTTAGTAAGAACCTGTTATCAACCCCCTACTAACCGCAATTAACTTACTTCAATTGTCAACTATTTCGATTATTGTGTATCAGCGCTATTTCCAATGAAGGTAATAGTATAACGATTCATTATTAGCCAATTACAAATATAAAACGTTATCTAAATTTGTTTTTTTTTTGTTTATGTAAAAATTGCCTCGAGTTTCTCCAAGCTCTTGTTGACTAAGTCCTAATAGTTCTAGTGATAATTGAATCTAACTGATACATTTGGCAATAAACATTATAATTTAAATGAGTTTCAGCTTTCAGGACTTGAGCTTAATATTGTTTAGAAGAAAATTATTAAATGAATGGACGTCACGCTAACTAGTATCTTTTATACAACCAATAAAATTTAAACTACTACTGACTATTTTCTTTTTCTTCAAATATATCAATTTCGTTTTCCTGTGGCAATTGTGGTGTTACTTCAACTTCGATTCCCGCATCAACAATTGTAAACTCGTCGACTTCATTTGTTACTATTTCTATAATTTTGTTTTCAGCTGACTGCATGAAAGTCCTCACATCTGCCAACAATTCCTCTTCTGGAACTTCTTCTTTGATACCGACTGAATGTTTTATCGAAGGTATATTTCCACTTAGTCCGCAGTTCACGCAACGTTAAATTTGATGAGGTGATCAGCCGCTGCATAGCTTCGCAATAATAGCAGCAAAGCTCTAGTGGATCACAATACCGAGTCAGTTCATTGTCACAATTGTCACCACTTTTCAAAAAGACATCAGACCATTCAAGAAAATTGTTTGCAGATGCGAAAACCTTCATGCAACCAGCTGAAAACAAAATTATCATACGAACGCAACAATTTTCGCTCAGGATTCCTTCTCATTCTTCGGCATTTTCTTGCGATTTTCTATCAAGAATGAGGTTAGAGACGGAACTCGGGAGATATCCGTTAGCAGACTTACCTTTCTATAGATATTTTCGGCACAAACGAGAACGAATACCGGAATCTGCCGCAACCAACAATTAGCAGCTGCTATCTTTGATTGCTTTCGATATTTTGCATCCAAGCCACAATACAATCACCAACAAGTACGGTCCGTTCATACAAATTTCCGAATTTTGCGATTCACTACAATGGACACGATTAGCAGACGACAACCACGAAAAACGAAACCGACATGTGGCTGTCAAAAATTCCGGTTGTCACCTCGGACAAAACATCTGTGTGTGGAATGGCACACCATATGGCGGCAATGTGCCTCTCCCGATGTCGCCAGTGGCATAGTTTTCTCGATGGCCACGGTGGAGGGGCATTTCCAGATGGCTATGTCTCGAAATGTGCCGGGGTTGGATTAATTCTATATTTCGAATATTTATATCCACGGATCTAAATATTTGGACAGAAAAAAAAATATTTTCTGCACAACGATATCCGCACCACAGATGAAGTCCGCTGGCACTTCGAGGACATATCCATCTGGCCGGTTACAAGGGTTCGGGATCGGAATCACTTCGATTCCTGGGCGTAGGCGTCACATTACACAGCGTTTACCTTAGACGCAAACCCAGCTTTTTTTGGTGGCCATTTTTCTTTCGCGCACAGTCCTGCATTATCGACAACAGCCTTATCGATTTGTTTTGGTTGAAGTGTCTACTAATGTGTTGATGCTTGTGACTACGTGCGCGTATGTTTACGTTCGTCGCGAGATGTTTTAAAGTAATTGTGCTCGCCGTAATTGTGCCCGTGAAGGGATGTTTCGGGCAATCAGCCCGAGGATCTCGTAAGTACATCTAAATTCGCCAAATACTTTTGTTTTTTAGCAATTCTTCATACCACTGCCAGTCTCAACCAGCGCGGTACTAAGAAGTTGGGTACCCGCAGGATTCTTTACTTTTGGAATAAATTCCTACATACAACTGCTGGTCGTTGCTAGTATATTCCTAGTGTCGCAAGCTTTTCGTACGAATGTTTATCGCGAAGATGTTTTACGGTATAAAGATGGAAACTGCATCGATGCCAGATATCAATGCAACGGCCACATCGATTGCCTCGATCATTCGGATGAAGAGAATTGCAAGAACGAACATGTTTAACGGCATAATGGTTTCTTTGTGCTGACAATAAGACCGGCTTATCGCACAAATTTGTCTGCGATGGAAATGACTATGAAATCGATGTACATATATTGATCCATCAAAGTTTGGCTGGTTGTGTGATTGGAAAGGCAGTTATATTGTGACGCAGTGCGGCGCTGAGAAGGAAGTCGATAATGTATTGGCTGGCTCAATAGCTGAAGATTGTTTCTTTGCAATGCGGCCATTCAGCCAAGGATACACTTTAAATTTCATCGACGGGGAAATGTATGAGAAGTCACCATTCACTTTGCTCGACTTTTTGCAACAACGCAAATGCTGGCTTGTAGGGCATTCGAAACTGATCTCTCTAAAGTACAAACTTCTATAAGGTATAAGTGTTTATTCGTGGGTAACAATGCCATAATTCACTTCCAATATTATTTTTGCCGGGCTCTACCCAATCCCCTGTCCAAATCGAATGGACTTTGTATAGGGTTTTATTGGCGCCGTGAATATTTCTTCTTCTTCTTCTTCTTGGCGCTACAGCCCCTCTCAGGCCTTTGCTTCCTGCAAACAGCGCCTCCAACTGTCTCGGATCATTGACCGCGTCTTCCGATTCTGAAACCCGAGCAGCGATGAACTGTCTTCGTCGATCGAGTCAGACCAGCGTTTCCTCGGTTTCCCCACTGGCCTCCAGCCTTCAGTTCTCCCAACGAATACCTTTTTGGGTATCCGTTGTTCGTTCATACGATTTATGTGTCCAGCCCATTGCAGCTTCCGCAGTCTTATAACCGTTGAGACCTCCAGATTGTCAAAAATTTCACACAGCTCATGGTTGTATCGAATTCGCCATTGGTCCCCGTCTTGCTTCGCTCCGATTATTCGCCTCAGGATCCTTCGCTCAAAGGCGTTGAATATATTTGCGGATGCTAGGGTTAGGGTCCATGTTTCACACTCATAGCATAACACAGGTCTTATCACAGATTTGTATACTTGGAGCTTTGTTTTTCTGTGTATGCCGCTGGTCTCCAAGATTGTCAATACTGAATAAAATATTTTATTTGCGAGCTGTATTCTACGGCGTATTTCGTCTCTTTCATTGCCCGTTTTCGTTATTTTGGCGCCTAAATACAAAAATTCTGTATTCGCCAAGTGTGATATTTTGTGTATTTGAGGTTTTTATTTCTCAACTGCGTCATGAGCTTTGTTTTATTTTCATTGATTTGTAGACCTACTAGTTTTGCTTCGCTATCGAGTTTCAGGAAGAGTTCTTTGGCAGTTGTTAATCACCGTGACAAAATGAATATTTACATGTCTGTATTTGGTGTAATCAAATCATACTCATTGTATCGATGCGGATTTATCAAGTTCATAGTATGCGTGCTGTGTGCAGTGTGTATGATACCAATTAATGTGGCAATTGAAAATTACGCCGTCATATGGGGTCTAGTAAGTAACAAGCATAAATACTCTGTTGTTCAAAAAGACATTGGCGCGGTGCAACTGGTGTAAGACAAATTTCATACTATTTATAGTAATATTGGTGTAATGATCTTAAGTACACATTCTGTATATCGTTTTGGAGTTGCTGTTTGTCCTATTTGAAGCATGCGCAACTCACACGACCAACCAAAGGCAATTAATGTTACACTGCTCAACGTTTACCCGAAGCTTCATTGGAAGTCTGCACTCACAATTTTGTGAACCAGCTTTTGTACTTTCTACTGCATATTTCGCAACAAATATACACGTTTGCCATAATATGAACAAGCTACCACAGCAAGTACGAATTGGAATACACGCTCGACTTATTTTGCTTAAAGCAACCACCACTCGTATACCCCAGGTGAAAAAGACTGTCCTGACAATTCAGATGAAACAGAAGGATGTGAACTTTTGGAGAAAGAAAATGTCTCCTGTTTTGTGTCGCCACCAACTGGTGTACATCCAGTCAACAATGCACAGGCCAATACACCAACCAACCATACATCAGTTTGCAATGATTATGCTTCATATTGTAGTACTCCAGGTGCGACATAATTGGGTGTGCCAAGAATTCCACGAATTTGACTACCATTCCTCGTCGTGAGAGTGGAGTTGAAGTTCGGTGGCAAAGAGAAACTGCTTCCTTTTTGTTTGTTTTGTTTTCGCTTAGTAATTAACACCTAACATTACTTAACGCTAATGATTTACAATGGTTCGAATTTTCTTGGGTTTAACTTAAATGATGTGTTGAACAGGACGCGCGATTAATGTACAAATTTGACAATACGAGTATGAGTAAAAACAAACAATTCTAATTGAACGTACTCAAAATCAACTTTACTAAATGCTAATAATTTACATTAGTGATCCCAACATCACCGTAGTCCTTCCCGCTAATACTTCAGCGCGTGGAGTGGTTCCTTGGTAATATTCCGATTGAAATGTTGGAGTGCAAGGAATCTTTCCCTTCTAGGAGTGGTTCCGGGGTTTAATTTTTATTTTGTAACAGGTTCACTGACAAATCTTGATAGGTCTTGCCTATTTATTGTCCTTATTACTAAACTAACCAATATACAAACTACGACTCATTTTACTTTTGAGTATCATGATTCATCTGGCTGTCATTACCATCTGATTGATTGTAGTTGCGAAATTTAAAAAGGCTTTTCATTGATTGATGCGTCACTGGTGGTTGGCATGTAGATGATGCAAACCCAATCTGTTGCAACGCACCTCCTGGTGAGCATGTAGTATCCACAACACTCCCTATTTAACGGCATTGTTGGGGAAATAATTTTACGAGTTGGTTGCGAGTGCGAGTGCTGTTGTTCTTATTATGCAACGACGTTGTTCTTATTTATTTGTTGGCTGTTGGTTTTGATTGGAAAGTTCCAAACTCGAGGAATATTCCATGAATCTGGTTCGGTGTCTTTGTTTTCGTGACTGATAAATGCAACTGTGTATTTTCAGGGTTTTGTAAAATCGCGTCCTGTCTGTCCGTCTGTCTGTCCGTCCGTCCGTCCGTTCGTCCGTGTCTCACAGCAGTTTTTCTCGGAAACTACTTAAGCTAGAAGCATCAAATTTTGTACGTAGGTATAAAATGTTGCTTTCTTCAGGTTCAACTGCAAAATTTTTTTATAAAGTATTTAAGGGGGGTCTCACCATATAGGGGAGTGACTCCCCGAAAAAAAATTCGTTGAAGGTAGTATATGGGTATCAAATGAAAGGTCTTGATGAGAACTTTTCAAAACAGATCTTAGTTTGGCAAAATTTGCTTCGAGGGGCGCACAGGGAGGGGAAATACACGAAAAATTTGTGTCCCCCCTCGCGATTGGACACCTGTGATCCGAAAAATCTGAAAAAAATCAGGAATGTAGGTTTTGGTGAGTACAACAACAACAAATACGTGAGAATTCGAAATTCACTCAACTTTGTTAGTAATAGTATGATTTATCGATTTTATGTTTTCTTGAACAAAATCTTAACGATGCCCTTGAATTTAATGAAATTCAGTACACAGATGACTATTTGGTTGGATTAATCTATCCTGAAAGTTTCAGAAAGATTGAATCATATGCATGAAAATTTCAGGAATGATAGGTGTCATGAATATCTTTGAGAATCGGTTCAGTAGTGGTATCAGTAATCGTAAAACAAAATAGTGGTTATTTTAAATGCGAAGATTGAATAATTTTGAGTTATTTTTTCCGAACCTCAACGTTAAAGGTGCATGCTTTGAACACTTGATTCAATTTAATAAATGACTGAAGATGAGTACCTACAATTAATGCTCATAAGTGAAACAAGTCAAGGAGGCGGGAGAGAGCGCCTAGCAAAAGGGCTTTATAACCATTCTAGAATTCGAAAAAATTGGCCATTAATCGATGATAACAGTACAGGAGAGTGGCTCCTGAAAAAAAAAAATTCATCAAACGTAGCCGATATGAGTATGAAATGAAAGTTTTCATGGAAGCTTTTCAAAACAGTTGTTAAACTGTCAGTTTTTGCTTCAGTGGAGGCACAGGGGGGAAATACATGAAAAATGTGTTGATGTTTATGAGTATAACCATAACAAAAACCTCAGAAGTCGAAATTCGTTCAACTTTGTCAATAATAGTATGATCTTCGTATTTCATATTTTCTCCAATAAAATCGTCTTTGATATGTTTCTTGATTTGATTCGATCTGGTGAATGCATTTTGTAAATTGAATACAAAACCCTTCTGACATGAGCGTAGGTCTGTTTACCCAACTTGGTTTCCTTCATTTCACGTTCACTGACATTATTTATATGCAACGTTTTTGTCTTTGCTCGAATGCATATGTTCGGGCAGTGCACAGGCTTGGCCGTTGATTTCATTCCTCTATTTGAAGACTTCTTATAGCTGATATGCGTTTGAAAAGGAATGCTCAAGTTTAATGTTGGTTGATAGTGAGCTTCTGCTGTTGAGTCGTTCGTGAACAAGTCCTGTTAGGTGTTCTATAGTTCGTATGTTCTGTGAGAATTATGGTGTCTCGTTGATATTCTGTGTTTTGTGGACCGTATATGCAGGTTTGAGTTTTTCTGTTGAAACGTTTACCGGTTGACCTTATATTTTGATCGTATAGTTATAATCAGATATTCTCTTTACAACTTCGTGGGGTCGCGTGTATGGTGGTGTCAATGGCTTTTGGACAGCGTCTGTCCAGAGGAAAATGTGGGGCAAGTTTGAAGGTTTTGATGAAAAAAAATTTATTTTGGTTGCGATATGCTGTGGGGCGTGATTGAACGTTTTGCATGTGATCTCGTAACGTCTCTACAAATGTTGCTGAGTCGACTGGGTTTTCTTCACTTGTCAAGAATTCACTGAGAATACGAACAGTCGTACCATAGAGTAATTCAGTTGGAGAAATGCCAATGTCGAGTTTGACAGCATTCCGTAATCCCAACAACACAGTTGGCAGCAGGTCCATCCATGGTGCTGGTTGGTTGCAAAGATGACTGATAAGCGATATTTTGAACGAATGATGCCAACGTTCAGTCATGCCATTGGACACTAGATGATAAGTGGTTGTGCAAACTCATTTGGCACCAATCAAACTTGCCAATGCTTGAAATGTAATGACTGGATTGAGTGCCTTGGGCTGTTAAAATAATCTTCGGGGTCCCAAATTGAGCTAACTAATTGTTGTAGAATGCTACAGCTATTGTTTCAGCGTGCATGTTTTTGAAGGGTATAGCCTCTGGCCAACGAGTATACCTGTCAATAATTTTAGGCCGTGACGGTAGCCTTTTTTTGTGGGCATTATGACAGTATCTAAATGCTCAAAACGTGCATTGGGAACGTCAATGTGTGTTGGCGAATTTTTAATATGTCGTTGAATTTTAGCTCTCTGATAGCTAATGCAATCAATTGATGGCCACACGTATTTTGTTCTGATTAATTGGACCGTTGCTTTGGTGTCAGGATGTGATAAGCCATGCAAACTTGCAAAAACTCGATGGATCATTGTCAACGCAATGTAAGGCGTGGGCTTCTCTGTTAAGATATTACAGTAAATGAGTGAGTTTTCAATTTTTATCGTTTCAAATTGAAGAGATGAGTTGTCACGAATTAGTGTTTGAAGTTCCTCGTCGGTAGTTTGTGCTTGCTCAAGCTTTTTCATATCAAGAGCCGGTGGCATTGAGATTTCGCAGATTCTAGAAAGTGCATCTGCAATCGCGTTACCAGATCTTGATATGTGTCCTTGGTAAACACTTCTTGGTCGGTGACCATTTTATTTTGCGCTTGTCGTTCTTCTTCGAGTTTCTGATGAATTGTTAAGTGGTGTTTCTTTGCGTGCTGTATTTTGTATCATTCGTCGGTAATAGTTGATAGTGCTTAGGAGCCGTCATTGATCGAGTATTGTTTCCGGTTTGGAGTAGTTTGTTATTGCTTGCACTCTGTTTTCTGGTGGTTTGCATCCATGGGCAGTAATGGTGTAACTGAGATACAGCGCCTCTGCTTAACCAAATAAGCACTTGTCGAAATCGATTCCAAGATTGTTTTGCTGCCAATATTTCAAAACCATTTTGAGATGGTTCGGATGCTCTTCAAAAGATGATAGCATGATTATAATGTCGTCCACGTAACAAAAGACACAGTCTAGTCCTCATGATATATTATCCATGTGGCGCTGGAAGCTTTGCGTAGCATTTCGTAGCCCAAAAGGCATGTAGAAGTATTCACAAAACCCAAAGGGTGTACAGGAATCTGATGATAAGCCTTTTGCAAGTCCAACGTAAAAGCAATTGTCTTCCCATGCATTCGTTCTGCTACATCGTGAATATTTGTAATGGTTTATTGATCTTAAACCGTTTGAGCATCAATTTCTGGTAGTCACCGCAAGCTCGACATTTGCCGTTTTTCCTTTTTAACCAAGTGCGATGGCCACGCCCAGCAACTCGAAGATGGGCGACCAATGTCTTGTTGTATCAAACGGTCAATCTCTTCTTTTACCTCATGCATTTTTTCTCCATATAATCGTCGTGATCTTTCACTTACTGGGGGTCCAGTAATCACAATATAATGTTTTATACGCTTGCCTCTGAACTTGGTTGTTTTTTGACTGAGGGTGTGGCTTCCATGAAACCTTTTACGATATCACCTAGTTTGCTATTGATGTTAAGGGTCAACAAATTGTAGACATCAGTTTCCTGGTTTCTCCGAAAATACTACGATAGTTATGTGGATTACTAATCTTTTTGTTTTGAAGGTCAATCAATAAGTTGTAGTGCTCCGATTATTGTGATTTCATCATCTGCAATCGTGAATGACCACTCAAATTTCTCTTTGAGATCAAGGTTGAGTTCCTGTGTTTTTTTCCCGTATGTTTTAATCGGCATGTTGATAGCTGGAAAGAGTGTAAATTCTCCTTTTTTGGAAGAAGGAAAAATTTGCGATGCGGGAATGACCGATGAAACCGATCCAGAGTCTATTAAAAGCGTTAATCCTGTAGTTTTATTCTGAATATAAAGCCGGCATTTGAATTTATTTTTGTTGGACAAGTGTTTGCCGCCCAGGTGTGCGGCTCCAAATGGCAAACTTTACGATCGAGTTGATTGTTTAAACTTACACGGTGGAGAACAACGTTTTGCCTGCTTCCCGGATTTTCTATGGTACAAACATGATTTCTGTGTTTTTGTGGGGAAATCTTCTTTTTGAATTTTTTTTTTAATGTTGGCTCTTGACTATATTCATCATTTTTTCCAATAGACCTTCAATGGTAGTTAAACGTGCTAGGAGCGACAAATCTGGATCTGCTGAACTATGAGAAATTACCATTACTCGTTGTGGCCCACAGTTGTCGGCAATGTTATCAGCAATATTGGGCAATTCTCATGCTGGGACATTAATGCTGGCTGAGAGTATAGCGCGTATATGTACTGGTAAACGTCCTAGCTATATAGTTTTGACAAAATCTTCGAGCAGGCTATCAAAAGCATGTGTCTGCATTTCTCTCAGGTGTTGTGATGGTTGCTTGTCCTCCAAATTAATTCCACCGAGAAAAAGTCGACTTTTAATTTCCTTCGAAAGGCCGAATCTTTTTATAATACCAATTCCACTGTTGGATCAATCAGCCATTTTTACACCACATGGAGTAGAAACAACTATGGCGGCTATTCAGCAAATAAATGACCGCCATTCTGGAGTAAGGATGCTGAACTATGGTTTCATCACGCGGATGCACAGTATCATTAGCAACGAATCAAAAATGATAACAGCAAAAACTTTACTTTATATCGGTGCATTAGTTTTCGAGACATTGTTCGATTGCCACCAAAAGCAGATTTATATGCGTAAATCGAATAATGTCAGTCAACTGTTGCAGGGTGTCAAAATCTAATGCACCGATATAAAGGAAAGTTTTTGCAGTTATCATTTGTGATTCGTTGCTAATGATACCGTGCCTCCGTGTGATGAAACCATAGTTCAGGATCCTTGCTCCAGAATGGCGGTCATTTGATTTGCTGAATAGCCGCCATAGTTGTTTCTACTCTATGTGGTGTAAAAATGGCTGATTGATCCAACAGTGGAATTGGTCTTGGCGTTAGAGCACCATCTGTTGGTTGATTGCTCACCATTACCAATAAATTGTTTGCTACGTTCTGTTCTTTGGATTGTGTGCGCTGATGAACGTTACCTAATACTTGGACGATTGGAATATCAACAAGTTGAAGTAGCAGGAGGATGCTCCTGCCAGAAGGGTATTGTAAAACAATTAGTAAATCAAATAATATATCCAGCATATCAAAACTTGACTAATATACAGATTCCATAAATTGAGTTTGAAAAATTATTATGGTTATTATGATTTTAAACTCGCCACTATTAGCTTCCAAATGTTTTGACCCCGTCGCTTGATTAGTCATGATAACACATGAATATTACAAACCATTTCTAAAATTTTTATCAAAATTCCTACATATTTGTAGTGTCTAGGTCCGTTGCAAGCGTGTATCTCCCTAGTATCACGTGTTAATGTTGTTGTAATTGTTAGATATGCAATCGGCTGTAACTTAGCTGTTTATTGTTTAAGAAAACTTAAATTTTAGATTTTGGGAAATTTAAGGGTCCCATCTTGATTTTATAGACAAAAAAGCAAAATTTATAAAATGTACAGTTATTAACAAAGTTGATCGAATCTCGACTGCTAAGGTATTTGCTGCCCTTGTGAAAGAAAAATTGTCAGTTTAAGTACTGTTTTGAAAAGCTCTTATAAAGAAATTTTATTCGATACTCATATCGGCTACCTTTGATGAAATTTTTTGTTCAGCGGCCACTCCCCCGTACTGTTATCATCGATTCATGGCCAATTTTTTCGAATCCTAGAATGGTTACAAAACCCATTTCCTAGGAGCTCTTTTCTGCCTCCTCGACTTGTTTCACCTATGAGTATTAATTGTAGGTACTCATCTTCAGGCATTCATTAAATTGAATAGAGTGTTAAAATCATGCGCCTTCGCATTTAAAACAGCCACTATTTTGCTTTACTATTACTAATACCGCTAGCTGAGCCAATTCTCAAAGAAATTAGTGATACCTATCATTTCTGAAAATTTCATGCAAATCCTAGCAAAACTGTAGTATCTGAGTCGGTAAAAAGCGCATATTGTTCCATAGCCATATGTTTCCATAGTAATACAGCGCATATTGTTCCATAGTAATACGGGGAAATTCAAATCGCTATAACATCACTAAATACCATTCGATCTTTATGAAACTTTCAGGATAGATTACTCTTATAAATAGTCATCTGTGTACTGAATTTTATTAAAATTGATAAATCATACTATTACTAACAAAGTTGAGTGAATTTCGACTTCTCATGTATTTGTTGTTGTTGTACTCATAAAGGCCTACATTCCTGATTTTTTGGGTCAAAGGTGTCGTACATTTCTCCTTTCCCTCCACCCCTCAAAGCAAAATTTGTCATTTTAAGACCTGTTTTGAAAAGTTCTAATTAAGACCTTTCATTTGATACCCATATTGCCTACATGCGATGAAAACTTTTTTTTAGGGGCAACTCCCCTATATGGGGAGACCCCCCTTAAAGACCTTATAAATTTTTTTTCGTGTTGAAACTTTGAAGAGGGCGTCACTTCGCACCTACTTACAACATCTTATGTTTCTATCATACGTAGTTTGCGAGAAAAAGTGGTGTGACACACGGACGGACGGACGGACAGATAGGACGCGATTTTAGTAGGGTATTGTAAAATGATTTTACAATACCCTAAAAAGGGGCATGTTTCGCGTGTCTTCTATCAGGTCGGACACTTCTTTTGATACACAGTTTATCCGTATTTAAAACGGAGCTTGGGGTCACCAATTATAGTATTTGCCTATTTATTGTCTTTATTGCTAAACTAACTAATATGCAAACTTCATCACAATTTACTTTTATGCATCACTATTGATCACTTTTATTAGTACGGAACTTCATCTGGCTGTTACGATCATCCGATTGATTGTATTTGTGAAACTCGAGAAGGCTTCTCATCGATATGCCACTGGTGGTGGGCATTTTTATGCTACAAACCCAATCTGTTGCTACGCATCTGTTGGTGAGCATGTAGTATCCACATCTTGTATCCACAAACGCTCTATTAAATACACATTGTGATTACATGACCAATATCTACTGAGTAAATTTTCTACTGAAAATTCTCAATAGTATGCATTGGTCCCCCATACAAGTAGTACTTTGGATTGACACTGCTTACATTTGGTAATATAATGAGGACTTAAGTTTTGATTTTTTCAGCGTTTTACGTTAGGCTAAAGCTTATTTCCAAAGTAGGCTAAACAGTGTGGATTCTGAAAAATCAATAATTTATAGTGTATCTGGAGAGTAAATTTTAGTCCTAATCTCTACGTTTAGGTTTCTTTAAATGAATTGATTAAATATTTCAAGATGCTACTGTTTGAAGATCTTTTTCCTCATAAGTACTGGCATCTTGATCTTCTTAGAATAGTTTGTTAATCGATTGTCAAGGGTATGACGGCTCATCGTCGGATAAAATTTGACAGTATTGATGTAAATTTAGAGAATTTCAAATTAAAAATTGAAGAAAAAAGCAAACGACAAACGAGGCTGAGCAGTTATTTTTAAAAAGTGAAAGTCCTTGTTTAAATTTACGGCGCTCTATATCAGTGCACTTGTCAAGCCTCTTTTTCGGCTGTGTGTGTTACAGACTTCCTTATGGCTTTTTGTATAATTTTCTCAACCCTAATTTTATCTAGCCACACACGACGTGATCTTTATTAAATCAATTTGAAATCAATAAGTCACTTCGAGTGTGACACCGTTCTCAAAACAAAGATCAAATAACTCAAAATGATTGTAACCAAAACATTTTCCCAAAATAAAGAAACAACGCAAAATTTCAATTGTATTGACTCATTCAGAAAAATAAAGCAAAACAATGCAATTGAAATGTTTGTGTTTCCGCATGTGATATTCAAAATTTCTTGGCTCGCGCTGGAAAGTAACTCAAGAGTCTCATAACACAGCATAAGAATGCATGTGTGACGTAATGTGTAATGCACATGTAGAACTTATACTTGAACTAAGAAGTGTTGAGTCATTCATAGATAATTTCTATAAAAGATGAAAGTATGCATGAATGCAATTTGTATATACTACACCCTCACTGTTTAAGTTTTCAAAGTTTGTACAACAAAGTTGAAATATTGAAAAAAAATCATGTGTGTCAAATGATATCATATAATATATACAAAAAATTGTCACTAGTGCCTTTATTTACAATTCCATTTCTTTCGTTGATTGTCGCGGTACCCCTTGTATATTCCATTTATGTGTAGTGCAGAGCTTACCCCATTACGCTTGCTAATTTTATATGGACCTTGATATAGTCTTTGATTTGAATTGATGAATTTATTCCATCCTGTGTAGCTGGATATGTCATCATTTGCTATTTTTGTGTGAGGTGCTGTTGCTTGTTTTAGATTTATCGTCATCACCTTGTTGTCAGGTTCCTTAGCTGATTAAAAGGACTCTTCTGCTCTTCCCCCGACAAATATTGCGTTTAATAAAGTAGTAAAGTATTCAATTTTTTTGCGATCCTCACCAAGCTTGGGAAAAAACGGCGATAGTAATTACAAAAGGCTTTGTCCTTGTTCTTAGGGATTGGGTGGTTCTTAATCGCCTCATGTTTGCAAGGGTCTGTTATTACTCCATCTTCTTCTTCTTTGTAGCCCTACAGCCCGTTTTGGGCCTTCGCTTAGAGATAGTTAGAGTATCTCATTGTCATGATCGAATGTATCGGCACTCCACAAGGTGATATGATAACTCCATCTGCCGAGATCAAATGGCCCAAGTAGGCTACCTCCGATCTTCGAAACTTGCACTTAGACTCACTTAATTTCAGGTTATATTTTCGTAAGCTCTGTAACACAGTGGTAAGATTATCATTATGATGTTTTATGCTACATACAAATACCATAATATCGTCAACAAATAGGAATGCAAAATAGCTTAAACTAGTCACTGCTATCATCAGCATTTAATGAAAACCATTTGATGATATCTTTAAACAAAAACGGAATCTTGTGTACTGGTAATGACCATCCCTGTTAGGAAAAGCTGTTAGAGATTCGAAGCTTTTCTCCAGTTCAATAAAACCGGTCTTAAAATAACAAATTCTGCTTTGAAGGGGAAAGAGAAAAGTACGGAAATTTTGTGCACCCCCCCCCCCCCCCCTCCCGTGATTGGAGACCTTTGACCCAAAAAATCACAGAGGAGAGACTTTAAGAGCACAATGGCAACAAATACCATAGAAGTTGAAATTCGATCAACTTTGTTAAAAAAGGAAATCGTATAAATTTTACGTTTTTGCCTATAAAATCAAAATGAGACCCTTTAATTTCCGAAAAACCACAATTTAAGTTTTTTGAAAGTAATTGTATATGTTCTGAAAATTTCACAATAATCGAACAATAAACAGCTAAGTTATAGCCGATTGAATATTTAACATTTACAACAACATTAACTTGTGATACTAGGGAGAAAATCGGTTGCAACGGAGCTAGCCACTATAAATATGTAGGAATTTTGATAACAATTTTAGAAATGGTTTGTAATATTGATGAGTTATCATGACTTATTAAACAACGGGGTCAAAACACTTGCAACAAAATGGCGGCGAATAGAAAAATATACTAACCATAATAAACTCAATTTATGGAATCTCTAAATTAGTCAAGTTTTGATATACAGAATATATTCTTTGATTTACTAATTGCTTTGCAATACCCTTCTGGAAGGAGCAATCTGCTGCTACTTCAACTCGTTTTTTTTGGCAGGCTTGATATCTGATTGTGGGTTCTGCCACGGTCTTAATAGCCGCTTTCACTTCCATCCAGTCCTCGTTGCTTGCTTTCAGCAATGCGTCTGACAAGATGGCAGCCAGCTATTTGTCGCGGGATGCCGTTTGGAGTCTTTTGATGTTAAATTTTTGTAACGGACTGGTGTTCGCTGAATACGCCTTTGACATACGACATCGATTGGTTAATTTGATCAGACAATGATCTGAATAACAATTGGCTCCTCGGTGTGTACGGACGTCAAGTATGCTCGAGGCTCAACGTTGTTGGATCAGGAAATGGTTGATCTGGCGTTGTGTGTTGCCGACTGGCGATACCCAGGTCATTTCATGTATGCGTCGATGAGGGAGGCAACTTGAACATATGATTAGATTTCTGCTACATGCAAAGTCAAGCAGGTACTGGCCGTTGTTATTTGTTTCATCGTAGAGGATATATCCTCCAACCGTAGGGTTGAAATCACTCAGAACAATTTTTGTGTTGTTTGTAGGCAATGAGTTGACTAGTTTTCCCAGGCGATTGTAGAACGCTTACTTCCTTTCTTCGTCCTTTTTTTCGGTCGAGGCGTGAATATTGATCAGCCGGATTTTGAAGAATTTAACTGTTATTCAGATCGCATTCTTTCAATCATTGACTGCCTTAAAATCCATAACGTGCGATATCCACAACAATAACCACTCCAAATTCTAGTTTTCCAGTAAACTTTCCTTTTTTAGGTCTTTGTAAAAAAATTTTTTACAAAGACCTACTAGTTTCGCGACCTGTCTGTCCGTCTGTCCGTCCGTCCGTCTGTCCGTCTGTCCGTGCGTCACAGCTGATTTCCTCAGAAACTATAGAAGCTAGAATACTCAAACTTTGTGAAAAGGTCAGAAATGATGGTCTCTCAAAAGTTAAGGCCTTGACAAAAATTTAAAAAATGTTTAAGGAGGGTCCCCCCGAATAACGAATTGGCCCTTAAAAATTTTTTTTAATCAAAGGTAGTCGAGTGGGGTATCAAATGAAAGGTCTTGATTAGAACTTTTAGAATCTGAAATAAAAAAATCATTTGATGAATTAGGGGGTCCACGGGAAGGCAAAATGTACCCAAAATTTGTGTCCCCCCCCCCCTCGCGATTGGACGCCTTTCGGCCGAAAAATCTGAAAATTATCACGAATATGGACCTTTATGAGTACATGAGCAACAAATACCTTGGAAATCGAAATTCGCTCAACTTTGTTAATAATAGTATGATTTGTAGATTTTACATTTTTGCCCATAAAATCAAAACGGTACCTTTAAACTTCTTGAAATTTTGCAATTTTATAGACCGACATAAGATATATATGTTCACAAAATTTAATTGAGATCGAATCATAATAAAGTGAGCTATAGCCCTTTCAATTATATGGAATTAAAACAACGATAACACGTGTTTATGGTTCATATAGGGTTTTCCAATAAGAGGTGTTATTTTGATATCAAAAGAAAAATGCCATTTTTTAAAATAAATGATCGAATGTTTAGTTTATTATAAAGAAGAAGATATGCCGTTAATAGCAACAGCTAACATTGGGCAAAAAACCACTACGACACGTTTACAGGACCATATCCTCTTCATGAAATTTTCCATAACCAAATCGCAAAGTGGCTGCCCTATGTCCTCGATAGCCTCACGAATTTCATCTTTGAGATCTTGAATTCACGCTGGGCTATTGGCATAGGCCTTCTCTATCACGTGGCTCCAAAGGAAGAAGTCGCAAGGTGTTAAATCAGAAGATCTATTCAAAATAACACCTCTTATTGGAAAACCCTATATATATTTAAAATTGACTTAGGTACTTTTATTTTCTTTCAATTTTCATGAAAATATAAGGAATAGTGTTTAACTTGAACATGTTCAATCGGCCGAGCATTCAGAAATATCATTTAAGCTAGATTAAAATGGCGGCTGCATTGTGCTTATGAAAGAAACTGTGCATCTTTTGTATAAATTTGAACGATTTCATATCTAAGTATTGGATGAATAATTCAAGTTATCGATTCACGCCATTAGAAAACTTGCTTCTAACCCAGGATGTTTACAAAGACCTTCTGGTAGGAGCACTCTCCTGCTTACTCAACTTTTGTTTATTATGGGCGATCTTATATCGTGAATATTATTTCCGGTCTAGTCCGTTTTCAATTGATATTGAGTGGCCTGTTGTAAAAGGTTCCTAACAGCACCAGGGTAATTGAGTAATCTGATATTCTAAGATCCAATGCCATACTCCTTTTTCGGTTTGCGAGGTCGTTTCCGTGAGTCCAATCCATTTTGAGGCACTTCTACTGGTTTCGAAACAATTAGGGTTTTCCAGGAATGGAGAGTTACCCTTCGCCTAACCTCCATTCTGGCGGCATAGTTTTTACTTTAATTCCGTTACCTGGCGCGGAAGATTTGCCTTCACACTCTTACATTCCCACAAAGGATGTGTCAGTAGGATTTGGTGGCATAGCTGTACATGTTTTTTTTTCAGTTATTAATATTTTTCGGCATTTAATATCACATTATTGGTGAACCTGCAAACCAGTGTGCGAATCCAAAAATTAAGATAAACTTATTTGGGTTTGATTTCTTTCCAACAATCACTTAGGCTCATACTTAACTATATATATATATATATATATATATATATATATATATATATATATATATATATATATATATATATATATATATATATGTCTATAAATAAATAAATAAATATATATATATATATATATATATATATATATATTTATATATATATATATATATATATATATATATATATTATATATATATATATATATATATATATATATATATATATATATATATATATATATATATATATATATATATATATATACATATATATATATATCTAAATCCAAAGTTCCCAAGCCCTGGCTTGACTGCGACTTTTAACATCTTCGCAATCAAAGGAATAAGCTATATAAATAAGTGAGAGATAACAACTTGAGTATAAACCTGAAAAGTAAGTACGATGAGTTGGCTACTGACTTCTCTATATGATCATTATATCAATTTAACCGAGGATAATATTATTCGTAATCCAAAAGAATTTTTCAATTTTGTAAAAATCATGCAGAAAGCCACAGGCTTTTCAACATAAATGTATTACGGTGAAAACTATTCAGCTAGCCCTCAAATTATATGTGGCCTTCTTATCGAGCACTTCCAAGAGGTTTTGCGCCCGGTCACCATTTCTTGCAGCATTCCAAAGTGACATTCAATAATTACACCATTCATTGATGAAATCAGTTTGTCACGTGAAGATATCGTAAACGCTATTGAAGAACTAGATATTTCCAAGGGATCTGGACCTGATTCTCTTCCTCCTAGATTTCTTGTTGAGTGTGTATATCAGATCACTTCTCCTCTCCTTATTCAACTCAACTTTTCGATCTTTCTGAAAGTTTTCTCATTTGACTCCAATTTTGAAAAGCGCTAATAAGATATCTACCAGAAACCATAAAGGTATTCCCATAGTTTCAGTGATTCCGACGTCGTTCGTATTTACTATTTATGGATAGCTTACCACGTTGGTTGTGTCATGGTTTTCACAAAGCTCGATCAACCACTACCAATCTAACGCCTTTTACCTCAGCCATCCTCTGCAAAATGGAAATGAATTGACGCTGTGCATATTGTCTTCATCAAAGCTTTTGATCGAGGTGATCGTGGAATTTTGATCTCCAAACTTCTGAAATTTGGCTTCTCTGGGTCCTTACTGAGTTGGATTGCAACATACCTAAATAATCGAACACAGTTTGTACAATTTCAGGGCATTTTCTCAAGACAAATGAGTGCCTCTTGCGAAGTGCTGCAAGGTACCCACTTGAGTCTCTTTTTTATCAACATCTTTACTTCTGACTTGTCTGAAATTTTAAGTGACATACCTCATCTTCTGTATGCCGACGACTTTAAACTATACCACACCGTCATTTCTGATTCCAAGGCTATTTTTCTACAAACCAAAATAAACTCATTGGTGAAATGTTGTAAAGATACTAAGCTTAATCTAAATGTTAGGAAGTGTTATGTTATAAGCTTCTCGAGAAAGAAAACAGTAGTTAAGCAACCTTAATAATTTCTCTCCTCAAAAAGTTGATCAGATCTCAGACTTTGGTGTTCTTTTGGACAGAGATTTGAATTTCAAATCTAAATACTACCCAATGTTTGCTCGGGCATTCAAGCACCTTTGTTCCATAAAACGTCTTGCCAAAGAATACAAAAACCTATGGGTTACCAAGACTCTAAACACCTCATTTACACGCGCTTTCCTTGAATATCATTGCATTATTAGGAATCCATGCTTTGAGACTCACAGCATCTGCATAGAATCTATACAGAAGCAATTTATTCTTTTTGACTTGCGTGATATTCCCTAACTTGCCGTCTTACCAGCAAAGACTTAATAAAGGGTTTTCTAATAAGAGGTGTTATTTTGAATAGCCCACTATTTCGGTAGATGTCACTTTTGAAGCTTTCATTTTTTGACATTTGGCAAGTAAAAGCTACGCCGTTAACAAACATGGAACGATACGTGCTTCAACAATGCATTAAAATTATGAAAATTCCAAAATGGTGAAAATTTGGCAGAGATTGTTCGTAAACTCGAACATTTTTAGGTCCTCATGAAGCACCTTATCGGACCGCAATACAGGAATTGGGGAAAAATTCGAGCTGTTGGGAGAACTAAGTGATGTGAAGAATAAAACCCGTGCACGTCACTCAAGAATAGCCGAGAATATTGCTGCTGTAGCCGAAAGTGTTGAAAAAAACCCAGGTTTATCCATTCCTCGTCGTTCTTTGGAATTAGGCATTCCACAAACGTCATTACACAGTATTTTGCCTAAAGATTTGGGTCTTAAGGCTTATAAAGTTCAGTTCACACAAGAACTCAAGCCAGTCGATCATCAACAATGTTGTGTCTTTGCTGATTGGATCCTTGAAATGCATGAAAATGATCCGAAATTCCATCGAATAATCATCTTGAGTGATGAGGCCCATTTCCACCTCGGTGGCTTCGTAAACAAGCAAAATTGTCGCAGCTCGGGCTCAAAAAACCCAAAAGTTATTGTTGAAAAGCCTCTCTATCCTCAACGTGTGATTGTTATGTGCGGTTTATGGTCCGGCGGAATCATTGGACCTTACTTTTTCGAAAATGAGGCTGGAGTAACTGTTACGGTGAATGGATTGCGCAATCGAGAGATGATTAATGATTTTTTATGGCCGGAGTTGGATAGTATTGATCTGGAAAACGTTTACTTTCAAAAAAAACGGCGCTACGTGCCACAAAAGTAACGAAACCATTGATTTTTTATGGGAAAAGTTTCTGGACCGTGTCACCTCTCGAAGAGGTGATCACAATTGGCCACTGAGATCTTGTGATTTAGCACTTTGCAACTTTTTCCTTTGGGGCCACGTGAAAGAGAAGGTCTACGCCAATAGCCCAGCGTCGATTCAAGACCTCAAAGACGGAATTCATGAGGCTATCGAGGACATAGGGCAGCCACTTTGCGATTTGTTTATGGAAAATTTCATGAAAAGGATATGGTCTCTTTCCTCGCTCTCATCTCGTAGATCTATCTTAAGCTTCTGCTTTGTTTTTGATGCCTTCAAAAAGATAGTAAATGCCCATGACCATCTAGCAGATTCATCTTCAAGGAAATTATTAAATGTACAAGAAACACGCGTTCGTTTCACGGAGAACAATATAAAATCACCTTCGCAGACAACGAGCCAGCTAATAGATGTTGCAAGATTTTCAATTCTATGAGTGAGCATGGTCTCAAAACTAAGCTTCATAAAAAAATAACTGACGTATTAAAATAAGTTGTTATTGTTAAATATACAACTACTTTTATAGTTTGTTTGGCTATAAGTATAATTTGTGATTGCCTTGTTTGGCTTGGCGAATAAATATACGAATATATAGATGAAGTGCTCACCGCAATAGGTACGTTTTTCTCGGAAAACTCACCTTAAAAAGGTCGTCGTCTTAGTAATGTTTTGTACGCTTCCCAGTGATAACATATTTTTATAGTTTTTCAAACGGTATTTGAGGATCTGACCTGAACTTCAACTGCATTATTCAGTTTTGCAGGGCATTGTTTGATATTCAAAAATTGAAATAATTTTAAAATTTTGCCTGAAAACTTACATTAGGACTACTTGTTGTTGTACTAGTTTCTGCTGAAGTACCAATAGTTGTTACTAGAGAAGTAGTAGGTATACTTGTTGTAGTCGTTGGTAAAGGTGTGGTCGTAGTCATGGTGGTAGTTGATGAAGTACTTGGTGCATTACAAATTAAAAGCTCAGGATCAAAAAACTGACCTAGAGGACATTGTTTGTGCTGTAAGACACCGTCAAAACAAACATAATGCCAAGTATTGTTGAATTTATCTGGGATGAAACCTCCTTCTGCCAATGATCCACATGATCTTGTGGGAATTGAAGTTGTGCTGGATGCAATACACATTAGTAAAGTTTCATCAAAAATTTGATCTACTGGACAAGTCATGTGCCAAAGAACACCTTGAACACATACGTAAAATTTGGCATTATTAAATTTATCTGGTAATCTTTCACCATCTGTGACTGATCCGCATGAGCCACTAGGAACGATCGTTGTTGTGGTTGTAGTTATAGTTGGTGTAGTAGAAATTTTTGTTGTCGTTTCACCTGATGGGGCATGGCATCTTTTCAATTCAACTGAAAAGACAGTGTTTTCAGGGCAGTTTAGGCGATTCAAAACACCAGGTGGTAGGCAAACGTAAAAAGCTTTTTCATCGAATTTATCTGGCAAAACATCTCCATACGGTAAGATTCCATAGCCAGTACCACAACCCTGTTAGGAAATGGTTTACAGTTGAAATGATTATCTCTTATTCAGAAAAATAGGCAAGGCTCATGAAATCATGTAAAAACAAAACGCAATATTTATGAAATTAGTTACATAGGGAGAAAAATAAGGAGAGAAACACTACAAGAAAGTATTTATAAAAGTGAAAGTTTTGCAGATTCCTATAACAACGTTTTTTTGTTGTGAAGGATTACCACTTGATACTGAAGAGAGGATTGAGCTCAGTCAACAGTTTCAAATAAGTTCAATTTTCCCAACGTGCCACATAGAAGTATTAAAGTGAAGACGCCGAAGAGAAATTTCAGGTGAGCGAAGATATGTAGTTACTATAAGGCATGTTTAAGAGTTTTTGTATATTTTATTTTCATGATTTTCTCTAGATATAAAAAAAATCTGTTCATAATGATACAAAGTCATTTGCATGGAGTAGATTGAAAGAACAAAACAAAAAAACAAAATAAAAATAAAACAAAATAAAAATAAAACAAAAAAAAGTTAATAATGGTATAAAACTGAAGCTGACGGTTAGTACATTTACTATTGAAATCCCTGATGTGATGTTATAGTACTTACCGACTTTGGAGGTGGAGTAGTTGTAGTTGTTGTACTTGATGGTGACGTAGTAGAAGGAGTTGCTGTTATAGTTGTGGTAGAAGGAGCTGTTGTTGTAGTTGTGGTAAAAGGAGTTGTTGTTGTAGTTGTAGTAGAAGGAGTTGCTGTAACCGTCGTTGAAAACGGTGTAGTTGGTGTCGTCGAGCATTCTTCGCATCTTAATTTGTCCTTATTAAATATATGGTTGACTGGACAAGAAAGATGGCGTAGACGCCCATCGACGCAAACATAAAATTTTGAATTGTCGAATTCATCTGGTAAAAATCCTCCATTAGAAGTAGGACCACAATCCTAAAAAATTAAAAACTATTTGTATTTATTGAAAACACCAAAAACCTAGGCTCAGAATTATAAAGGATTGCGTGATAATTCAGCTTGAATTTTGTTGCTGAAAGGTACTGAGTAATCTTGTTTTGTGATTTTTGATGGTACACTAGAAATCTTATACTTACCCCTGATTCTGGTACAAGAGTTGTTGTAGTAGTTGTAACTTGGCTTGATGTACATATCAGTAGAGATTCGTCAAAGATTTGTCCTGTAGGACACGAAAGTTGCCGTAATTTGCCATCAATGCATACGTAAAATTTGCTCTTATCAAATTTATCGGGTATAAACCCACCTTGTGGGGTGTTTCCACAAGACTTTAATTGAAAAATTCGATGATAGATTTAAGGCAATCTTTTGAAAAAAAAAGTTGTACTACCTTGGTTTCTAGTGTTGATGTTGGTTGGGTTGATGTGCATACCAAGTTGATCTTGTCGAAATACGTATTTTCAGGACAATTTTTATGTTCAAGAACCCCATTTATGCAAACATAGAATTTTGCATTGTCAAACTCGTCTGGTATGAAGGCGCCATTAGGTACTGGGCCACAGTTCTAGAAAACATGGTTCAACATGAAATGATTATAATAGATGTCTACTTAAGAGCAATTAAAGTGGATTAGTTGAATTGACTGTCATGAAGACAGTTTTTGTCACTTTAATTTTTCACACCTACAGGCACTATTTATAGGAATTTTTAAGGCCTTTTTGCATTAGATCGGTTCCATTAAATAAAATAAGCGCAAAGAAGTCTCGACATCCTGAAACTCAAATTTGACTTTCAACTGAACAATTGCCACTTAACTACTTTTTTTTTGATTGTTTTTTCATAAAAATAAGAGCAAGTATATGATTACAAATTCTTTTTATCATTGAGATTTGAGCCCGAAAGCATACACTGTAAAAATTAATAACATAAACTAGGTTCTCAGGTTGACCGGGAAGGCATTAAGTGAGTGGTCTGGTCGAGAGTCCCACACCCAGTGCATAAATTGCACTCGCCTCCCAACAAACAAAAAAACCAGATAAATTAATTCAATTAATTCATAACTTATTCTCATTGAAAATACTTAACATTATGAAGCCTAAAAAAGTATTCTTGCTAAAAAGTTTCTACTTATTATTCATACTACATTAACTTAAGACTAAGCAGCTTTATAGAGGATTTGTGGTTCTATCATGTTAACCATAGATATATGAAGTGTCAAAAATTATTACCTTTGACGAAACTGTTGTAGAAGTACTTGTTGTTGTTAAAATGATAGTTTCACATTGCAAATTCTTTTCACTAAATTCTGATCCTTCTGGGCATGAACGATGTAGCAAAACTCCTTGAACACATACATAAAATTTTTTTCTGTCAAAAAGATCGGGCAAGAAGCCTCCATCCGGTGTTGGTCCACAGTTCTTTTATGACATGAAATAGAAGAAAATTGAATTGATCAAACCTAAAGAACTACGTAAATACTATTCTTTTAAAAAATTAAAACAAGTCAAAGTACTCGTAGAGTGCAATATCTTCTGATATACGGATTTAATTAGTTAAGTTCGAAAGTTAAATGATGGCTATTACTCGTATGTATTTAACTTCGCCGTCACTAAATTTTCAGTATGTTGAACTTCTTGTCATGCTAATATATCGATGTTACAAACCATTTCTAAGATTTTCATAAAAAATCATACCTATTATGTCTAGGTCTATTACAAACATGTATCTCCCATGTATTACGTATTGTTGTTGTTGCAATTGTCAAATTTTTATTCGGCTGCTATTTCGTTCTTGATGGTTGTGATATTTTCAGGGCACGTTCACCTGCTGCTGATAAACTTAGGTACGGTTTTTTGGTGAATTTAAGGGTCCATTTTGATTTTATAGTCAAAAATGTATAATTCATAAAATTTTCTATTATAAACAAAGTTGATAGCATTCTGACTTCTAAAGCATTTGTTGGCCTTGTACTCATAAACACCTACGTCCACAACCTTTTCTGATGAAAGGTGTCAAACTATGAGGGAGGGGGACATGGAACATTTTCGTACATTTCCCTTGCCCTTGCACCTCTCGCAGCAAAAAGTGTCGGTTTTTGGAAAGTTTTCATTAAAACCTTTTTGGTGAAATTTATTTTCTTGGGTCATGTTTGTGATGAAACTTTGAAGAGGCCTACATTTTACACCTACTTACAAAATTTCCTGTAGTTTGCGAAAAAAGTTTTCTGTGGCACATGGACGGAGAGGTTGCGATTCCAATAGGATCTTGTAAAACTATCTTACACAGCCCTAAACAAGTTGAAGTATCAGGAGAGTGCTCCTGCCAGAAGGGTTTTGTAAAACAATTAGTAAATCAAACAATATATTCTGCATATCAAAACTTGACTTATATACAGATTCCATAAATTGAGTTCGAAAAATTATTATGGTTATTTTGATTTTAAACTCGCCACCATTTTTTTTCAAGTGTTTTGACCCCGTTGGTTGATTAGTCATGATAACACATCAATATTAAAAATATTAAAATTTTTATCAAAATTCCTACATACTCGCAGTGTCTCGGTCCGTTCAAAACGTGTATCTCCCTAGTATTACGTGTTAATGTTGTTGTAATTGTTAAATACTCAATCGGCTGTAACTTCGCTGTTTATTGTTCAATTATTGTGAAATTTTTGGGACACATACAATTGCTTTCTAAAAACTCAAAGCGTACGTTTTGACAAATTTAAAGGTCCCATCTTGATTTTATAGGCCAAAATGAAAAATTTATAATATGTACTATTATTAACAAAGTTGATCGAACTTTAACTTCTAAGGTATTTGTTGCCCTTGTACTCCTAAAGTCACACCTCTGTGTTTTTTTCAGATTTTTCGGGTCAAAGGTGTTCAATCGCGAGGGGGGAGGACAGAAAATTTTCGTACGTTTCCCCTTCCCCTGCACCCCTCAAAGCAAAACTTGTTAGTTTAAGACCTGTTTTGAAAAGTTCTCATTAAAACCTTTCATTTGATAGCCATATTGCCCACATGCGATGAAAACTTTTTTTCTAGGGCAACTCCTCTATATGGAGAGACCCCCCTTAAAGACCTTTAAAATTTCTTTGCGTGGTGAAACTTTGAAGAGGGCATCACTTCGCACCTACGTAGAAAATCTTATGTTTCTAGCTTATGCAGTTTGCGAGAAAAAGTGGTGCGACGCACAGACGGACGGACGGACGGACAGACAGGACGCGATTTTAGTAGGGAATTGTAAAATGATTTTACAATATCCTAAAAAGGTCCAAAAATATAAAAAAAACTGTGGAAGTACTAGAAGAGTGCTCCTTTTAGAAGCGTTTTGAAAACCAATTGGTAAATCAAATAATATCTTGTGAATATCATAGCTTGTACCATAGATTGCTTATAAAAGCACATGTTATACAGGTATAGAAGATATGGACAAAATGTGAGCCATATTGGCAACACATATAGGTGTTGATGGCGGCTTCTGACGGAAGATGGCGATGACGAGAATGATGAAAATGATTTTGATCAGGAAGACGATGTCGATGACTATCATGACGACGATGTGACTAGTTGCCTGGTTTCCCTCTGGTACATTAGATTATGAGAATCTAAAAAAACGGCTTAAGCAAATTTAACGAAAGTTTTGATGGCTGAACATCGGAGTGCTTCAAGCACGCTGGCTTCAGATGGTCAATGGAGAGGATCTAGCTGACCTTTTCGATGACTCTGTGCGGTCCGGAGTACGCCTAGTTGAGCGGCTTCTTGACTACACCGATGCGGTGGGAAACATATCTGCAGCTGGCCAGGTGTTTGAATACAAAAGGGTGGTGTGAATACAAAAAGGGTGGTGTGCAATTGGTGGAACAGGGCAAATTGCCTTGAACTGTTAGTGTAACTAAGCGACGAAGTCCTGTGGGTCACCGGCTGCTACTGTCTGAGGCGCGATGAACTTGTCCGAGATTCGTAGCGACGTTCGGAAAACCATCGCGGCTGGGGAGCCTTGCAGGTCTTCTTTGAATGTGGTGCGCAAGCTCAACAAGGTAGCTAGAAGTGCTTGCACCCGAGGTGTCTCGGGAGCGCATTTAAATGCAGCCTAGAGAATGGGGTACATTGTTCTACTATGCCATTGAATTATGGATGGCACGGTGTGGTATGAATGTGGTTGACCCTCAGAAGGCTATATTAGTCATACAGCCTTTCAGTAGCTTAGAGAGTGGTGCTTGGAACTCGGCAAGGTGTAACACGCAACGACGGTAGCAATTGAGCACCCCGAGGAAACATCTCAGCTGCGAGGAGTCGATCGGCTTGGAAAAATTAATGATGGCTTATGTCTTGGGGGCTGGTGGTCTAAATATGTCTCGTAGATGTAGTGCCCGTCAAAAATAAATTCGGGCTGTCCGATTTGCATTTATCTCAGTTGACCTGGAGCTTAGCAGCTTGCAAAGCAGAGAGGAGCTACTCGATGTGAGGCTGGTGGTGGTCGTGGTTGATCAAGGACAATAACACGAACTCGAACCTTCTTAACAGATGGTTAAGCGTCTGCTATATTATTTGGGTCACGTTGCGTAGACCCAATGGCATTCCCAGGAATTCAAAAAGTCAAAAGGGCGTGGTGACTACTATTTCGCAGATGTCTTCGGGCGCGCCCGGGATTTTGCAAAAGACCCGCCAAAGGTCGATGACTGAAAAGACCAAACCGCTGGCATCCTGAATCATATCCTCGAAGATAGGCAATGAGCAGCGGTCTGGCCGGGTGTAGGCGTTGAGTTGCCATTGATCCCTAGTAGCTCACCCATGGTGTTCTCCTGTGAGGTGGCGCGGTCACGCGAAGTATGTTACTATTTGGTGAAAAAAAGTAGATGAGTGTGTTCCGTATTGTGCAATAATTTGGTTGTATTGCTCTCCGACGGTTCACACCAAGTTTGAGGCTTAGGCCCCAGTGTTTATACTTATGCAATGCACCGGTGAAGCAGAGCCAAGCATGCAGAACATTGAGAGGTTTATTTGATCGTCCAAAAGGCACCAGTCTTTTAGGTCGATGAGCGGACCATAATAATTGATCGAGTCAGCTCCCAAGATGGCTGTCTAGACATGACAAATGGCCAGTGGAATGGTTGGCGTAGCTATATGTCCAGTGTGAATTGCTGGGTATCACAATCGATGATAGGTAATACATTGCTGACTGTAACATGAAGCTTTGATTCTGAAGAGGCCTGGCAATAATGTGCCTCGGAATAATTGAGAAAGCTGAGCCGGAATCTACCAGAAAATGAGCCTTTGTGGTGCAACAACAGACATATAGCTGTTTCTTTGAGTATTGCCAGCGGCATCCGTGAAGTAAATGCCGGTGATCTTAGCTGAGCTAGAAATGTGTAAGGCTACTTGCATCAGATCGCTTGGGCTCCATGTTTCTGTGACAACGGAAAGTGTCTCTAGCGTCTGGTTTTCGATAAACAGCAGCATGCGCCACGTATGCTGTGGTAGGAGGTTTAGACATTTGACCAGCAGTATATTGTCATTGACCCATGTATCAGCAAGGGAGTACATCTGACGTAGCAGCTCTAATGGCCATCTGTTCCCGAGCTTGATGCCTATGAGGAGCTTTTGTAAGTTTTAGTCGGGGGAACCCGTCAGGTAAAAGATGATGGCCGCTTTGAGGATCTCGTACTTGTCGAGCTCCGGCAGCGCGTGGATGATGTCTGCCACATCTTTAATTGTGTCGTGGTGCACTGAGGTGGTACCTGTTTGAGTCTCTTGTCACCTTGTGTACCTGGAAGTATGGCTTGTTTTGAAAAGCCAAAGCTTGGGACTAGTGCGCCAAAAGAGAAGCAGCAGTGCGCCAAAAGAGAAGCAGCAGTGCGCCAAAAGAGAAGCAGCAGACGACATTGAACTCCTGAGCTGGTAGTCTATTGGTGGATTTTGGGCTTTAACCTGAGGAGTGTGAGACTCTGTGTCTTCTTTGCTTAGTTTGAGCACCATGCTGTTGCTCCATTTGGAGTTACCTCTGTAAAATTATTTTATTTTCTGTTTATTAGCTACATCGATAGGTGTTGCGACAACGAGGATGATGAGGGCGATGTTGATGGTGATCATGACGACAAAGATGAGACTATTTGCCTAGATTTCCTGTGGTACATCGGCTTATGAGAATCTAGATGTTTTAATTTTTGTCAGGGAAGTTACTTGCGTCACTATTAAGTGAATCAGGCCAACAAGCAAAGATTTGTTGAGACATGAGGATCTGCCTGTGCCGTGAAGAATGCACCGATATTGAGACGTTCCATGCAGCGATAAAAAATAAAACAAGGCTTAAAACTTTCAAGTACTCAAAAACTTAATGACCCAGTTGACACTTTGAATTCAAACAATATTTCATTATGAAAAATAGTCAAACAGTATTAAATGAAAATTACTGCAAACTTTCAATTAATTGGATAAAATGATATAAACCAAACAAGTCTGTTGAAAATTAGATACAAATAAATAACGCAATGAAAGCGTGTACCTTGCGATTCTAATCGATACTATCATAATAATATTCCTAATCCACATGCTTTACTTACCAAATCACAATTAAAATTAACGTAGATATAACAAGTTGCAATAAAAAACAAAACAAAAAACTACGAGAAACCACAAACGATCACAAATAATAAGTAATCGCCAATAACCCACCGAAATCTTTACCACTCCATCTCAGCTCCGCCAGCTTCAACATACCTCACGAATGAGTTTCTCCATTGAAACCATGAATCTTGCGAGCTCAAAATCGGAGGGCAATCTTCTTATTGTTGGCATGGCTATATTTATAGTTTATAATTAAGACACCATCCGAATCAGAAATATATTGAATCATGTCTAAATACACAAATGCTTCTAGAGGAATGAAGCAAGTTGTGAGACAAGTCTCAATATATTCATCAGTAAAGTAGGCTGGCTGTAAAATCCAGGAATTTTAACGATATGATTTCGACTTTTGACTTTTTGATTCGATACATAGTGTTTTCAATTAGTCTCAGACTTTTTGTATAGATCAGTACATGCACAAAGACATTTCCTTTTGAAAACTCTAAATCTTCCCATCGTACCTGTACTCAGTTTATACCAAACTGAACATTCATACGTCATACTGGTCCAACAAGAGCCTTCTAAAATATAACTCTGACTTTTTGATCAATTTTCCTGGAACGAGGGGACATGAAAACTTTAAGCGCCTTACTGAGCATCATTTTGACATATTCATCATCGTAGAATTACTAGTCGAACTGAACACCGAGACTTTTTACATAGGATTTATGTGGAAACGATTTTCTATACAACATATTATACATCATGGCGACGAGGTGTCTGGGGAACTTGCCCTGAAGGAGCCAAACTATTGGTCCGTCTAACCGTATCAAATGCTATCTCCACCTCGATAAGACACGCTCCTACACATTCTCTATTGTTTAGTTTCCAACAGATTTCTGGAATTACTTTCGTTATCGCATGTGTGGTCAAATGCCTGACATAGAAACAAACCTGGCAACTCAGCATTAACTCATATCTTTCTATTCGGACGTTTAATGCTTGTTTCAGTATCACTTCAAACACCTTGCTGATATTAGGCAGCTAGCTGATTGGACACGAAGATTTCTTTTATTTCTTCAGGATCAGATACACCCTGGCCTTTTTGCACTGATTTGGGAAACATGAAATGTTCAACATGTTGTTGAATAAGATGCAATAACAACCTAAGATGCAAGTCGTGTACTATACTTGAAATACCGTCAATACCATATGATTTCCTATTGTTTATCCTGCCACATATGAAACACAAGGCTGCATAGCTGATAAAATGAGGAAGATTATTTCCCCTTGATATGAGGTCGTAAGTCAATCTTTCATTGTAATGAAGAATAGTATCACCATTAAGGCTTGTTTTGAAATCGGAAACTTTTACTTTCACAACTTCTAAAATTATTTGGCTCCATTTCTCTCAGAGTTTGATGGGTGGACCAATCTAAAATGAGTTCCAATCAGAGCAAGCTTGTTTAAACTACTATATACAATCCTATTTTCATCTATTTCCTGAGTCGCATTTCTAATTTTGATACCAGTCCTATCTATGGGATCTACCTCACTACTAGTGACTTTAAGATTCAATATATTCCCTCAAGGCTTCTCTCAAAATAAACTATTCACTTTTGCCGGCACGCTGTCTGTGTCCTGTGAGCTAATACCCCTCAGTTTTTCCGCTCATTTATTGCTGACTTCACCTCCTTAGTATAAACCTACGAAGGATGGCTGTTGTCGAAAAATTGGCTGTAAATATTGTTGACTCTTGTCAAAAGAAGACTTTTGAATCTTTTCAACCTTAAAGTAGTTGGTGTTTCATATTTTTCCACATTGTTTTGATGTTTACTCTCGGAAATACTCAATTGTTTCTAATGTCAGCTTCTCTAACTTCGACAAATAGAGATTTATTTCATCCCTAGTTGAATTCCTGTCATCAGTAACTATTGAGCAGAAGTAACCGCTGTCAAACGATTGACATCGCTTCAAGTTTTCCCGATTAAACTTCTTGTGAAACTTTTAACAATCTGTTTTTCTAAAACTAGGACGATGACTTTTATTTTAAATTGAAATGAGAAAAACATAATCTCTTTGATGATTTATTTCCATTACAATGGCAAAATGGTCGCTATTATAAGGAACCACGTGGAACTCCATTGAGAAGCGTTAAATCTAAAGACAAGTTTTGCGTCAGCAATGCGACTGTCCAAATATCAATCTTACCTAGTGTTTGTTGGGAGCTCCAATCTATGTGGACTGTACATGTATTCAATTTGATTCTCTTCTATAACATACACCTCACTCAACGATTGGCAGCAGTCTTAGATGAATTGTACGGAGGGAAGGTGGACTGCGTGCCTCCCCCGGATGTGAGACCGTGGCTAAATCGAAGAAATGGTGAGATTGAATTCTATCTGATGCAGCTTTTGAGCGAGCACGGGTGTTTTCAGTCTTATCTGCACAAGATTGGTAGGTCACTTCGTATGTATGTCTATGAATAACTTAGAAGATGGAGAAGATTGTTATAGATGTGAAGCATTGGTCATCAATCGATTTGAAATAAGTCGTAACGAGCATATAACATTTAAGCTAAGGTGTAAAAGTACTGATACCGAGGAGCCAATTGTAACTCAGATCATTCGTTGTTCTAATTAAACTTTTGATATCGTATGTCCCTGGCATATTCAGGGAAGACCAGCCCACTGCAAAAATTTGACATCGAAAGGCTCCAAGCGGCGTCTGTGACCAAAACTTTCACGGAGACCCTTGGCAACTAACAGGCTCCCATCTTATCAGACGCATCATTAAAGATAAGCAACGAGCTCTGGATGGAAGTGAAAGCGGCTATAAGAACCGTGGCAGAACGGAGAATTGGACATTACGCCCGGCGCAAGAGGAATGATTGGTTCGATGATGAGATCTAGAATGCGTTAGACAAAAAACTCACGGCTGCAAAGATCACGTAGGTAGGAAAACCAGGACGAAGAGAGAATATTATGAAAATCTTAGAAAAGTAGCGAATAAGATAATTAGAATTAAGATGAAAAAATACTATGACGACCAATTGAGAAGTGTGGTTTCAAGTTTAGTGAGCAACATTAGAGGACAAGCATAAAAAGAAGTGAAAAACCTGAAACGTGGTTATCAGCGCAAAAACACGCTCTGTCATGATGACATCGGCAAAATCATTGCTAATGAAAACAAGATTAATTAAAGATGGGTAACATATTTCAAGAACCTCCTTAATCCTCTGCATAGCTCCAGAACATCGCAGCCTAAAGGTGTCTGCGGAGAGCTCCCGTTGACCCTACCAACTCTGGATGAAGCTTGTTCTATCATCAATGCCCAAAAGAATAATAAAGCACCGGGCATCGAAGAAATTCTAGTGAAGACCATTGAATATGGTGGCAGCAGTGTTCATAAAGCTATTCACAAAGTCATCCAGCACATTTGGCAACAAGAACATATGCCAAAAGAGTGGAGCCAATCAATTTTATTCCCTATCCACAAAAAAGTTGACATGTAACAGTGCGAAAATTATAGAGGCATATCACTACTTTCTACGGCATACAAAATATTTTCAAAGATCTTAGAAAATAAAATCGGATCATATGCTAACAGTATTATTGGGGAATATAAAGGTGGTTTTAGAGCTGGTAGATCAACAATAGCCCAATAGTTCACTGACTAGCAGTCAATTGAAATTCTGGGAGTTCAACATAGATGTACACCTAATTTTCATTGACTTTAAGGAAATATACAACAGTATTAATCGGAACGTGCTGTATCAAATAATGCTTTGCTTTGGCATTCCAGCCAAATAAGTCCGTCGGATCGAAATGATAGTGATGCTGACGAGCTCCCAAGGCCGCATCAATAACAAACTCGGACTAAAGCAGGAAGATGGGCTGGCGCCATTGCTATTCAATTTGGCTCTAGAGTATGTCATAAGGAAGCTACCTATCGATACACGAGGTATATTACGATACAAGTCGAGCCGAGTAGTAGTCTATGTGGATGACATCAACAATTTGTCACGGTCATTAACAACTGTCAAAAAACTCTTTCTGAAACTCGACAGCGAAGCAAAACTAGTAGGGCTTCAAATTAATGAAGATAAAACAAAGCTCAAGAGGCAGCCGAAGGAAAATTCGTTAAGTACACAAAATATTACACTTGGTGAATATAGTATGGAAAATGTGGAGAACCAGTATTGAAAAAGACGAAATACGCCGAAGAATACAGCTAAAATATTTTATTCAGTTTTGTCGATTTTGAAGACCAGCAGTATACACAGGAAAACAAAGCTCCAAGTATACAAATCTGTGATAAGCCTTGTGTTATGTTATAGATGCGAAACATGGACCCTAACCTAAGTATCCGCAAAAATATTCAGCGTCTTTGAGTGATGGGTCCTGAGGCGATTGATTGGAGCGGAGTTAGCCGGAGATCCATAGCAAATTCGAAACAACCATTAGCTGTATGAAATTTTTGACGGGCTGGAAGTCGCAACGATTGTAAAACTGCGGATTCTGCAATGAACTGGCCACATAAATCGTATGGACGAACAGTGGATACCCAAAAGATATTGGTTTTGAGAACTGAAGGCGGGAAATCAGTGGGTGCACCCAGGAAACGCTGGTCTGACACAGTCGACGAAAACAGTTTTTCACTGCTCGGATTTCAAAATTGGAGGATGTGGTCAATGGACCAAGACAGCTGAAGGCACTATTCGCAGGAAGTGAAGGCCCGTTAGGGGCTGTAGTGCCACAAAAAAGAAGAAGAAGAAGCTACCTGACCTGCAACTTGTGGGAAGCAGTTTATTCTTACCTTTCTTGTTAATGGAGACGACCATACAGGGAAAAGAAAAGTAGCCAGTATTGAGATAGGTATTGAAAATGTGACAAAATCATACAATAGCTTTTCTGTGTAAGTTTTTGAAGACGTTATTTGGAATAATGTCAATGCCAGGTGCCTTGTTATTTTTGAGTCTCTTTAAAATTTCCTATAACTCGGCTGGTTTAACCTCTTCAGAGATGTGAATAGAAGTCAAAGAAGATAAAGATTATAGGCTATTAGCAACAGCTAGTTCTATGACAATGCTATGCAAATCTTTGTTGTATACATAGAATGTATCAGCAATAAGCTCGCATTTTCTGTCGTTAGTTTATTCACAAACACCACTACTTTTTTCAAGCTGGTGTAAAAGTCAATTTTGGGAGGCTTTGAGGGTTTCAAGTAGTATATTTAAGCTGCATTGATTTCCAAGTTTTCTATCGTAAAATCCATATTTTTAGCCATGTTGCAACTATTAAGCTGTCAGCTTGATATTCGGATCTCTGGTTTGTTGCCACTGTTGCGTGAGAGAGTTTCTCTCTCGTATCAGCTCTTATGTTTCTGCATATAATTCTATAGTTTTGTGAGGAATTATCTGCACACGTTTGCTATGTTTGATTGCTTTCCAATCAATTTCATTTAGTTTAGATATTTGTATGAGTATATCTATTTCGCCCATTATTTTCATCAAATCTAAGCTGTTCGGAGTCAAAGAGATACTGTTATTTATGAGCTTCTTGAACCTAAGCCAATTCATTTTCTTTTAATGATAAATCTTTCATTCTTGTCTCTCAATACACTCGCCACTTTTTATTGAAACAACTATAGGTAAATGTTGAAAAAAAGAACCTGCAAGACAGCTCAGAGTTATTGGTTTTTTCATTGCTGAGTATGACGTACTAGATTGAACCAGCTCTTCGATGCAAGTAATATGTGGCACATTTGGTGAATGTAGAAAGTTGTTATAATTAGTCGGAGCATATACACTGACAAGCAAGTTCAACAGTTGATCGGCCAAATTAACAGAGAGGTAGAATATGTTTTTTAGATAGAACGTGAAAGTGCTATCCACTCTGGACTAAACTTTCAATTGCAAAATCCGTTTGCTAATGAGTTTATATATTGGATATTTTAAAAAGTATTGAGCCTTTTCTGTCACTAGATGGTTTTCGTTGTCATTTATCAGGCAATACTTATCAGATTGAGTCAAACTGACATGCGTTTGAAATTTTGATGTCAAAGATGCACCTCGCTCAGGTCGACTAATCACTGAAGAAGTCAATGACATCTTACAAAAAGTTGAAGAAAACCGACACATACTCGTAAGCACCCATGACATTACTAAGAAACTGAGTATCCATCATCAAGTAGTTCTGAACCATTAGCTTAAGGCTGGATACACAAAGAAGCTCGACTTTTGGGTGCTGCATGAATTAACACAAAAAATTTAAATTTGCGAAATGCTAATAAAATGCAACGAAACCGAGCCATTTTTGAAACAAATCATTATGGGCGATGAAAAATCGGTAAGATACGAGAATGTCGTTCGAAAAGGATCATGGTCAAAAAAAGGTAAATCATCACAAACGACTTCAAAGCCAGGATTGACACCAAATAAGGTTATGCTGTGTGGTGATTGGAACACAGCACTGCTGTGATTGGAAGTGAATTGTTTATCATGAGGTACTAGAACCTGGCCAAACACTCAATTTAGCTCTGTATTGTCAGCAATTAACCAGATTGCAACAAGCAATTCAAAAAAACCGGCCAGAATTTACCAATAGAAAGGACGTTGTCTTCCACCATGACAATGCCAGACTACATACATCTTTGATGACCCGGCGGAAATTGACAAAGCTTAGCTGGGAAGTTTTGATGAATGCACCGTATATTCCAGGCTTTGCACCATCGGGTTACCATTTCTTTCGGTCTCTGCAAAACTTCCTTGATGAAAAAAATTCACTTCAAAATATCGTAAACAATTCCGGCATTGCTTTGGTCCATTATTTTTATTGCTGTAATAATTCCAGCATATGACTCTATGTTCTATTGTTTTTATTTTACTTAGTTCATTGATTTTTGTTCCGCTTAACAGATATAATAGATAATACGCACTATCACGATGCTGAGTTCTTGACTTGAACATTTTAGTATCAAGAGTTGTAATACTGTATTTATGGTCAATTATTTTGTTTATTTGATATCCGCAGGCCAATTCTCTTTTTTCTTGAAAAGCTGTCGAGCCTTGCTTTCTTGGATGAATAGGCGCATTTTGACCCCTTTGATTCATTTTTAGTTGTCTAAAAAGATGAATCAAAGCAAGGCCCTTCATGGTAAAAGTTGAAAAGTCATGGTTAAAAATTAGTCAAAAATAGTAAACTATATAATGCTTATAGCTTGCAGCGAAAAATCGCTAGGTTTTCCGATTAAATCCCGCTTAAATTTATGTTAAGCCTAAGAAACTACAAATTATGCGCTCTAACTACAACGGTACAGAAATGCACTTACCTTAATTTCTGGTGTCACAATTGGTACACCACCAGTGCATTGTTGAATTTCAGGATCAAATTTGGCACCTTCTGGACATGATCGAGGCAACAATTTCCCATCGACACAGACATAAAATTTTGATTCGTCATTTAAATCTGGTACAAAGCCGCCTTCTGGTATTGCTCCACAATTCTAGAAAATAGTTTGCCTTTGAAAAATGCGTTTTAGGATTCGCTTCATCGAAGTTACCTTACACGGCTGGGCAGTAGTGGGGGTGTTAGTAGTACATTGCAGTTTGATAGCATCAAAAATGTAATTCACTGGACAAGATTTTCGTTCCAATACTCCTTGAACACACACGTAAAATTTTGTATTGTCAAAAGAATCTGGTACAAATCCACCCTCTGGTGTTGGGCCACAATTCTATAATGAAGATAGTGTTAAGTCTAGATTTTGCCCACAATATCTTTAACGTTTAAATATTAACCTTCCCTGGAATTGCAGTTGTTTTAGGTGGCGGTGTTGTCTCTGCACCAGTTTTACACACTAGCAAATTCTTATCAAATGTTTGTCCTGTAGGGCAAGTTTTGTGATTCAGATATCCATCTGAACATACATAGAACATCGAATCGTTGAAGTCATCCGGTAGAAGCTCGCCATTGCGTAATGGTCCACAGGAATCTCCTGTAGGTGGAGGTGTGATAATTGGTGGGCTGCATTTACCATTTTGGTAGACATTGTCATCCTCACATTCAACACGCTTTAGTATTCCACCTTCTGTACAAATATAGTAAAACGAACCTGTACCAAATTCATCTGGAATGGTTTCTCCAACTGCAAGATACCCACATGTCTACAAAAGAAACATCAATTTGTATTATTGATACGTGGGAGAGATGCAAAAAGAAATGATGTTCACGTGTGAGAGAACACCCTATGAAAATCTCAGAAAAGTAGCGAATAAGATAATTAGAATTAAGAAAAGAAAATACTTTGATCATCAATTGAGAAGTATAGATGTAAGTTTAGCGAGTAAAAAAACAATGCAAGTATAACAGGTCATTCACTAAGTCCGTACGATAAGTAAGAAAAAAACAATACTCGATTTTATTATACAACATAGTTGATTTCGAGGGCGATACAACGAGTAAAGCAATTTTCCAACTTTTCAATACCGCTTTTATAGTACGATTTCTCTTTGTCGTCCAAATAAGCCTCAGTTTCTGCGATTACTTCATCATTGGACTTTGACTTCTTCCCAGCAAGCATTTTCTTGAGATCTGAAAACAGGAAAAAGTTGCTGATGGCTAAATCTGAAGAATACGTGGATAAGCAGTTTAAAGCCCAATTTGTTCAATTTTGCCACAGTTTTCATCGATTTGTGACACGGTGCATTGCCTTGGTGAAAGAACACTTTTTCTTTTGCAAATTGGCCGTTTCTTGCAATTTCAGCCTCCAATCGATCCAAGAGTGCACAGTAATAGTCGCTGTTGATGGTATTTCCTTTATTATATTATTCCGTTCGCATCCCGAAACACAAACGCCATCACCTTCTTGGATTCGGGTGTGTGATAGTGAAGCCATGTTCCATCCATTATCACATATCGATGATAGGATCCGATTTGAGCGCGGTTTAACAGCGCCAAACACTCCTCTGAAATATCAATGCGTTGTTGTTTTTGGTCGACTGTGAGCTCACGCAGCACTCACTTTGCACAGAGCTTTCGCATACCCAAATGTTCATGTAAAATCTTAGAAAAACTACCATCTGATATCTTTACAATGTCAGCTTGCTCATGTACCTTCAATTTGCGATCGTTCATAATCAATTTTTAGATTTTATTATGTTTTGTGGAATAACAGCCTTATTTGGACGTCCACTGCGCTCTGCATCATTTGTGCTGGTACGACCAAGTTTAAATTCGACTATCCACGTCTCTGCCATTTGTCTCGAAGGAACAGAGTCCGGATAATGTTTATCAAGCTATTGTTTGGTTCCCACTGTATTTTTTTTTTATCAAAAAGCAATGCTTTATCAAAACCCGAAATTCACTACTAGCATTTTTTTCGATAACAAAAATTGCTTGGCACAAAATGCTATAACTCACGAAAAAATTGTTCGATTGCTGTCAAATTTATACACATATATTTTGAAGGTTAGTACTTGTGAAAAATCTTATGGCAAAAATTCTAGTAACACCATCTATGTATCATCCAACGGACTTATTAAATGGACTTGTACGGATAGGCGTATGAAATAATACTCAACGTTAATTTAATGACTCAATGAAGATTATTTAAACGATAACTACAAATTGACTATAAAGGCAAATCAAAGATGGCCGGTGCCATTCGTATTAATTGTTACGGAGCACGTTAGGTACGTCCGGACTCGATCAAATCCAGTTGAAGAGTGTTGGCTTGACAGTGATTCTGCAACACCGCTGCTGTGGTCAGTGACATCTGGTTGTCGTATGTTGTGACCGCCGCAGTACTCCCCCTTTAGTAATATCGTGGAAACAGATATCACAAACAAGCTCACCAGATGGTATGGCCGCACGTGATGACGTTTGTCGATGTGGCGGTATGCGGTTGCAGGTTGATGCTGTGGTGGTGGCTGTTGATCGGATGTGGGTTAGGGCGAAAAAGGGTTGTTACATCGTAAATGTCGCTGATCGGGCATGCGGCTGCAGTGCGAGGCCAGGCATGCGACGTAATGAGAGGTCGGGCATGCGGTCTGGTGTGAGGTCGGGCATGCGACACTATGCAAGGTCGGGCATGCGAGGTTGTGCATTATCGTGATTAATAACTTGCGCTACATTGCCATCTGCGCAGCTACTAACAATTTTGTCTGCCGCCACCGTAAGTTTGCTTAACTCTGTTGCCGCGAGAGTCGCTCGTGTTTGCGTGGGAAGGCGTTGAAGCCATAAGGATTTTAACAAAGTGTCGGACATGTTGCTTCCTGCCACTGTAATGGACGCGGTTCCTCTAATCCCAAGCCGTGCATCAATTGTCTGATGCATTTGTGGTCAGTAATTACGAATACGGACAATAGCCTTGCCTTTAAGGTCTCGTATTTGCCGGTGGCAGGCGACGATTCTATACGTCCGCAACTTACGTAATGATTGACAATTCCATTTCGGAGACAACTTTGTCGAAACGAGCTGCGTCGCTTGTAATTCTGCATGCTCGGAACGTCGCTTCCACGTGCGCGAACCACAATTCCGGTTTGCTCTGCCAAAATGGTTTCAGCTAACACGTGGCGGCTTGAATCCCTGTTGCGTATTGCATGACCTTTATGTCGGTGTTAATTGGGTTGTTTGAACCGCTGACTACCTCGTGGAATTCTTCATTGGCCATACTCACTTGTTATTAACGGGGTCACCAATGTACGGATGAGCGTATGCAATAGCACTCAACGCTAGTTTAATGACACAATGAAGTTTGTTTAAATGATAACTAAAAACTGACTATAAAGGCAAATCAAAGATGGCCGGTGCCATTCGTATTAATTGTTACGGAGAACATTAGGTACGTCCAGACTCGATCAAATCCAATTGAAGAGTATTGGTTTGACAGCGATTCTGCAACACCACTGCTGTGGTCACCGACATCTGGTTGTCGCATGTCGTCACCGCCATAACTGTTACAAATTAGTGAAAAGCCTGAAACGAGGTTATCAGCCCAAAATCACACTCCGTCGTGATGACATCGGCAATATTATCGCTCATGAAACCAAGATGAAGTAAAGATGGGCATCATATTTCAAGAACCTCCTTAATCCTCTGCACAGCTCCAGAACATTGGAGTTTATAGATATTTGCGGAGAGACCCCATTAGCCACACAAACTCTGGATGAAGTTTCTT
This sequence comes from Odontomyia ornata, assembly GCA_963969285.1. Classification (NCBI taxonomy): domain Eukaryota; kingdom Metazoa; phylum Arthropoda; class Insecta; order Diptera; family Stratiomyidae; genus Odontomyia; species Odontomyia ornata. Next base: position 79,047,512 of record OZ017741.1, read on the forward strand.
CCATCATCAAAGCCCAAAAGAGTATCCATGAGAGTGGAGCTCATCAAATATGGCGGCAGCAGTGTTCACAAAGTCATGCAGCATATTTGGCAGCAAGAACATATACCAAATGAGTGGAGCCAATCAATTTTACTTCCCATCCACAAAAAAGGTGACAAGTAAGAGTGCGAAAATTATAGAGGCGTTTCACTACTTTGTACAGCGTACAAAATATTTTCAAAAATATTTGAATATAAAATCGGACCATACGCCAACAGAATATCAAGTTGGTTTTAGAGCAGGTGGATCGACAATAGACCAGTTGTTCACAGTCAAGCAAGACGTACAAAAATGACAACGACGTCGACGGCCCCCCAAGTCTACATCAATGACCAACTCACCGAAGCCTTTGACACAAATATCAGACTAAAACAGGAAGACTGGTTGGTGTCATCGCTATTCAATTTGGCTCTGGAGTACGTCATACGGAAGCTACCTGACGATATAAAAAATACATTACTATACAAGTTGAGCCAAGTAGTAGCCTATGCATACAACATCAACATTTTGTCACGGTCATCAACAACTACCAAAAAACTCTCCCTAAAACTCGACATAACGCAGTCAAAGAAAAATACCTCAAATACACAAAATATTACACTAGACGAATACAATATCGAAAATGTTGGCAAATTCGTGTATCTAGGTGCTAACATAACGAAGACAGGTAATGAAAAAAATGAAATACGTCGAAAAATACAGCTTGCGAATAAAAAATGTTATTCAATTTTGATGATATTCAAAACTAGCAGCATACACAGGAAAACAAAGCTCCAAGTACAAAAATCTATGATAAGCTTTGTGTTATGCTTTGGGTGCAAAACATGGACCCTCATCCAAGCATCCGCAAATATGTTGAACGCCTTTGGGCGACAGATCCTGAGGCGAATAATCGGAGCAAAGCTGGACGGGGACCAATGGTGAATTCGATGCAACCATGAGTTGCATGAAATTTTTGACAAACCGGAGGTCTCAATGATTGTAAGATTGCGGAAACTGCAATAGATTGAACACATGAATCGTATGGATGAACAACGGATACCCAGAAAGGTATTCGCTGGGAGAACTTCAGGCCGCAGACTAGTGGAGAAACTGAGGAAACGCTGGTCTGACTCAGTCAACAAAGACAGATCATCGGTGCTCGGATTTCGAAATCGGATGACGTGGTCAATAGATCGAGATAGTTGAAGGCACTATTTGCGGGAAGTGATGGCCCAAGAGGGGCTGTAGTGCTACGAAGGAAAAGACAGGTAAACCAAAGAAGTTGTCAAAGCAATACGTAAAACAAAAGATGAAACAAGATGCTGCTGTGAGTCTCCCTTATATTTGAGGACTAACTGAACAAAATGTACTCAACATCGTTACATTTTTCAACCGATCAAAGCATCCAGGGTGAGCTCTCTTGTCTCCCTGTAGAGATCACGTTGCAGCTTGTCCCATTTTTGCACGCAAAAAATGTGTGACAGGCATTGTTTTTCTCCCCTGAGCAAAACCGATGGTTAAGGGACCGTGATTTACCATTCTTGCGCAGAAAAGACTGAAAACACCCATGCCCACTCAAAAACTGGGTCAGATAGAAGTCAGTCTCACCATGCCTTCGATTTAGCTACGGTCGTAGATTCGGGATGAGTCGCGCAGTCCATCTACCTTTCGTGCAATTCACCCAAAACTGCTGCCAATTGTTGAGTGAGCACTGTCTTTCCTCGCGGGCAACCTTTTTCCTCACTTTGACGCAGGTAAATAGCACGGCAATCTACAGCCAGGAAGGCAGCAGGCATCACGCCTGCAATAACTCTCATTGCAAAGTCAGAGACGGTCAGATGCGAAGATGCAATCCTCAGTGCTCCTCTTCTCTGTACCTGTGCCATGCATTTAGGATATATCTTCTTACTGAGAGCGTCCCCTCTTACTTCTGCTCCGTGCAGTAGTACTGACCCTACAGCACTCATCATGAGGCATCTACTTGATGGGTTGGGTCTTCGTACGTTTGCCCAAATCGACTCAGAGCCGACACTTCCGAAGCAGTCTTCTCTCCCAATGCTCTGATTTGCTCAGAGAAACTCATCTTTGAGTCGATCAGTAGCCCCAAGTACTTCACTGCTGGTTTCAATTCGATTTGAAAGATTCCAATGCTGATCATCTGCTCCTTACTCAATTCACTAGCGATATAAAAGTTGACCTCCAACTACCCAGCAAGAAATATCACAGAAATAATGAGCCGGTATTATCTGGTATTATTTTTACTTAGTTCCATTTATTAATTGATACCAGCCCTTACGGTCCATTGAAATACGGCCTTAGATCAGAACTGGGGTGCGTGGCTCATTCCCTCGCTTGTTGTACTCCCCTCCGTACGGCACCAAGTGTCTGCATGACTAGCTCATAGTCAAGGCTATAGAAACTCCTGTTTACATCGACTACATGATTTTACCCACAGTGGGCCTTACCGTAGTTGATCAGTTTATAAGAATACTATATATCGTGACAAGTCTAAACGCTGCTCACCAGGTTCATACCTATTACCAATCCCACGGCAGTTGAGTTTCTTTTCGTAGCATATAAAACTACTTCAGCTATTCCGTAAACTTAGTGAACTAAAAGTATACTGAATGCTACCGTATTGAAGTCTTCGAAGGGACATAAAAGACCTGAAACTAGACATAATGATTATCACAGTTGAGTTTAATATGTCGTGTAAGAATGGAAGGCTTCAAACCCAGATGGGGTTCCAGCTGAGATGTTGCAATAAGTTTATCACCATGCTCCTGACTTGCTACTCAACTTATTCAATACTTGCCTACAGGACGGGGCTTTTCCGGTATGTAAGAAGGTCATGAGGCTGGTGCTCATCAGCAAAGGGAATGGAAGTACCACATTGCCGTCTGCATACCGCCCGTTAGGCATGCTTGACACGGCTGGGAAAGTGCTTGAGAGACTTTCCAGGGAAGACTCACTGACATACTTCATGCTGCTGGAGACCTATCCCCTTGGCAGTATGGCTTTAGAGCAGGACGCTCCACCATTGATGCAATTGCAGGTGTGGTAAGTGTGATCTACAAGCCAGAGGCTTATAGCCGTCCCAAGCGTTGCTGGTGGCACTCAACGTTAGAAATGCCTTCAACTCCGCTAGTTTGGAGAATATTCTGGATACGATGGAAAACCCTCTTTAAGTTCAAAAATATCTTTTGCGTCTTTTGAGGGACTACTTGAAAGACAAAAGTCTGATTTATGACGTCGGGTGTTGTCCAGGGATGTATCTTTGGTCCTGACCTGTGTAACGTGTCTTAAAATGAGCTACTAACACTGGAAACGCCAGATAAGTCACCCTCGATTGGCTATACACATAATGTTGCGGGTCTAGTCACTGGACGCAACTTTGAACAAGCCCATCTTTGGCTGGGTATGCTAATGGACTAAGTGAGATACTAGCTCGTGGTTTCAGCCTAACACTGGAGAAAACCGAAGTAGTCATCTTGAAAAATAATAATCCCAAGAGTATGGATGATAAGTATTGGAGATATACTAATCGAATCGAAGCCAGCGGTGAAGTACTTGGGGTTACTGATCGACTCGAAGATGAGTTTCTCGGAGCATCTCAGGGCAGCGGCTTGGAAAGCTGCTTCATATGTATTGGCTCTAATTCGAATTATCGCCAAGGAAGTTGGGCCTAAGCCATCAAGAATACTCCTCTTGATGGGTGCTGTAAGGTCAGTGCCACTGTGCGGAGTAGAAATATGGGGTGATTATCTTAGTAAGGAGGAAAACGTTTGGCACAGGTATAGAGAAAAAGAGCGCTGAATATTGCATCTTCCCATCTGACCGTCTCAAATTCAGTGGTGAGAGTTAATCTAGGCATAATACCTGTCGTCCTCATTGCTGGAGAGTGCCGTACTATTTACGTGCGTCGATATGAATACATGATGGAGGCAATCGTTTGCGGGGGGAAGGTTTACTTCGTACCCAAATTTCAGAACATGGCTTAATAGTGGGCATGGTGAGACTGGCTTTTACCTGACTTAGTTTTTGAGCGGGTATGAGTGTTTTCAGTCTTACTTCCGACTGTCGATTTTGCCCAGGAAAGGAAGACATTGCCTGCCACACCAATGGGACAAGCTGTGACGAGACTTGTATAGGGAGACGAAGGAGCTCACACCAAATATTATAGTCGTGGTTATGCTTTGATCGGTTGTCAAATGTAATCTTGTGACACATTGCGTTCGGGCAGTCCTAAAAGATATAGGAGCTCATAACAGCTGGGAGTATCGAGGCTTGGGAATTGTCTGTCTGGTATTACCGAAGTAATGTGCCAAAAGGTTCCAGATCCGGTTGACAGAGAAGTTATTTAGTGGACAAAACAATTGCTTGTGAGCATGGAAACCCTACAATCAGTGCGTAATGTGCATTTCAAATTACACAACGTAGAATTTTTAACTTACCGAAAGATAACAAAACGTCATTCAACAACATGTGCAATATAGCATTGATTAATGTTTGTTGTGAATATAAATAAACATACTTTGAAAAACATGAAAAAAACGACATTAATTATCGAACACCTACCAATACTCTAGCTGAAAGCTGAGGAAATTGGCGCTAAGAAGCGGCATCATTCAAATCATATCCTCTAGTAGTTTCCTTTTTGATACCCAGAATGTATTCCGAACGTACCCTACGGTTGAAAACGTAACGTTTCCAATATGCAACTTGGCAAGTCCTTTTCGGTCTGCCATTGAAAGAACCATTTCCTCTAGGATTGGTTTGAAGCATGCCTATACCAATGATTGCATCCTTCGAGTTTCCTCAATGAAACACTCTGTTTGAAGCAGCACTTTCAAGAGCATTGAAATTGGCTTGAAAAGATGGTAATGGTTTCGCTAAAAGGAGTGCTTTTCCGAACTTGTATGATGGCAGTATCAGTTTAGTCTGGGTATCAGTGTTTGTAATGGTAATGGGTATCAGTGTTTGTAATGGTAATGTTTGCTGAGGAGCAGTAGGTCGAGTCTTATGTCTTCCATACAATGATCAAACATTGTGCATTGGTATTGCAGTATAAGTTCAACTGCAGTATAAGTCTTATCGAAGTAGCACTTTAAATTTTGCTTGGCTTTCTTTGAACACCTAATATTTCTCTTTTCTATGAACGTGCTTGAGGGCACTTGGCCCTTGATCAGCGTCCTTGTGGAGGATACAATGTGCTCCTACCCTGGAATCCTCTTTCATATCTTGTTCTGTCACATTTATAGCAAAAGAGCTCCTGTTAGGTATAATTTAACCCTAAACGGTATGATTAAACTGGAATTAGTGGATATGAACTGTTATCCTGCATATCACACCTGTTTTTATCTTATATTTACGTAAAATTAGCCTAGCTGCCTTCTCTGTTAGTCCAATGATAGAAACGGCTTCTCCCTATTTACTGGAACCAGCGTGACTTCAGTTGCATTTTAATTGGAGAGCTCCCTGATATCTCCACTATTCTAGTTGTCACTGGTCCAATCAAGTTTACTGTTGCTGTTTAGCTGGAATTGCTTTTGCCTGCATCACGGAGTGAATCACTGATTTTAGCGTCCGCTGCAAGTTCCACTAATAGATCACTGACCTGACTTATTTATTTATTTATTTATTTATTCAAATTCCATTTAACAGATAAAAATTATCCAATTACAAAATGGAACAAAACAAACAGAAAAGAAAATTAATGAAAATTAGAATTAAGTGTTAAAGTTAATATAAAAAAGAAATTCAATGGTACTAACAACAATAAATATGCGTGTAAAATTAAATTAAAGCACACAAAAAAAGAAAATAAAGTCTAATATTTACTCCAGTTGAGCTTTAAGAATCAGGCTTCTTAACCTCAATTTAAAAACTAGGTATGAGTCGGAAAAAGGACCAAGCTCAAGCCTATCATGATTCCTTACCATTCGTATAATAGGAGAGTGAAAATATAAATTTGTACGGGCATACGGTGGCACGAAAAAATTGTTTGCCCGAGAAGAACGCGATGATTGACGAAGACGTAGGTCTGCAAGCAATGTTAATGAAATTTGATTGTGGCAGAGTTGATACAGAAAACACTGATCTAGATACATGCGACGGGATGACAGAGTAGGCAAACGTAGGAAGGATAAACGGCAGTCATAGGGTTGATATGGGATTTTGAATTTGTAAAACAAGACACGAGTAAATTTACGCTGGACATTCTCTAACGAGTCAATGAGGTAGGAGTGTCGGGGGGACCAAACTACAGAGCAATATTCGAGGATAGGACGGGCAAGACAGATAAACAAGCGGACAGGAGTAGATATATTGTTAAATTTATGCGCGTGCCTGAAAATAAGTCCCAATATTTTCGAGGCCCTAGTAGTCGCGGTTAGAACGTGTGCATCAAAATTGAGCTTAGGATCAAAAGTAACGCCAAGGTCCTTAGCAGAGCTCACAGCAGCGAGTGGGACTTCGTTCAACATATAGGTAAAATTCAGCGGAGAACGATTTAGATTAAAAGTCATTTTATATCATTTGGCAACATTAAGACAGAGGTAATTAGACGAACACCAGTTACTTAGTGCAATCAGGTCCATCTGAAGATATTGACAATCTTGTACAGACCTGATAGCTCGAAAGACTTTAAAATCATCGGCATACAGTAGGCAATTGGAAGCGATAACCGAAGGAAGATCATTTATAAACAATAGGAATAAGAGGGGACCTAAAATGGAACCTTGAGGAACACCAGAGAACGGATAGAATGGAATAGAGGTAGTTCCACAGTAACTAACACAACATATACGAGAAGACAAGTAGGAGTCCATCCATGATAAGAGAGGGCCAACAACCCCAACAGTTTTCAGTTTATAACAGAGAAGTTCATGGTTGACCGTGTCAAATGCCTTCGAGAAGTCAGTGAAGATTACATCAACCTGCAACTTGGTCATACTCTTTTACTAGCCACATAACATCTGTGTAGAATCTACCATTCGATGGGTTTACTAACAGTGCTCCTTATGAAGCCTTCACCTTGACTTATTTCTTTTTCTATGCTTGTCATTGGTCATTTCTATAGACTCATCTTTATGTGAGAGCTAAGTTAATTGTGCTTTGGAAGACAGGTTTTTGAAGCTTTATTGCTGCTGCTTTCAGCATGCTATGGATTCATTGGTGTACCGTGGTGTTTTCAATAAGCGTCTTATCTTTTCTACTTTTGTCGGTGTTGAAGCTCTAGTAATTGGACCATGTACTTGCTTCTTGATGGTATTTACCATTCAAGATATTATTTGCAGTTCAGAGGTGGTAATATCTCTTAACTTTTTTTGTGGCTTCAGTCTATTACACCTGTAAAGCTTAGTCCTTCTTAAGAGCTCTTCTAGCTTCAGAAGATCATTATTGACATTCCTGCTGATGTTTTTTTATGTATTACAGATAGATTTATCTATTTGGACTTTCAATGCAGTTTGTTTAGCTGGTAGCCTATCTTCTCGGCAATACGGCTTTAAAGTACAACAATTACAGAGGTGGCAACCATGGTCCACAAGGCAAAGAAATATAGCTGTCCCAACGGGTGGTTCTGTTAGTGACACTTGATGTTCAAAACGCCTTCAATATCATAAGTTTCAGATATCTTATGCGGCTTTTCAAAGACTAACTGAAGTCTGTTTCATAGTACGATGTATGTTTTTTAAGGATCTATCCTTGGTACAGACCTGCGGAACATGCCGTACCGTGGGCTGCTGAGACTAAAGTTGCGGGGCGGGTCGCGCCTGATCGGCTTTGTGGAATATGTTGAGGCGCTAGTTCTAGACGCACTGTCAGGCAGTCGCAACTTAGATTAGGTTACGCTAGTGTGCCAGATAAGAGACTGGATGTCTGCTTATGGGCTCAGTCTAGCACTGGGGGAAACCGAAATGGCCAACCTGGGAAAGAAGAAAAACCCCAGAGTTAGAACGATCAGTCTTTGGGAAATTCCGGTCGAACTGGAATTATCTATTACCTGGCGCTGCTGATTGACTCAAAGATGAGTTTCTCTGGACAAATAAAGGCAACAGCTGAGAAGGCTGGTTTGGACGTATTGGCTCTAAGTTGATTTATGGCGAACGTAGAGGGATACGACTAATCAAGAAGGTGACTTTTGATGAGGCTCCTAGAGTCAGTGTTACTGTATGGAGCATAAATATGGGGTGATGCTCTCAGTAAGGAGCAGTATCGAAAACGCTTAGCTTAGATAAAGAGAAGAGGAGCGCTGAGGATCGCATCTTTAAGTCCAACAGTCTCTGATATGGCAGTGCTAGTCATTGCAGGCATAATACATATCGCCCATGCTTTCTACCTCCGTTGAAACGAAAACTCGGGAGGGACAGTTGTCCGCAAGAACAGACAACGCTCACTCAATGATTGACAGCAGTCCTGGATAAACAGCACGAAGAGAAGATGGACAGTGCGCCACATCGCTGATTTGAAAACGTGGCTCAATCAAATGCATTTTGAAATTGACTTCTACTTGACCCAGCTCTTGAGTGAGTATGAGTGTTTTCAGTCTTCATTGCACAAGATTAATAACACGTGATCCCACGAATGTAGGTTTTGTACTGGAGAAAAAACCGCCGCTTACCACATATTTTCGTTGACAAGAGATGGTATAGGCTATACATGGGCCCCCACAAAGAAGCAGGAGAGTTTTCACCGTATAGTCTAATCAGTAATGCTTAGATTGGTTGGCAAATGGATCCATGTGGCACATTATGTATGGGTGGTCCCAAAAAACACAAATCAGCTCACAGCATCCAGGGACATCAGTGTTAGAGGACTACTTTTCTAGTGATCCCTCTTCCTTCCACCCATCCTGCCAGAGAAGGGATCCCCCAACGTGAAGGCATCTCACGGCATAAAAAAAGAGGCTTGGCCCAAATTAATGTATCAAGTGGCTGCAAGCTAGGCTTTAATGTTGACAAGAAGGGACTTAGTGGGCAGTCTAAATGCCCAGCGAGTCTGGGAGCCCCACACTCAAGGCATAAGTAGCCTTCACCTAACCACCACAAAAAAAAACGTTTGAGGACACCATGTTTTTTCATGAGGCACACAACGCATTGGTAAGGATGGCAGTAACGCCGTATATCAGTGCAGTTTTGTCCTTTTTGTTTGCCTCTTCTTCTACTTCTTTCTATGTTTCCAACGGATGTTGTTTCTAAGTATGCTCCTCTTTTGTGTGGCATGCAACAAATATTTTTTCCTGCACCCTAAATGCCTTGGATACGGTTAGGAAATAATTGGGCCTGAGCCATTGTCCTTTTGCGCGTTGGTCTGTTTCATTATAGAGGTCAAACTGCATAACCACTAGAGCACCACTTATCTAGGTATGCATATAGTCAACTCAACCTCTACGCAAATAATGCTAAAGCTCACAAGATTTTGCGGAGCTATCGGTTCACTGCTTTGTTACATTCACTCTTACTTGAAGGGCTGTGCACAATTAGTCAAGTTCGAAGAACGCTTATACAGGAAAATTCATGTCCTATCTGGGGTTCCTTAAAGTAGTCATCTTGGACCACTTCTATTCAACATCTTCATATCAGATCTTTCATCGTTGTTACCTAATATTCAGCACCTTTTTTATGCTGATGAGTTCAAGTTCTATCACGCAATACCTTCTTAAGCTGAAGCACTATTTCTCCAGTCTAAACTGAATACTTTATTCCAATGGTAGCTTAGTGTGTTATGATTAGAAAATTACATTTACGAAATGAATTGACTTGGGTTGAACGTTCATTCAATCAAAACATCACATGATGCCCTAATATCTTAGTGTATTGTAAACGTTTGCATCAAGAAACAAGTTGGGTAGACTGACCGACGCTCATGTCAGAAGAGTTCTGTACTCAACTTACAAAATGCAGTCACCAGCAACGACTAAAATCAATAAACATGTCAAAGACGATTTTATTGGAGAAAATATAAAATTCGAAGATAATACTATTATTAACAAAGTTGAACGAATTTGGACTTCTGAGCTATTTTTTATTGTTATACTCATAAATGTCTCTCTTGATAATTTTTTTTCAGATTATTTAGATCATAAGTGTCCATTCACGAGGGAGGCAACACATTTCTCATGTATTTCTCCCCGCTATGCCCCCACGGAAGCAAAAACTGCCAGTTTAAGAGCTGTTTTGAAAAGCTCCCATGAAGAACTTTCATTTGATACTCATGTCGGATAGCTTTGATGATAAATGTCCATCCTAAAATTTTCAAGAAATCACCATTTTTGACCTTCCCACAAAGATTCATGGCTGTAGCTTTTATAGTTTTGGAGAAAAAGTTCTGTGACATACAGAGGGACGGACGGACGGACAGATGGACACAGGTCGTGATTGCAAAGGGTTTTGTATTTTAGTACAAAACCCTTAAAAAATGAATCATCATTATAAGAACAATTTCTTCTCTTCTCTTTCTCTCTATCGCTTCAGCACTGTCAAAACCTTCAAATATTGGGCTTTTTCTTTATAGTTTTCGTTAAGTTCAACAATAAGAGATAAAACAGTTCTAATGGAACTTACCTTCAAATTTGGTATTGGTGTCGTGATTTCTGGTGTCGTGATTTCTGGTGTTGTTTCTCCATCTTCTCCAACACATTTCAATGACTCTGCATCAAAATCTAGCCCGTTTTCACATGTCATTGATTTCAGCACTCCGCTTTGACAAATGTAATATTTTGTTGAATAGAACAAATCAGGAAGTCTATCACCATCCTTGTAGCTTCCACACTAAACCAGAGGGCCATAAATCACTCTCTGACCTACTTTGTTGTTACTTCATTACTTACCGAGCATTTACATTCAGGTCCTGGATCTGGCTGACAAGTTTCTGTTGAACCTTCTTTACAAATACCACGTTTTCTTTCAAAATATTGGCGCACCAAACATTGTTGTCTATAAGCAGTTCCATTGGCACAAATATAGAATTTTGTGCAGTCGTCTTCATCAGGGTACCATCTGCCCTGCTTGACGGAACAATCAATATACGAGGGTGAGGCACGTCCTTGGACCCTGCCTATAGTATAGCTTTCATGGCAATATGCATCCGTTACGCATTGTTTTGTAATTGAATCAAATATTTTTCCAAAATAACAGTTTTCTTCTCGACAATGACCATTTTGGCATATAAAGTAGGTTTGACATGATTTACCATAATTTGGGAACTTCTGTGGCATTGGATCGTCATAGGCGTTGGAATGGTATGGTTTGTTCAGCTGAAAAGAGTAGCCAAATTTTTGAAAGTTTTTCCTGACCAAATAACGATATTTTGGTATTTAAAATCTAGCTTTTTAATATTGGTGCATCATTTGAAATATAGGGTGAAAAATATTCGTCAATTTTCTCTTGAATCAAAACGACTGTCATGCTACCGTTAATGGAGCACGCTATCGTGCAATGTTGGAAGATTATTTGTGGCCAGAATTAGATGAACTTGACATCAACGATATGTAGTTTTAACAAGACGGTACCACCAGCCACACAACACGCCCCACAATCGATTTATTGAAATTAATTTATTTATTGTTATGTTCTTAACGGGAAACCCTATTTATATATATATATATATATATATATATATATATATATATATATATATATATATATATATATATATATATATATATATATATAAACAAAGTTGGTAACAACATCAACTTATTAAAGGTCACTTGAACTTTAATATTTTTTTACCAAAAGTATTCTTAGGGGGTATCAGATAAAAGGTCGTCACAAGGGGTTTCCAAAACTTAAAATTTCAGTATTCTGATCAAAGGATGTAGAGAGAAGGTATATGTTTGAATGAGACAGTGACAATCCTCTATCGCTTGAATCTACCATTTGGCGTGCATGACATGACTAGTGGTGTCTGTATATCAAATGGTTGAGTAAACAAGTTGATTAAGCTGGAGAGTGCTCTTACCGGAAGGTCTTTATAAACATCCTAGGGTTAGGAACAAGTTTTCTAACAGCGTAGTAGATAACTTGAATTATTCATCCCATACTTGTATATGAAATCGTTCAAATTATTCTGAATGTTCGGTCAATTGAGCATATTCAAGTTAAACACTTTTCCTTAAATTTTCATGAAAACTGAAAGAAAGTAAAAGTGCCTAGGTCAATTTGAAATATGTATCAACTAACACGTGTTATTGTTGTTGTAATTCCATACAATTGAAACCGCTATAACTCACTTGATTATGATTCGATCTCAATTAAATTTTGTGAACGTACATATATTATATCAGTCTATATAATTGCAACATTTCAAGAAGTTTAAGGGGACCATTTTAATTTTATGGGCGAATATGTGAAATCTACATATCATAGTACTATTAACGAAGTCGAGTGAATTTCGATTTCTGAGGTATTTGTTGCCCTTGTACTCATAAAGGCCCACATCCGTGATAATTTTCAGATTTTTCGGCTCAAAGGTGTACAATCGCGACAAATTTTTGGTCCATTATGCCTTCCCCTGGACCCCCTAATTCATAGAATGATTTTTTTATTTCATTCTTAAAGTTCTAATCAAGACCTTTCATTTGATATCCCATTTGACTACCTTTGGTCAAAAAAATTTTTTAAGGGTTTATTCGTTATAAGGGGGGACCCCCTTAACAATTTTTTTAATTTTTGGTAAGACCTCAACTTTTGAGAGACCATCAGTTCTGACATTTTCACAAAGTTTGAGCATTCTAGCTTCTATAGTTTCTGAGGAAACTAGCTGTGACGAACGGACAGACGGACAGACAGGTTGCGAAACTAGTAAGTCTTTGTAAAACAAATTTTTACAAAGGCCTTAAAAAGGTCTATTCTCACAGACATCGCGCAGATAGCCTTAATTAACGTACATTTTTTTAACTACCTCAAGCGAAGGCATCATGTGAACCATATTGATTAGCCTCGTTAGAAATTAATAGGTAATACACGCTGTAATAAATTGAATCTTTGGACTTGTAAATAGATAGCGGAAGTGAGAAATCAAAAAACCTTATTAGTAAAAATACTGAAAAAAATGATATGTAGCTGAAACTTAATTAACACGTCAGTTGTGCCAATAAGCAGATCTTTACAATTCCTCTCTCCACAAAATTAAGAAGCTGGTATTGGCAAGTAAAAGAATATAAATGTGATAGCAGAGGGTAAACGAGGTATACCCAAACCAGGTAACATAGCAATACTACCGCAGTTTCCGCCACCTTAGATAAAGATATGTGAAAATATTAGGCATGCATGCCAGAGATGATGGGAGGTAAGCATCCAAAAACATATGAATTTCACCATATCAAAGAATAATAAAGTTGTCAAAAGAACAGTAATGAATTTTTATAGTTATTCTGTTTCTTAAAAATTTTTTATCATTGTCAAAATTGTTTTGGCAGTCTGTAGAAAACTTTTTAAGAATATTTGAAAACTATGAAAATATGCAAGCAAACTCTAGAAAACCCTTGTAAGCCTGTATAAGCAATATAGGCTTTCAGATTTATGTTCATAACGAAAATCCTCTGCAAATTTCTCTGATTCTCTACAAAAATCAAATATACTTACTATGAGCAGTTCCTACGTACTTCTATAATTAGTACTATTTCTAAACATTAAAAAATTCTTTAATTGGTGATCTTAAATAGTTGCATATATTAAATTTTGGGAAGCCTTTTCAATGTTTTTCAAAAACTGCTACCTAGGCTGGATAATTAAAGGAATCCAAAAAAAACTCAACAGACTACAAGGTTAATTTTCAAAGTATTTTCAATTTCGAACAGATTTTCAGGTTTATGGATTATCTAAAAAAAAATTTTAACAAATATCCTATTAAAATCGCTACCTACCTATCTCTCCATCCGTTCATCTATCCGACGGTGGCAGGTTTTCTTAGGAACTACAGTAGTTCTTGAAAAGCTTAGAAGTGGTGGTCTTATGTCAGTTTTGCAATTAAATAATATTCAATAGATTTTAAGGCTTAGCCGTATATGGCTCAATATGTGATGTAGTTAGTGGCTAGTAGCTAGGACAAGTTAATAAAAACAAACCAAAACCGAGTATTTTACTAGAAATTCTTTTTTTTGTTTAAGTATCATATATGGTACAGTGAGCCTTAGCCATATTTCTTTGGTATAAAAAATTCGATTTATTGTGGTAACAATTTACCATTTCAAATATTTTTAGTGAGACATCACAAAATAAAAAGTAACATCCAAAGTAATGTCAACGAAATGAAATAATAAATGTTATTAAGAAACAAAAAAAACATAATGTACAATAACAAAATGAATAATATATATATGTTATACATTATATATATATATATATATATATATATATATATATATATATATATATACTATATATATCTATATATATACATATATATATATATATATATATATATATATATATATATATATATATATATATATATATATATACTACTGTCTCCAAAAAATAAGGTGACATTTGAATTTAAACTGCGCGCGTCGAAGGATTTGGAGAATTATTTTTTTAGGTTGGTAGTACTCTCAGTGATATCTATGTCAAATTTACATGTCAAAATATTCATTAGTGATTGACAACACGTCATTTTGTGAGCTGCTAAAAGTGAGTTTTTTGTTTTTTGCAATGTCGAAATTTGTTGAATTTGCATTAAATTTTGTTTGCGGAATCAATTTTCTGCTGCGGATCCGTTGAGGATGGTACAGAAAGACTTTGGTGATGAGGCTTTGTCTAAAAAATATGTTTACAAGTGGTATAGTGAGTTCCAAGCTGGCCGTGAACGTGTGGAAGACAAAGAGCGCCCTGGGCGACCATCAACCTCTTCTCTGCTTCCGCTCTACAGCGAAACACATTAACTATTTTAATTAATATTATTTTATTCCTATAGTCGAATTGACAAATGACACTAACTAATTGATGTTGCTTCGGTGACGTCCAGAGGGAGAAGAAGCACATGAGCGATCATCGTCGACTAGTTCGATGGTTGGAGTTGGCTGATGCTGTTTTGCTGGTCAATAAGTCCATAAGCTCGTGAATACGTTTGGTCCCTACAGTGTTTCCCTCCCAGTAATTTCAAACTACAATGAAATCTCGCTGGTGGGTATGTACGGACTGTTGGTCGAAAGTGCGATGGGTTGACAGCACTTGTGTTCCACTTGACTCGACGATCAATGGGCTTAGAAATATGGCACGTGATCAGATTGATCCTTGATGGAATCTCTCACAACCATTGTTTTCGATGTTTGTGGCCACGGCCGTTTCATAGTCTCGTAAAATGCGTTTGGAGTTAGAATACCAGAAGTGTGGGGATACTCAATCATTGTTTTCGCAGATTGTTTTTGAAGTGTTCGTACTTGTACATCTTGGTATTGATTGTCGGTGAGCGGATCCTGGTTGGCCAAGAATGCAGGCTTGAATCGCTTGGTTGAAATATTGACATGTTTATTGATGACACGATGTGGCCCTGTGTATGGCTTGCGCAGTGTGCGTCTGGCTGCATCGACCCTGAGGAACACGTTTGTGCACGTCCTGAGGTCTTTTGGGAAGATAATGTCACGACTGCATTTTTGTGCTAAAGGGTTGGGCCTGAGTTTTTGCATCTTGAGCCTAAAGCTTTCGCTGTTTAGTTATGGGTCACTATGTCTGACGTTTTCTACTAGAAACTCTTCAGAAAGCCTTAACGTTGTTCCCACGTCTAATTTGGCGCAATTTGCTCCCAGGTCTTTTTTGTAACAGTTTCGAAGTCCCAAAAGTATGTTTGGCAGTAGATCAGGCCAGTTTTCATCACCTTCATGACGGCTTTTAACATCTGATGCCACCTTTCTACTAGCACGTTCGAAGCAGGATGATACGGTGCAGTGCTTGTTGTCTTACTATCAATAATAATGGTAATTTCCAGTCCTCCAAAGCGGAATACCCAGGTGGCATAAAAAGCGTTTGTTACTGCATCTGTTGATTGTTGTTTCAATGCTACAGCCTATGGGCACCTGAAGAAATGGTCTATCATCGTTAATACGTACCGAAAGCTGTTAACTTGCGTGAGAATACCTACTATGTCCAAGTGTCCTACTTGGAAGCGTTTATCTGGCACCGGAAATGGTTGCAATACATTTTTTGTATGTCTGCTGACTTTAGATCTTTGGCAGGGCACGTAGCAACGACACCATAGATGGAGGTCTTTTCTCAGGCTAGACCAGACAAACTTTCTTGCCATTGCAGTTAGCGTCGCGCGGGCATTTGCGTGGGAGCAGCGATGAAAAGTGTCGATCTGTTCACGGAAAACCGCTGAAATAAAAGGTCTGATGAGACGTGTCGAGAAGTCATAGTATAGATTTTTTCCATGGATGGTAAGAAGCTACAATTGAAGAGATGTAGTATTGTTATCTAGAAGGGCACTTCGTTCAGCATCATTGGCTTGCTCTACTATGAGCTCATCATCTCTAACTAACGTAGGAAGCGTGATGGCTTCGATGCGCGAGAGTGCACGAGATTTGTGCTGAACTACGAGATTTCATTAAGCTGCATTCACTGCCATGATGCTGCCATTTCGGAGTTTTGTTGGAAGGCAAAAATGAGAGGCTTATGATCCATTTTTATGACGAAGCCTGATCCTTTCAGGTAGTGTCGAAAGTGGCGAATATTGCTGTAAACAGCGAGTAGTTCTTTATCGAAGGCACTATAGTGTGATTCCGGTGTCGTCAGTTTACGTTGCAAAAATGCAATCGGTTTCCATTGTTTATCTTGAAGTTGCTTGAGTACTCCGCCGATAGTAGTGTCTGAGGCGTCAATGGATGGAGTTATGGTCTTATTGTTCTGAAAGAATACCAGGAGTGTGGCGTTTGCGAGGCGATTTCCGCATTTTTCAAAAACTTCTGTTGCTTCCTGGGTCCAATTAATTGGTGTTTTGTCGTTCTTTTTTGAGTTTGTTAAATATTTATTTAAAGCCACTTGCGTCTCCGTAACCCCCTTTACAAATCTTCTATAATAGTTAATGACACCTCGGAAATGGCAAAGTTGTTTCACTGAACCTGGCTTCCGGTAATTTCTGATTGTTTCCACTTGACCTTCTGGGACGAGAATCCCTTCTGCGTAGACGACATGACCGAGGTATTCAACGCATTTAACCTCAAAAATGCATTTTGATACATTAATAACGATTCCATAGTCATTTAATCTTTTGAAGACGACATCGTGATGCATCGTGTGCTACTCGAGTGTTTCCAATGCTATTAACATGTCGTCGAGGTACATAACGAAATTTGAGGCCCTGGAAGACTTCGTCCATAGATTTCTGGATTGATTGTGTGGCATTTCTGAGACCAAACGTTATTACGGTGAACTCAAAGAGGCCAAAAGGGGTTACTACAGCTGTCTTTGGAAAGTCCTGCTTCGCGATGCAAATTTGGTGGAACGCTCTGAGCAGATCTATATTGGAAAATATTTTCTTGCCAGACAAGCTTGACATCATGACCTGAATGTGCTGCATAGGGTAGCGATTTGGGATGGTGATCGCATTCAGGCGACGGTAATCTCCACACGGCTGCCATTTACCTTCTTTCTTTGGGATGAGGTGTAAGGGTGCTGCATATGGACTGCTGGATATTTATCAATACCCAAGTTGCCTCATATACTCGAACTCCGCTCGAGCTATGGCGAACCTTTCCAGCGTTAGTCTTCGTGTACGCTCTGCAACGGGCGGACTTTTGGTGACGATATAGTGGCGTGTTTCCTTGTCTCAGTGATTAGTGATTCTTCACTCAGAACGATAAAATGTATTGGATTCCGACTAACAGTGCACACTGTAGAATGATATCCTGTGTTAACAATGCCGTTGTTTTTGTCATTTTAGTTTTCGGGTCGTAAACACAGCGATTTATGATGTCCACGAGGATACCAAAAAGTTGGAGGAAATCTGCGCCCCGTATCAGGTATGTAACGTTCGCTAGGGCAAAACACCAGCTAAAATTTCTTTGGAGTCTGAAGGAGTGCCGTGAGTTCGAATTTCGTTTCCATTTGCTGTGAAGAGTTTGTAACTATTTCCGAGTTGTTTGGACTGGGTGCTAGAGGTAGAGATGATGGAAATATCCGCTACTGTGTCGACCAAGAATCTTAATCTAATACTATCGTCAAGGGCATGGAGGCGTAATTGCTTGGTTGCGTCGCCTGTGCTTCCTACAAGTGACGTGTTATCTACTTTTTCGCACTCCTCTCGAAAAGGAAAGAGCATGGCATCTCGCACTTTCTTGCCGGTGTACCAAACCTACGATGGTAATAACAGATGCCAGTATTCTGGCAATCACTGAGTGTTACTGGAACGTGAGTTTCAATTAGGACGGGGGCTTTTGGCAATACGTAGTCTGAATAATAGCAAGTTCACTTTTAATTTCTTCCCTCACGTCATTTTTACTTTTCTCAACTTCAGAGATGAATTGTGTGGGGTGTTCGCAATTCTCGATAATTTTGTCCGCCATTTCCACCAATTAATCAAGATTTGCCGTTGATGCGGTCAAAATATCTTGAACTCACGATGGGAGTCGTTTCAGTCCTATCGATTTCCAGAACTCCTTGGTTACGTGTTTACCGGCGTTGATTTTCATGCAGTGAAGGAGCTGTGACAGTTTACGAGTATTATCTGCCAGTTCAAGGCCTGTCAATAACTTCTGAAATTTAACTCGCTCAGATACAGCATACACAGAAATAATGCAGCATTTTCGGGAAAAGCCACGTGGTCCACCTTTTCTTTGTGTCGCTCTCCCAGGATTGTTGCCAATCGCTGAGAGATCGTAGCCTTTCCATCTTACCGACTTCTCCCCTGTCGCCTGCAATTATACGATGATAGATATTTCTGCACACTCTGGCAAGGAGGGCAATGGGTATTATCCCTGCAATTACGAGCGCTGTCGATCCAGAGACTGTCCAATACGCCACAATTCATAGACTAGATCTGCAACTCCTTTGGTAGGTGCGTACTTTTGCCCACTCAACTTTTTTTTCATTTTCTAACTACGTGGCCTTTTTTCGAAGTTTTTAAGGCTTATGTTGAGTTCCTGACACCCCCGAGCGTCTATTACGGCCTGATCCGGCAAATCAACGATCAAATCAACTTACATAGTTATTTAAAGTTAATCAGCATTGTAATAATTAGCCCATTCGCAATTAATTCAATTTATTTGAATGATTTATTAATTGATCAATCATTTCATCAACTTCAATTCGCCGCAAAGAGAAAACACTTTAATTTTGGAACACCACCATTTTTATTTTAATCAATTGAGTAACCTATTTTTAATTCATTTTTTAATTTTTCAAAACTTTGAAACAAAAGTATGTTCATTGTTCAATTGTTGGTTGGTCAGTATAATAGCTGCTGAACGTTTATCAAAATATTTTTAACGAATTTTTGAGCTTTTTGCTGAATTTATTAAATAAAAATCATAAAATCAAAGTTCGGGTAAAAGAGTCCCGGCGTAAACATTTGGAAGGGTATTTGGTATTAATTTTGCCGTACATAACTAAATAATAGTTTTTCCCCAGTGAACAGGTTGTGAAGTGCTGTGTGGTGTTTTGTGTAGTGCCGTCGTGTATCCGCGTTTTCTGTTTCCGGTGGCTTTCTAACTTTCTACGCGATGGTGAATGTGGATCGCCTAATCGAGGACTTAAAAGGATTGGCTCGAATCGTCATTATAAACTACAAGAAGGATTCACGCTGAAGGAAGCAGGATGCCGGGTGTTATGTGGAGAGACTGCGGCATTTGCAGGCCGCTTGGGAGGGTTTTGAACTAGACGATAGTCACATCCGATCCCTACCGGAGGTCACACCGTCGCACGAGTATGTTACTCAACATATATACGACACTACCAAAGGCAACTACCTCCGTTACCAGCAGTCCTTCCGCGATCAAATGCGTGCCAAAATACACGTGGATACTCCAGTCAGGGAACAGCCACCAAAAGGGCTCAAAATTTAGGATAGCGAGGACATGGAATACACTACAGAAGCCTCAGCACAATGAAATGCCAGTGTGGTCAGGATGCTGCGTCGCTACAATGTCATGGCAGGCTCGTTGAGGAGGGTTGTCAAGCATTTGGATCAGAAGGCGGTCACTCGGACCTGGCGCTGGAGTAAACTCATGACCCTCCAACGAGGTTGGCGACAGCTAGATGTATATCACCAGCAGATCGTCGAGCTCCATCGCGAGCCAGTAGCGTATGCTTTTAACGTGCAACAGCACACTCATTTGGAAGAGCTTACCCAAGATTGGGTCATACGTCTGGAATCGAAAATGGATGAACTCAGCGACACATCTGCCTCAGCGACTCTGCCTGTGACTCCTCTTACCATGCCTCTGCCGAAAATAAAACTCCCCACCTTCGATGGGAACTATTTACATTGGTAGCAATTCCGTGACTTTTTCCTGCAAATGGTGCATAGCCAACCAATTTCCAAGTGCCAAAAGCTATGGTACTTCAAGGTCGGTCGCACCAGAGAAGCGGAGCTTTTGATATGAAATTTTACATTGTCGGTTGACAACTACGGGGCGATCTAGACAACCTTGAAGGAAAGTTACGACAACCGGCGATTATTGGTAGTGACGCCCATCAACAAATTGATGAGTCAGCATTCACGTGCTAATGAAAGGTCATCAGTGGTAGCAATAAAGGCTCTACATGACACCACACAAGAATGTCCATTCATGGAAACGTGTTTCCAGGCCCTCTAGACACTCAGCCATAAAACAAAGGAACCGGAGATCAAACGTAGGAAAGCCACTAAGTCAGACAGCTTCTCGGTGCTTAATGTGTAGACAGGATCACCCGCTTTACTACTGTTGGGACTTCCGCAGGATCACTGCTGGAAAGAGACTTAGTTCCATGTGCGCCGAGAAGGACATCAGGCTTCCAGCTGCGTGGCTAGAAGTTGCAAGCAATGTTCCAATAATCACAACACTCTGCTATATTTGCCTGGAGACAACAAGTCCAAGTCGATATCCTCGAGCCCAAAAATGCCGAATCAAGACTCGAAACCACAAACAAATGCAGAACTGCCATCGCTCACTTCAACGACTCTGATGGAGCCCCGACCCCAAAGACATGTACTTCTGGGCCCAGCCGTCATCAGGCTGATCACCAACAATGAAAAGACGATGGATTGTTGAGCTGTGCTGGATCCAGGCTCACAAATAAACTTAGTCATCAAAAGAATCATCAAACAATTGGGTTAATCATCGAAACCACACCTTTCCCTGATTGAAAGTGTAGGCAACAGGTCCAATTTTCTCGTCACATCAGTACAGGCGAGAAACCCGTGCAAGTACAGTAGCACACGTTTTGTGATGCCTCCGAGAGGGCATATGGCGCAGCGATGTACTTGCGGTCAACCCTGAGGAGCGGTCAAGTCGTCGTCAGGTTGCTGTGCGCCAAGTCAAGAGTGGCCCCGCTTAAAACACTGACTGTACCGTGCCGTAAGTTATGTGCGGTGATACTAGGCACTGAACTCTCAAGATGAGTTAAGACAGCGCTCAATCTGTAGGAGGTTTTTCAGGTATTCTGGACCGATGCTGAGATTGTCTTGGCGTGGATCAACTCTACTGCATCATCGTACAATACCTTTGTGGCGAACAGGGTCTCAGCCATACAGAGCGTCTCAAGGCCGGACCGATGGCGACACGTAGCTTCTGAAGACAACCCAGCTGACATCCTGTCACGTGGGATGGTGCCGGCTGAATTGAGCCGCTGTAGTATGTGGTGGCAAGGACCAACATTTTTACCCGGGGCAGAATCAGTTTCGCCTCCCGAGCATCGAAGTGAGGGCCTTTACGACTTGGATATAAAACGGACCAAGACCGCTATGGTAGCGGCAGAGGCTCCTGAAACACACTTTATTCAGCAGGTCCAACACGGCAACTCCTTCAAGAGGCTGCAGCGCATAGTGGCCTACATGATGTGGTTTATTTGTGGTCTCAAGCCTGTAATCAAGCAATCTCAACTGACAAATCAAAAGCCCACGATTGATGAAATATCCACAGCCTTGAAGATCATTGTGGGGTATGCACAATCACAAACTTTTCATTGCAAACTTCTGGACATCAGACCGGAGAGGCAAGTCCCCAAGCATAGTCCGTTGGTTGGCTGGAGCCTCGGCCTAAGATACAGATTATCAGGATATGCCGTGCAGTTGCAAGCCTACCTCATGGACAAAATTACATCACCACAACCGTCGGAGAACTTGAACACATCGGGACGGCACATTCCCGTAAACATAAGGCTGGCAGATCCAGACTTCCACCGAACGGAGCGCATCGACATGTTGTTGAGTGCTGAACACATTTACGAGTTTCTAGCCATTGTACAAATAAAGGTGGGCCCACCACCCCCAGCGCTCCAGAACACACTTATAGGGTGGATTGCAGCCAAAAGCGTGCTCACACCTCATATGTCTTCCGTGATATGCTGCATCCTAGAAGAAGATAACCAGCTTGTTCAACAATTGAACAGAGTTCGCAACAGTAGTCAATGTCCATTCTTCCTATGAATATAATTGACCCACTTTCAGCCGCGAATTTGCCTACCTGCGCTTGTAAGCAAAAAATGTTTACACTCTAAATGGACATTAACTACAGCATAAAAAAGTTTTTTGTGTAGTATGCATTTTCATTTATGTTTTATTGAATTCAAAAATTGAAATGTATTATTATATAGAATGCAATTTTCTTTTAATGGACATTGACTTCAATTATTGCAAGCATTTTTAGTCATCAAATATTTTGTATTTAAGTTCATGTGTAAATAATAATAAATTCATTCCTTTGTACGCCAACAAAGTGAACAAGTTGTTTTTTATCTGTGTACTAAGTAAAAGTAATTATCAACAACGGCTGGTGTGGCCGTTCTTGAGTACAATTACAATTTACACAGCTTAATCAGCTCATAAAGCGATTTTGGGAGGTCGAGGAAGTACAGGACCAACAGCACAAGGTTACGCTAACTGTAAAGGCTTATGAGGCACATTTCTATTAGACAATGACAAGACGTACCCAGCAAGGATCCTGAGAGGTTCGGTGATTCCCAAGCGGTGGCCACTCGCAGATTCATTGCCTTGGGGCGTCTACTGGAGAGGAACCCTGATCTTAGACTTCCATTTGAGGACTTCATGAAGGAGTATATTTGGCTTGGGCATATGGAGGAGGTGACGTCGCAGCAGCCGGTGAATCACGATGCAACATTCCACATCATTGTGTCTTGAAGCCTGACAGCAGTACAATCAACTTGCGGGTGGTTTTCGATGCATCCAATAAAACGACCACAAACGTTTCGTTGAATTATGTTCTTCATACAGTGCCTACTATCTAGGATGACCTCTTTTCGATACTCCTGCGTTTCAGAATGCTTTGTTTCGTATTCACCGCCGGCATCGAGAAGATGTATCAGCAGGTAATGCTCCGTCCTAAAGACCGTCGGTACTATGGCTTAATTTGGAGAAATAGTTCAAAGCAACCAGTGCGATACTATCAGTTAAAAACAGTAACCTATGGCACGACGTGTGCCCCATATCTAGCTAAAAAATGTCTACAGGTTCTAGCACAAGAGAACTAGCAGAAGGGTCCCCTGAGCAGGTGCGCGTTGGAGAAGGATTGCTATATCGACGACATCATGACCGAGGCAGACAGCTTAGAGGAGGCACTTCGCGAACAGGCGGAGTTATGCCCCATTCTCTCGAGCGCAGATATGTATTTGCGCAAATGGCGTGCCAATCATCCTCTATTTTTGAAGCAGATCAAACCTGAGGACCAACAGGTCCAGCTGGACTTCAGTAGTTTACACGAGGACTATATTAAGATGTTAGGAGTCATCTGGCGTCTGAAGACTGACGAGTTCCAGATCCAAATCAACCTGGATCCAACCGATGCGAAGTTCTCCAAGAGGATGGCACCTGATATAGCCAGAATGTTTGATCCATTGGGCATTCTGGCTACTGTGATTGTAGCAGCCAAGCTGTTCCTGGAGGGATTATGGCGAGTGGAATTGAACTGGGATGCAGCACTCCCAGTGGGGATCCATACCCAGTGGTCTGATTCCCGTAGTGGTCTGCCATCATTGCAACAGGCCCAATTTTCTCGTCACATCAGTACAGGCGAGAAACTCGTGCAAGTACAGTAGCACACGTTATGTGATGCCTCCGAGAAGGCATATGGCACAGCGATATACTTGCGGTCAACCCTGAGGAGCGGTTAAGTCGTCGTCAGGTTGCTGTGCGCCAAGTCAAGAGTGGCCCCGCTTAAAACACTGACTGTACCGTGCCGTAAGTTATGTGCGGTGATACTAGGCACTGAACTCTCAAGACGAGCTAAGACAGCGCTCAATCTGTAGGAGGGTTTTCAGGTACTCTGGACCGATGCTGAGATTGTCTTGGCGTGGATCAACTCTACTGCATCATCGTACAATATCTTTGTGGCGAACAGGGTCTCAGCCATACAGAGCGTCTCAAGGCCGGACCGATGGCGACACGTAGCTTCTGAAGACAACCCAGCTGACATCCTGTCACGTGGGATGGTGCCGGCTGAATTGAGCCGCTGTAGTATGTGGTGGCAAGGACCAACATTTTTACCCGGGGCAGAATCAGTTTCGCCTCCCGAGCATCGAAGTGAGGGCCTTTACGACTTGGATATAAAACGGGCCAAGTCCGCTATGGTAGCGGCAGAGGCCCCTGAAACACACTTTATTCAGCAGGTCCAACACGGCAACTCCTTCAAGAGGCTGCACCGCATAGTGGCCTACATGATGTGGTTTATTTGTGGTCTCAAGCTTGTAATCAAGCAATCTCAACTGACAAATCAAAAGCCCACGATTGATGAAATATCCACAGCCTTGAAGATCATTGTGGGGTATGCACAATCACAAACTTTCCATTGCAAACTTCTGGACATCAGGCCGGGGAGGCAAGTCTCCAAGCATAGTCCGTTGGTGGGCTGGCGCCATTTCTGGATCCAGAGGGCATAATTCGTGTTGGTGGGAGGCTGGAGGTTGCCAAGAACACGTTCAACGCCAAACATCCCATTTTTTTACCGTTCAAACATCCGTTCAGCAGACTGCTGATGATGGACATCTATCGCGACCACTGCCATCTAGGTGCGCAAACACTGCGCGCTACCACTAGATAGCGGTTCTGGCCAATTCGAGGAAAACAACTCGTGAGATCGATCGTTAACGGTGCGTGTGGTGCACCCGAGTCAAGCCTAAGCTGTTTTCACAAGTCATGAGAAACCTGCAGAGTGCACGTATTCAGCCAACCCGTTCGTTCATCAACTCCGGCGTGGGTGTCTGTGGGCCTATGATGATCCATTGCCGAGGTAGAGGTAACTGACCACAACTGGGGTATCTAGCCATATTTTGCTGTTTCGCTAAAAAGGCCGTCCATCTGGAGTCAGTCAGCGATCTAAGCACAGAGGCATTCCTCTGTGCTCTCAAACGCTTCATTGGACGACGAGGACACTGCCGAAACCTATTTTTCAAAAACGCCACCAACCTTGTGGAAGCTCACAACCAGCTATCAGAACTGTCGTCCTCATTATATTCAAACAAAGCGTGTCAAAAAGTAACAACAGCGTGCTCCTGCCGGGGAATCGATTTTCATTTCATCACTCCACGCGTCCCTCATGTTGGCGGCTTGTGGGAGGTTGCGGTCAAATCAGCCAAAAATTCGATCCGTCGAAGTGTTTCGTCGTCGGCTCTCACCTACGAGGAGGGTCGAGTCAACTTATCTTTCAGCGACTAGAAGCTGCCCATTTATTACGGTTTGGGACCGTATTGGCGGGAATTGGCAGTTCTAAACAACGGGATGAACCTTGTGGACTCTTTCAACGACTTCACTCATTTCACAGAGCCTGCATCTGAAATCGTGGAACTGCGACGACAACTACAAGCGCAAGATGTTTCATGGACCGATCAAGTGAACGATCACGACATCCACCAGTACACTATCCACTACCTGGGCATTCTCGGACTAGTCATACTGGTACTCTACCTCCAGTGGTGTTCCTACAAACAACAATCCAACCTGCATGTCAAACCAGCACACCTTGGAGGAGGTTGAATGGGCCGTTCAACGGTTAATGTTGAGTTCCTGACACCCGTGTGCGCCCATCACGCCCTGATCCGGCAACATCAACGCTTCAATCGACTCATATAGTCATTTAAGGTTAATTAGAACTGTCATAATTAGCTCATTCGTAATTAATTCGATTTATTTGATCAATTTCTCAATTGGTCGATCATTTTAACTCAATTCACCAAATTCAAATTCAATTCGCCACAAAGCGAAAATACTTTAAGTTTCGAATACCACATTTTTATTTTAATCAATAGAGTAGCCCATTCTTCATTCATATTTTATTGTAATTTGTCAAAATCAAGTTTTTGAAACAAAAGTTTATTCATTGTTCAATTGTTGGTTGGTCTATATCATAGCTGCTGAACATATATTAAATGATGAGTTTTTGAGCTTTTTGCTGAGTGTTTTAAATAAAAATAATAAAATCAAAGTTCGGGACAAAAGAGTCCCGGCACAACCAGCTTGCATATATAGTTCTGCCACTAATTTGGTTGACCTTCCGTGAAAGGAAAAAAAAGGAGCAGTAGGGAACCAACAATTGGATGAAAGAATGGTTGAAAAATAATTAAGCTTTCTATAAACGATTAGGCCCAGTGTGAAGGGGCCCATGTGGCTTCTCATCTTGAAAATTCAACTCCTGGCTTCTAGCGTGGCTTCGCCAAGGTCAACAAGTAGGAAGCTCATTTAGAAATTTTCATCTTCTCACTTCTTCACTCTGTTTATTTTGAATTAACTTCTCAAGAGAAATTTGCCTATTGTGGGGAGTACAATGCATACACATATTATATGTATATATATATATATATATATATATATATATATATATATATATATATATATATATATATATATGTATATATATATATATATATATATATATATATATATATATACATATAAATATATATACATATAAATATATATACATATATATATATATATATATATATATATATATATATATATATATGTATATATATATATATGTGTATATATATATATATATATATATATATATATATATATATATGTATATATATATATATATATATATATATATATATGTATATATATATACATATATACTCGTATAGTCCGTGCAGTGTAGTGGTTAGAGCACTCATCACGTAAGCTGAAGGTCCCAGGCTCGACTCTCGCTGGCTACAACGAGATTTAGTTTAGGAGATTCTTGGGGCGGAATATAAGCCCGTTCTAGCACTCGCTGCGTGTAGACGTGTTTTTAATCGCTCCTGTCATTAATTTTATAAATTAATTAATTTTTCACAAAAGTCAGTTTCAAATAATTGAATTAATTTTGTACGAGTCAGTCAAAAGCAAGTTTTGATTTTATTGGGGAAGAATTAATCGTCGAAGGCATCGACCAACCAAACCAATAAATCAAGAAAAGGCAACAAACCAAAGACAACTCGGGACTGCTGTATGGAGGAGCCCGACGGCTTCCCTCCGTTGGGGGGCCCCGGGGAGAGTGACGGTGTGAAACTGGCAAGTGTCAAC
This sequence comes from Odontomyia ornata, assembly GCA_963969285.1. Classification (NCBI taxonomy): domain Eukaryota; kingdom Metazoa; phylum Arthropoda; class Insecta; order Diptera; family Stratiomyidae; genus Odontomyia; species Odontomyia ornata. Next base: position 79,075,187 of record OZ017741.1, read on the forward strand.
AAGCGGAGACACACGAGCACGCAGGATACCGCAGATGCCGGTCGCAAAACACAAGTGATCGAGGATAGACAGGAAGTGTGCCGCCTTCGAAGTGAAATCGAAGAGTTGAAAGCAAGAATTCAAACATACGAAGAAATGTTCAAGACGGCAAAAAAGTTCAAGAGAGTGGTCCGATACGAAAAATCGAAAAACAAAAGAAAGCTGCAACTCCAATAATAACTGAAGAGGTATTAAGTGCTGGTGGCACCAACGAAAGCCAGAACTACTTTGCGGCGCTGGATGGACTCCAACAGGACATGGAGGTAGACGAAGGTAATAAAGACGATAATTTTATCTTATATTTAAAAAATAAAAATAATGAAAGTAGAAATAGGGAGAAGAAACCAGCCCGTAGTTCTGCTGGTCCTCCTCAAAAAGGAGCGAAGAATACCGAGAAAGTTCCGCCAATTAATGTCTTCGGTCAAAGCGGAAAAGACATGGTTCGGCTGTTGGCAGCCGAAAACAAATTGACAAATTTCGAAATCAAACGAATAAATCCTGAGAAGCTGTCAATTAGAACGAAATCACTGGTTGATTTCAAATCAGCGAAAGATGCTTTGAATTCTGGGGAGGTTCCGCACTTCACCTATACCCCCAAAAGCGAGAAGAACCAGACGTTCTTGCTGAAGGGCTTAGACTGCGGAGAAGATACCGTCGATCTTCTTCAGGTTCTCAAGGAAACAGCACCACAAATTGAGTTTATCTCAGTGAAAACATTCGCGACAAGAAGGTCGACGGTAGAAAAAAAAAACTTACCACTTTATTTGGTACAAATAACAAATAAGAGCAGTCCAAGCGCTCTTCAGCAAATCAGGTATTTGAATTTTCGAGTGGTGAGGTGGGAACGCCTCCAGAAGCGAGAAATCAACCAGTGCTATCGCTGCCAACGATTTGGGCATTCGGCTGCCAACTGCGCCATGCATTATCGATGCGTTAAATGCAAAGACGTGCATGCTCCCGGTGAGTGCAAATTGGCTCAGACGGAGCCAAAAGAGAAGCTATATTGTGTGAACTGCGGTGTTTTTGGTCACCCGGCATCATATCGAGGATGCTCCCGATATCAGGATGCAAGATTGAAATCTGCCCCAAAGCAAACACAAATACACCGCAGTGTCTTAGCTCCGAACTTCAAGCCCGGAGTATCATTTGCACAAGCCGCTAGAGGACCAGCAGAAAATGCGGCAAATAGTGTAAATAATGTAAGTGGCAATAATGAGCTGCTTCTTAAAATTTATCAGCAACTAAATTCCTTATCAGAGCGAATCGATAAACAAGATACAAAAATTAACATTGTTTTTCAGCGTTTAGGACTTTCAAATGCATCAAAATAAGTTGTCATCCAGCCACATTCCCACGGATAGGATTCGTCTCATCTCGATCAACGTCAACTCCATTGTTACTTTACATCGGCGTGATTATCTCCTGGAATTCATTGCCAGACAAAAGCCTGACATCCTGCTTCTAACTGAAACCCACCTCAATTCATGGCACTCCATGACATTCAAGGATTTTGAATTCGTAAGAAACGATAGGGTAATAGGTGATGGGGGAGGTGGCACCGGGATATTGGTACGAAGACCCTATCGTTTCCAAAATATTGAAAAAGTCGAATTCAAAAGCTTTGAATCTCTTGAAGTGTCCGTTATCAAAATCTCACTGCCAGGTGGGGATAACCTCTTCGTTATCTCTGCCTATGCAACTGGTGGAACTGTTCTCAAGCTCAAGGAGGAACTCAATTCCTTGTTTGAAATACTCGAATTGAACAGGCTGCATAACTATTATATTCTTGCTGGTGACCTGATCGCCAAGCATACATCATGGCTGAACGCCACCAATAATCCAAGAGGTGTATTCCTGAAATCATGGATAACAGAGAACCAAATTGAATACAGGTGCAATCTTTATGGGTCGGAGTTCCCAACATACCCTAGGACAAATTCATATTTGGACCTTTGCATTGCTGACGCAAGACTCGAATTCAACTTTAATAGTCCTCAACGGAAACTGCAGGTGCTTTCTTATGATAGCGACCATAACGCAATCGTAATGGAAATCAATTATAACAGGGATGATTTCTTCCTCATTCCAGTTCAACACGAAAATCATCGGTTGAACTTCAAAAAAACAGACTGGGGAAAGTTTCAAAAGAAGTTTAATCGCGAGTACCAGAAGCAATGTCCCCCTTCTGATGGTGGCAACTCTTGCTCAATGGTTCCGAATGACAGGAATCTAACTAACGATGAAATAGATGTCTATTTGTCGAAGTTAGAGAAGCTGACGTTGGGAACGATTGAGAAAGTAGTTCCCAAGATTAAACTTCGAAACAATATGGAAGGATATGAAACACCAACCATCGCAAGGTTGAAAAGATTGAAAAGCCTTCTTCTCACACGCGTCAACAATATTTATCGACGATTTTTGGATTACAACCATCCCTCGTTGGCTTTGTTGAAGTTACATCTGAAGAATGTCCGGAACTTAATCCGGTCATACTTCAGGAGTGAGGTCAGCAATCAATGGGTGGAAAAATTGAGGGGTATTAGCCCACAGGACCCAGATGGCGTGTTTGCGAAAGTGAATAGCATATTCCGCAAGAAGTCTCGAGTGAAGGTATCGAATCTTGAAGTCACTAGTGATGAGATAAATCTTCTCGATAGGGCTGGTATCGAAATTGATAGTACGACTCCGGATAGAAATGGAAACAGGATTATTTGTGAAGGATTGGATAAACTTGCCCTGATTCGAACACATTTTGAATTGGTTCATCTACCAAACCCTGAGAGAGGGAACGAAATATTTTCAGAGGTCGTTGAAGCACAAGTTTCCGACTTCAAATCAAGCCTGAACGGCCAATCAATTCTTCATTTCAATGAAACATTAACATCTGACCTCATACCGAGCTTGAATCTTATTGATTATTTTGTCAGCTATGAAGACTTGTGTTTCATATTTCGCAAGATAAACAACAAGAAATCATGATGGTATTCCAAATGTAGTTCTCCGACATTTGCCTGAGGTTGCTATTAGGAACTATTGCATATTGTTGAACAACATGTTGAGCAATTCATATTTCCCAAATGAGTGGAAAAAGGCTAAGGTATTTCCGATCTTGAAGAAAGGAAAAGAATCTTCGTGCCCCAAAAGCTATCGCCCAATCAGCTTGCTGCCTAACATCAGCAAGGTGTTTGAAGTGATACTCAACAGAGCATTAAACGCCCACATTGAGGAAAATGAGTTGATGCCGAATTGCCAATTTGGTTTTCGTGCCAGGCATTTGACCACACATGCAATAACGAAAGTAACCTCAGACATCTGTTGGAAACTCAATGATAGACAATGTGTTGGAGCATGTCTCATTGATATGGAGAAAGCCTTTGATACGGTATGGTTAGATGGACTAGTTTTTAAACTCCTTCAGGACAAGTTCCCCAGACACCTTGTCGCCATGATGTGTAATATGTTATAAGGGAAATCGTTTGTTTCAACCGATGGAAATCTGACAACAATGCGCGAGTTCAAGGTCTTGAATGGTCTACAGCAGGGAACAGTTACTGCGCCTCTGCTCTTCTCAATCTTCATTCGCAAGCTATTGAACGGCTTTGATTTTAACGTCTCGCCAACGCGATCATTGGTAGCGTTTGCTGATGATCTGATCATCTATACGTCAGACCGAAAAGCTACAATAGTTCAGAGCAATCTCCAAAAAATGTTCAATGATGTACAGCTGTACACTGACAATTGGCGAATGAAAATCAATGCGCAGAAGTGTGAAACAATCTTGTTTCGGACAACGCTGCAGGGGGTCAGTCAAGACCTGAAACGTAATTGGAAAGATTTCCACATCATGGCTGGTGAGAGTAGTCTAGAACGGGTTCCACATAAATCCTGTGTTCGATACCTCGGTGTTCATCTCGATCAGTATCTGTACTATACTGAACATGTGAAAATCATGCTCAGTAAGGCACTTAAAGTAGTCATGGCCCTTCGAAAGCTCTTTCATTCCAGATACATTGATCAAAAGGTCAAAATTATCTGTTACAAGACACTGGTTAGACCAGTTTTGACATATGGATGTCAGATTTGGTACAACCAGAGCGCTAGTACTATGGAAAAATTAAGAGTTTTCGAAAGGAAATGTCTTCGTGCATGTACTGGTTTGTACAGAAAGCCTGAGACGGATTGGAAACATTATATATCGAATAGAAGAATTTATCAAACTGCTGAAGTGACGAGGGTCGATATCTTCATATTGAAACTTCTTCGGAATCATATCGCAAGATCTGTGACTGTGAGTGAAAACCCTTGGATTTCACAGCCGTTCCACCCTACAGACGGGTATATTGCGACTTGCCTTGCTACTGGCTTCATTCCTCCAGAAGCATTCGTGTATTTGGACATGAATCTATATGTTTTTGATTCTGACGGCGTCCCAGTCATATATCACATATATCGACGGGCCACCGATAAGAAGATAAAATATCCTCCTAATTTGAGTTCACGAGACCAACGATTTCAATGGAGATACTCATTTGCTAGATTCGTTGAAGCTGATCGAGTTGAGACGGGGCAATCTAGGTATTGGTGGCTGAATGACAATGTCTAAATTATTCGTGTGTATTTTCAGTTTTGGTGTTCTTCGTTATTTAGTTTTTGAGTTTCAGCTCATTATTGCTACATTTAGTGTTGTTGTTTATTTTTGTTAAAAATAAGGTATAGGTTAGGTATATGTAATGTTTACTGTATTCCGTTAGAGATAAGATTAAACACTTAGGTTAGGAACATTGTTATTGATTTTTTTAGTATAAGTTAAAGTTTTTGATTGTATTTTATTAGAAATAAGTTACAACATATTGGGTGTAGGATCAAAGTTTCACTGTTATGTTTTGATTATAAATAATTTTAGGATAGTGTTGGTTGGTTTTTTCTCCTTTTTCCAATTAAATTTTAAAAATATGTAATAATCGTAATTAATTGAATTTGCTATAGTTTTTTTTTTGATGATATGAGTTAACGATAACGTACAAATTTAGAGAGCCATTTGGGCCATTAAGTTTTTTGATTGTTATTGTTTGGAATTTGCTTTATATTCTTTTAAAATTTATAACGATTAGTATTAAATAAAGCGCTTTTGACTTTGACTTTGATGATACGTGCTGGTTTAAAAATCAGAATATATATATATATATATATATATATATATATATATATATATATATGTATATATATATATGTATATATATATATATATATATATATATATATATATATATATATAGCTGTATGTGTATATACTCGTATATGTATATATATATATACGTATATATATATATATATATATATATATATATATATATATATATATATATATATATATACATATACATATATAAATATATATATATATATATATATATATATATATATATATATATATATGTATATATATATACATATAGCTATATATATTTACATACATATATATATATATATATATATATATATATATATATATATATTTATATATATATATATAATGTATTCTGATTTTTAAACCAGCACGTATCATAATTGAACGGGCTTATATTCCGCCCCAAGAATCTCTCAAACTAAATCTCGTTGTAGCCAGCGAGAGTCGAACCCGGGACCTTCAGCTTACGTGATGAGTGCTCTAACCACTACACTGCACGGACTGCATATATATGTATATATATATATATATATATATATATATATATATATATATATATATATATATATACTCAGTCGTGCCATAAGTTCTGTCCCTCTTATAAGTGCCTCATGAAAAAGTATTTTAAGTAGTGCTGTTTAGTGTGTTTAGATGATAAAGCTCTAGAAATTCGTTGAGTATTACAAACAAGTCCTTTCAACACAATACGTCTAACAGTAAACATGGAGTGGGGTATAAAGAGAATCGTGTTGCAGTGATTGCGTTACACAAGTGTAAGAAAACACCTAAGGAGGTTTTCAACATCTTAAAACCTTTAAAAATAACTTCAAAATTTGTTTATTGCTCTATAAAGCGATACAATGAGACGTCCTCTTCCGATAATTGACCAAGAAGTGGTCGCCCACGTGTCACAAGAACGAAAGCAGCCATTAAAGCTGTAGCTGAGAGAATTCGCAGAAATCCTCTCCGCAAGCAAAAAATCATGGCACGGGAGATGAAAATCCCGCGACGGAGCATGTCTCGCAGCATAAAGGAAGACCTTGAGCTTGGTGCTTATCGAAGAACTACTGGTCAGCGTTTGACAGCGGCTTTACGTCACATCAGGGCAACAAGATCAAAAAAGTTATTCGAACGACACGCAAGTGGTAGTTACCGCCAAATTCTGTTTACGGATGAAAAAATTATCACTGTGAAAGAGAAATTTAATCGCCAAAATGACAGAGTTTACGCTCACAGCTCTCGAGCAGCTATGCTGAGAAAATTTCAAAAGTACAAAGAGGACATCACCCAGCATCTGTGATGGTTTGGTGGGGGTGGCGTACGATGGCGTTACTCGCTTGCATTTCTGTGAACAGGGGGTCAAAACTTGGGCAGCTAATTAACAAAATGACATTTTAGAACAGGTAGTTAAGCCTTTAACTGATACCATGTTCGCGAGAAAGCACTGGATATTTCAGAAAGATTCAGCATCCACACACAAGGCTAAGACAACACAGCGTTGGCTGGCAGCTAATTTACCGGAATTTATTGCTGCTGAAGATTGGCCTTCGGGAAGCCCAGACCTAAACCCTTTGGATTACCGTTTATGGATCATTTTAGAGGAAAGGGCCTGCGCTAAACTTCATCGAAATATTGAGGCATTAAAAACTGATTTGGTGAAAACAGCAGCCTCGATACCTTTAGAAGTGGTGCGTGCAGCGATAGACGAGTGGCCGGACCGTTTAAAGAAGTGTGTGAAAGCAAAAGGTGGACATTTTGAATAATTTTTATATTTTTACAATTGTTTAGTAAGTGTTAAATAAAATGAGCACACATCCTTGTATTTTTTTCATTTTGCCTTTAAATTAGACGCATTTTCATTAGGGACAGAATTTATGGCACGACTTTGTATATATATATATATATATATATATATATATATATATATATATATATATATATAAATAGTACCTGGAGACCAGCCGGAGGACAGAGGGTGCTAAAAATCTGTGAAGGTTAAATAGCTATTGCCCACCATACAAAAAATTGTACATTGCAACATACAATTGCCGCTCACTGTCTACCACAAGAAAACTGCTCGAGTTAGACGAGGAAACAATGCAAATAAAGCGGGATATCAGCGGCTTAAGCGAGGTAAGATGTAAATCGGAGGACCTAATAGGGCTAAAATCCAGACACTTGTTGTACCATATGGGCACGAAAGCAGCAAGAATTAGTGGTGTGGGAGGCCTCATACACAGGAAATGGAAAAACCAAGTACTAAAGACAGAGAGCGTATCAGATAGAGTCGCCAGATTTACTCTAAGGATCAACAAGAAATACACTGCCCAAATAGTGCAAACGTATGTCCACAATGGGTCATATCGATGAGGAAGTGGAATAGCTATACAGCGATATAACCGACTCGCTTAATTAAAACAACTGCCACTTCAAATACATCGAAGAAGCCTTCAACGATAAAGTTGGGAAAGGTCACAACCAAAAACGACTTACAGGTAAATATGGCCTAAGAGATAGGTATGAGAAAGACGAGAGACTGATATAGTACGCACACTATCAGAGTCTGTACATAATGACCTCCTCCTTCAAAAAGAGCACTAACAGAAGCTAGACCTGGGAGGCTCTTAATGTGGCCACAAGAAATGAAATCGACTTCATACTTGCAAATGTACCAAGTACAGTAAAAGATGTCAGCATACTGAATGCATTCAGAATTGATAGTGACTATTATCACAAGATGACCGTTTTACCAAAGGGTGCTCCGGTCAGGCTCTTTTTGGCCCCGGATAGCTCCGTCGGAGACGGCGCAGGTGCCACTCGTCCGCCCTTGGAGCCCGATTGGAGCCGCCGAACGAGATTATGGCTCCCCGGAGAATAAAGAATAAAATTCCACCTATCTCAGAACCTACTCTAACTAATCTTAATCCCCTATAACACCTGAAAAAAAGAAAACGCTGGATATGCCAGGAAATAACTTTAATCGCAAGCTGACCACGACGGGTGCTTGACAACCCCGCGACTCCAAAATGACGCTAGTAAATTCCCTTCTTGGGAAACAACGATATCTTCCCGCTGATGAGCAGAAAGTTCACAATACGGGATTACACCTCAATAATGTCAGGAACTAGATCCGTTCATACTTCATGAGTGAGGTCAGCAATCAATGGGCGGAAAAATTGAGGGTTATTAGCCCACAGGACCCAAGTGGTGTTTTTGCGAAAGTGAATAGCATATTCCGCAAGAAGTCTTGAGTGAAGGTTTCGAATCTTGAAAACACTAGTGATGAGATGAATCTTCTCGATAGGGCTGGTATCGAAATTGATAGTACGACTCTGACAGGATTATTTGTGAGGGATTGCATAAACTTGCCCTGATTGGAACATATTTTGAATTGGTTCATCTACCTAACCCTGAGAGAGTGAATGAAATATTTTCAGAGGTCATTGAAGCAAAAGTTATCGACTTCAAATCAAGCCTGAACGGCCAATCAATTCTTCATTTCAATGAAACATTAACATATGACCTTTTAACAAGTTCAGATCTTATTGATTATTTTGTCAGCTATGAAGACTTGTGTTTCACAATTCGCAGGATAAACAACAAAAAAATCATGTGGTACTGATGGTATTCCAAATGTATTTCTCCAACATTTGCCTGAGGTTTCTATTAGGATTTATTGCATATTGTTGAACAACATGTTGAGCAATTCATATTTCCCAAATGAGTGGAAAAAGGCTAAGGTATTTCCGATCTTGAAGAAAGGAAGAGAATCTTCATGCCCCAAAAGCTATCGCCCAATCAGCTTGCTCCCTAACATCAGCAAGATGTTTGAAGTGATACTCAACAGAGCATCAAACGCCTACATTGAGGAATATGAGTTGATGCCGAATTGCCAATTTGATTTTCGTGCCAGGCATTCGACCACACATGCAATAACGAAAGTAACCTCAGAGTCTGTTGGAAACTAAATGATAGAGAATGTGTTGGAGCATGTCTCGTTGATATGGAGAAAGCCGGCAATACGTTGTGGTTAGATGGACTAGTTTTTAAACTCCTTCAGGACAAGTTCCCCAGACACCTTGTCGCCATGATGTGCAGTATATTATACGGGAAATCATTTATTGTAACTGACCGAAATCTGGCAACAATGCGCGAATTTAAGGTCTTGAATGGTCTACAGCAGGGAACAGTTACTGCACCTCTGCTCTTCTCAATCTTCATTCGCCAGCTTTGAACGGCTTTGATTTTAACGTCTCGCCAACGTGGTCATTGGTAGCGTTTGCTGATGATCTGATCATCTATAAGACAGATCGAAAGGCTACAATAGTTCAGAGCAATCTCCGAAAAATGTTCAATGATGTACGGCTGTTCACTGATAATGGGCGTATGAAAATCAATGTGCAGAAATGCGAAACAATTCTGTTTTGGACAACGCTGCAGGGGGTCGGTCAAGACCTGAAACGTTATTGGAAGAATTCCCACATCATGGCTGGCAAGGGTAGTTCAGAACCAGCTCCACATAAATCCTGTGTTCGATACCTCGGTGTTCATCTTGATCAGTATCTGTACTGTACTAAACATGGTAAAATCATACTCAGTAAGGCACTTAAAGTAGTCATGGCCCTACGAAGACTCTGTCATTCCAAATACATTGATCAAAAGCTCAAAATTATCTGTTACAAGACCCTGGTTAGACCAGTTTTGACATATGGATGTCAGATCTGGTACAACTAGTAGTACTATGGAAAGAGAGAGTTTTCGAAAGAAAATGTCTTCGTGCATGTACTGGTTTGTACAGAAAGCCTGAGACGGATTGGAAACATTATATATCGAATGGAAGGATTCATCAAACTACTCAAGTAACAAGAGTCGATATATTTATATTGAAACTTCTTCGGAATCATATCTCAATATCTGTAACTGTGAGCGAAAACCCTTGGATTTCACAGCCGTTCCACCCTACAGACGGGTATATTGCGACTTGCCTCGCTACTAGTTTCGTTCCTCCAGAAGCATTCGTGTATTTGGACATAAATCGAAATTTTTTTGATTCTGACGGCGTCCCAGTCATATATCACATATATCGGCGGGCCACCGATAAGAAGATTAAATATCCTCCGAATTTGAGTTCACGAGATCAACAATCGCAATGGAGATACTCATTTGCTAGATTCGTTGAAGCTGATCCAGCTGAGACGGGGCAATCTAGGTATTGGTGGCTGAATGACTTTGTCTAAATTATTCGTGTTTATTTTCAGTTTCAGTGGTTTTAGTTTCTAAGTTTTTGAGTTTCAGCTCATCATTGCTAAATTTAGTGTTGTTGTTCATTTATGTTAATAGGGGTACTGGTTAATTCATGCGGTTTTTTTTCGAAAATTGATGATTTTTTTGTGATAAATTGCTTTTAGATGATCAGAAATGGTTTGTTGAGCGACGGCAAGTGATTTTGCAAGTTTGAGATGGATCTTGGTCGAGCAATGTCTCCAATCCGTGATCTTCAAACTTTTTTGGCTGTCCGGGCCGTTCATCGTCCTCCAAGTCAAAATTGCCACTTTTAAACCGTGCAAACCACTTCTGGCATGTATGCTCAGCTAGAGCATGTACACCATACACTTCCACCAAAATAAGATGACTTTCGGCAGCCTTGTTCTTCAATGAAGAAGTACTCCCCGCAAGAACACTTTATTCGGCACAAAATTCGACATTTTCAGAGTAAAAAAAAGTATTGTTGTTTACGCTTCAGCTAAATGACACATACTGATTCTGAAACTATATGACAGTAGCTTTCTAACACATATTTGGAAAGGTGAATCACTGGAATAAAAATCAAGTTACGCCATCTGTTAGAAAACCGCATGAATTAACCGGTACTCCTATGAAAAATTAGGTATAGGTTAGGTATTTGTTATGTTTATTTGATTCGGTTAAATATAAGATTAAACGCGTAGGTTAGGAATATTGTGATAGAATTTTTTAGTATAAGATAAAGTTTTTGATTGAATTTTATTAGAATTCTTTCTTCTTTGTAGCCCTACAGCCCCTTTCGGGCCTTCACTTAGAGAAAGTTAGAGTATCTCATTGTTATGATCGAAAGTATCGGCACTCCACAAGGTGATATTATCATTATCACGCTTTGGCCGTGTGTTCGTCCACCCAGCTGCGATACGTTCTGTTTTTAAACCAACACGTATCATAAATGAACAGGCTTACAGTCCGTCCGAAGAACCACTCGAACTAAATCTCGTTGACGCCAACTAGATTTGAACCAGAGACCTTCGGCTTACGGGTCTAGTGCTCTAACCACTCAGCCACGCGGACCACTTTTATTATAATTAGGTTACAACATATTACGTGTAGGATCAAAGTTCACTGCTGTGTTTGAATTATAAATAATTTTTGAATAGTGTAGGTTGGCTTTGTCTCCTTTTTCCAATCAAGTCATAAAAAAAGTAATAATCTTAATTAATTTGAATTTTTTAAATAAAATGTGTTTAATGATAACGTATTAATTGAGAGAGCCATTTGGGCCATTAAGTTGTTGTATTGTTATTGTTTGGAATTCGCTTTATATTCTTTTAAAATTTATAACGATTAGTATTGAATAAAGTGCTTTTGACTTTGATTTTGAAGGATAATTAAAAGAGTTCTTCTATCCTGAAATTGCCAGTTCCTTTACAGTAGCTAAAAGTGCGAAGAAAGTAAAATAGGTCCTATAAGTCAATGAAACAAACTAAATACAGGACTCAAATGAAAATATTCATAACAGCTCTGCAAAACAAACGTCATAGGGGTTTGAAAAAATTACGGCGGGCTATTTTGAAAGAACGGCAGATAATCAGCAACGCAGAAAAACACTAAAGAATACAGCACAAGGAAGGTGCCTAGTGAGAAAACAAAGACTGCAATTGGAAGGTATGATTGAAGCTGGTATAAAATCTTTTCTAGAGCTTGTTGATGATTCAGTCACAGCAGTTTATTTGGAGACATTTATTGGATACACAGGCCAGTGAACACACCAAAAACGGTAGAAGTCATCCAAAGCAAGGAACATCGAAATCGTTCTTTTGAACCAATAGTAAATAATTTTATAAATCGTGCAAAAAAAATAGGAACCTATCAACAACTGACTCTCACCGGGTTCCTCTCAAGAAATCATTGTATCAGAAAGATAGATAAGAGATAAGGATCTTTATAAGGACAATGAGCGCAGTTTTCTAGTTTACCAGCTAAATTATCTCGCGTACATTCCGAGCATTTTTTGCTTAGTTGGAGTAGCAATTGGCATGCCTAGAGCTAGCTAAACTCATTTGTTATTTGCAAAATTTGGCACATTAGCAGAATTTGCCACTTCAAGGAGAACGAAGCGAAATAAATTTAATGAATTGAGGCTCAAAAGATCAATTCCTGATAATCTTGAAAGCGATCTAGATCAAACGATGATTGGGAGACATTTTTTTGAAAAACTAAATGTAATTAGTTTTGCTAAGTGTTTTGAAATCCTTTTACTATTTGTTAAAAATAGATTGCAGACGCCGTATAATGAACCCAGAATATGTAAACATAGAAGAAGAATAATAACCAACGTTAACCCCTTCACTGTAAGTGATACAGAATTTTAAAATCTTTTTTAGGACTTCATGTCATAGAGATGATTCTCTGGTAGTAAGCATTGTGTGGTGGAACTGATTTTCCAATTTTCACCGTTAAAATTTCCATGATAGTAGTCTCTACATACGACTATTTATCCTAAAGATTTTGCAAGTTTCATAAATTTTAGCAAATAACCATGTAGGCAGATACAACCATTCCCACTTCTTTTCCCAGCTAGACTCACATAAGTCCCTTTACCCAAGTATTCTGGATAAGAGGTGAGGACCCTAATTAAAAATCATTTTAATTTCTTTCTTTTCTATGCGCTTTTTATTTTGGACAGCTCTAAATATCTACGACACAAACAAAAAAGAACTGAATCTAATCAAAGCATCTAAATTAGAATAAGCAATTTCCACCATTCATCGATTTCATCAAATTAGATAGTCTCCACATCAGATCGAAATTTAAGATCTACAGAATCTACAGAGAAAATTTTGGAAATTTGATTTAGAATAACGAGCAGAAATTTGCACTTAATCATACTCACAAAGTTGTTGCCACGTTTTGAAATGTCCGTTGGCAGGTAGCAGTCAACTAAATTTTCATCAATACACATTTGACTCATGCTATCGAAACGCGTTTCAGGAATGCAACGTCCAATACGCGTGACGCCATTTTTACAATAAAAGAATGATCGACAATCATTTTCATAATCAGCAAGATACGTGTTTTCCGGTAATCCGTTGCAATTCTGTTGTAAATATTTACAGGTTTTTTAAAATCTGAGTTCCAAGAATGTAATGGACATAGGAAATTTTGCGATGAGAAAATGGAATGCAAGATAATATCTGCTATGAGTACTCAAAAATTTAGTTTCAACGAATTCTTTGACCAGCGTAAGGCAGAAAATAAAAACCACCAGTATAAACTTTTTCGAATCTGTAACGAAATGCTAAATCGTCTCCCGAAAATGTACAGGTTTGATTTCCCACCGAATCAAAAAAGATAAATTTTTTTTTTTTAATTTTCCACTGTTTCCTGCAGCGAAAATGTCGTCGATCATCAAACCTTTACGGATGTCTTTTCACCATTTGATATTGGAGAATGATTGAATTCGTTTTTAAGCTTTCTAATTGAAATTCAGGAACATAATTTCGAACTTCAAGGAAACAGTTCAGTATCCTTGCATTATATCTTGTCAATAATTTTTGATTCAATTTTAAAATACCCTGTTATTCTAGCTGTGCAAGAAGATAAATTAATCCTTAAAAAATTCTTTGAAAAAAAAAACATTTCCTTAAGCAATCAAAAAACACTTACCATAACACTGTCCACAGGTTTTTTGTCCGCTGTACAATATCCTTTTGGCCAATCGCAAATTTTCAAAACTGGATCAAACTCCAATAATGGAGGACAGGACTGTTCAACAACATTAAAAGTTTCGTCACATTTGTAGAATTTCCGACAATCCTCCGGATGTATCAAAGTAATCACATCATGATCCTGGTTTGGTCTAAAGCATCGTATGTCATACGAGGACACAAAAGACGATGTGGCGATCAATGCAACAAAGGTAAGTACGAAAGCCATAATTGATTCTTGTTGTTGTGTGTACTCCACTAAATTAATTTTATATTATTTATTTATGAAAATATTCTCGCGTTTAATTAAAATGCACGAAGCATATCGCGCCGACCGTTATATTTTCGCTGTTTCAAGGATCAATCACTACACCAGTGATTTTTAGTGACCTTTTTGGATATGTAATGGTTCTTAACTGTTAAGTTGACTGTCTTACAACAAGATGACAACTGTTTCTTCGCTTGTTGTCTGTTTAAGTTTTTATATGCCAATTAGTAAATTGACTAATTGCTCAAAATGTTATCTGGCTATAAGACCTTTATGTGATCGTTTATATACTGTCGAAGTACAAGATCATAGGTTTGAGTGCTCTGGGAAATTGGATGAAATCTCAGGAGAAGAAAGAGGGGGTTGGTGGATGGATAGGCGGAAGTTAAGGTTGTCGCACTTATGAAACGTTACGAAAAAACCGTTACACGTTTTTTGTTGTTGATTCTATTTTTAAATTCTAATGTATAAAAGTATGTAGGTCGATGTTGCATTTTTGATAGGACCTGGAAACATACATTTGTGCATGCAGCGCATAAATATTTTCCAAGAAATCTCACTTAGATACATGAAAGAAATTGTCACAAAAAAAAACGCGAACAATTTTCTTAACATTGCGCTATCAATTAGCGCAGCAGGTGATAATGTACACATATGTAATTGACCAGTAGCATGAATTCATATTGATATGATAACAATGCAAGTGATTCCAGAAATGCGTAACGATTTTCTTGTGATGGAAAATGTTGGTTGATGATGCTGCTGAAAATTTTGAAGATATATTGTTGCTTGATTAGTTCTGATTTGCAGAAAAGATATTTGCTCCTGTATTTGTTTTGAAATTATATGTTATTGAGCTTGTTATGCCTCAGTACGAGAAATGAAATAAAAGTGTGTTTAAATTTTTTGTATTGTAAAGTGTTTAACAGTGTATATTTAAATTAGAAATAAATGTTGAAGTACAGATTTTTGCCTAAGTTATTTTAGGACACAATGAATTTAATTAGTGAGTATTTTTACGTCTAAGCTCGGCGAGCAACTTTGTTACATAACCAGTATACCCGATGTATACTGGTATGAACTGGGAGCACATTTGATGTGTATCCAATATACATCATCAAGGCTCCCGGGGAAAGAACTCCTAATTTACCACTTACCTGCTACTCTGTCCGTTTAAACTAGAACAACAAAAGACGAGAGTTAATTTTTAATGAATTACTCGAATTTTATTGTCCATTCTTTTTAAATCACTAACATTACAATCAATTAACAACTATCCATACTGGGTGAAGCCCTTTTCTAGCGAAGGAGTCTGGGGAATAGAAAAAGGATTAGCTGATGGTGGCTACGCAGCGTAAAACGCAATCAAGCCGAAGGAGGTTCGCGGCTTGAGCCAACACCTCACCATCTAACTAATCGTAGAACTAGAACTGCAACAGCTTTACGGCAACTTATGCACGCACTACTGCCCTGATGACGAATTCCAATACGGTGGTAGTATCGTACCAATACTGACTGCTACTGGCTCGTTCGGCTGGTTTTAAATGGTTCTCCAGTAAGCTTTCGGCCTCGATTCACTCTTAAAATGCTGAGTAACCGAAACGTGTTGCTCTCAATTTAGAAAAGCTCTTTCCTCCCCGCTCCGTCTCACTTGTCCGGATGGTGAATCTCTCGCGGCGAATTGGTGAGTGAGTGAGAGCTTTTCTTTAAAGCTTTTCTTTCGGCTCTCTCCCCAGCTTTACCCCGCTGGTAGCATTCTCCAAAGCTTAACGTGTGCTTCTTTGTCGATTCAATCACTTATGTAAAGCAATTTGCGAAGTCTTTTCGCTTCATCAATGGTCATCCGGTATACAGGTATGATTCAACGACCATGGTGTTATCTACTTGGTTGGCGGAGCGTGAACGTATATGTACAACGTCGTAGATCGCTTGTAACATTTGTGATTGCTTATGTAAAGCGATCTGCGAAGTCTTTTCGCTTGCTCATTGGTCGTCAGGTATATGATTCGACGACAATGGAGGTGTGTGCTTGGTTGGCTTATTGTATAACGCTCGTAACATTTCTTCCGGGGGTTGAAAATGGGATTTAGTGTACTTGGAGAGTACAATAAATCGTTGTTCTGTTCCCATGATGCGAATTGCTTAGTGTATCTGCTGCTGCTGCTTATTGTTGATTGTTCTGCGTCATTTACTGGGTGCTACGTAATTCCATCGCTTAATTTCATGTATTAATGCTTTTAACTGACGATACTTAATGTGTTATTTTACACGTCAACGTTGTAATAGTAAATTTCCAAATTTAAAAATTTGTAAATCAATATCTGGTTTAATTCCATACTATTTTAGTTCGATTCAACCATACATTAATATAATAATATTTCGGTTGGTACCATAAGTCAATGTTCATACTAATTATTATGTATTACAGGTCAATGTTGCATGAATTGCTACAATAAAAATATAATTTGAGGTTTGATTCGTTGCCATATTTTGTTTGATTCAATCTTAAATTAATATAATCATATTTTAATATTTCCTTGTTTGTCACGGATGTTGAACCGTAGGCTAAATACAATTTTCCGGTCTTAAATCATTTTCTCTTGAGGTTAAACTATTACTTTTTACATTTGGATAACACCGGTATTCAATTTTCTTTGCAATAGGTATATAATCGGCTTTACTTAATAATACAGTACATTTTCTTTTAACATGCATATTCAATGCCGATTTTTCTTTTAATCAAAGGTGTACATTTCATACAAATTCGTGCATTTTTAGTCTGTAGTACAGGTGTTAGTAAATTATAAACGGTTAGCGTTAGTTGGGATTTAATGTGAGTGGTGCAGGTGAAATGGCACTTTTATTTTCTCCTTTACCTTTTCTTTGAGTTTTTTTTTTGTCTTTATATTTATTTCTACTCATATTTGGCATTTTTTCTTTTAATTTTATATTTGATTAATACTTTTCTTGTCTTTATATTTATTTCTACTTATATTTGGCATTTGATCTTTTAATTTTATATTTGATTAACACTTTTTTTGCCTTTATATTTATTTCTACTTATATTCGGCATTTTATCTTTTAATTTTACATTTGATTAACACTTTTTTTGTCTTTGTATTTATTTCTACTTATATTTGGCATTTTTACTTTTAATTTTATATTTGATTATCACTATACTTATTCCTATTCCTATTATTATTTTTTACTCTACATTCTAGTTCTTCTCTTTATTTGTGCATGTTCATTTTACCATTGTTTCTTACTATTCTTAATATTACTGATATTATTCTTATTTTACTAAATTAAACTTTCTTATAGTTCTCCATCTTATTTATTGTGCCAATAGGTTAGTGGGAATTTTCGTTAGTATGAAGGCGGAACGTAATTAATTAGTTTCTAATGGGATGGAGTGTGTGGGCATTTTCATAGGGATAGAAAGTTGAGCTTGATGGCATTCTATTTGCCCATACTCGTACGGTTGATACGATGTCAACGCTAATCACTCGATTAGCTTCGTTATTATTCCAGCCGAGAGAGAAAGCTTTTATTGAGTTTATGCGAGATGGGGAAATTTATCGGGTACGTTCGTTTTACTTGCTTCTCATGGTGTGATAACACCTAAACTTCGTGCTGAAAGTTTGCATGCTCATTTAAATTCCATATCAGGGAATAATGTTCTTTGCTTTTCAACGCATATACGCATATGTGCGAATCGAATTTGGCGCTTCGCCGAAAGCAACCGGCGCTTGCTATGATATGCTAATAGGGAGATTGTTATGGGTATGGTAATTGCAAGTTGGTCGTATCTTCCGTATGGGATAAGCTTCGCGGCTAGTGAATCATGGCTTTATGACTAAAGCGTGCGAGGTGTGGGAAATCTGTGCATAGTAGTCGCTTGGTTGACGATTGTTGATAAGGTATGAGGTTAGTATATGTTTTATAGCAGTTGCTAATGCATGGGATTGTTTCTTTTTGCTTACTTGAAACTAGTTCATTACTTTAAATATATTTACTTTTCCCTTGTGCAGTTATTATGATTTTCATCCCATATTTTTTAGTGTTATATAAATATAAATATATATATTTTTTTGTTTTTTTTTCTGACTTTTTTTTTCCTTTTTTGTGCTTTTTCCTATATCTAGTATGTTTTTTTTGTGTTATTTTCTGTTTTTTGTTTTTTTTTTTTTGTGTTAACGTTCTCTTCTGCTATAACTAAACTAATTGGAAGGAACGGGTGGGGTTTTGCTTGAGGGGTAGGGTTGTAGGTATTTGTGTGTTCGGGCTAGGCGGGGTTACAAACCGCTCCTTGCAGATGACGAAATTTTGAGAATTTTCAGTAGTTAGTGGTATCGGGGAAACCTGCTGGCTCGCCTCCTCAGTACAGATTTGTAAAGCGATGCCGGGGTTTGACACCTCTGTAGGAGTGCGTTTGCTTGCATTCGTATGACAACGCCCCTTAATAAACCTGATGGAAAGATACATCCCGATTATGAATAATGAGACCGCTGCCAGGCTAGTCGAGGCCGTGGATAAGTGCACATGCTTTCTGGTCGACTCGTTAAATTTGATCCGCTCGTGGTGCAAATAAATTTCATTTAAACTGTGTGTGCGTGCCGCGAACTGAGTACCTCCATTTCTGGCTGTAACTAGCTTCATTTTAGGCATACTGTGATTAGTCCCCAAATCAGTAACGTCTACTTCTAAAACCCTTGGGTCTATTTCTGGGAAATATTGCGGTTGAATTATATTGAAAGGGTGAGTACTTTCCGCTTCATAATGTATAGTCATTTCATTAATTTGAATTGTGCATGGGAGATGGAGGGTTAGGATACCTTGACCAATCATCTTATGCGTCGTGATACCAGTGTCGCATCGGATATGGATGGGTGTTTCTGTCTGCAGGAAGTAGATCCAACTGTTTGGTTTACTCAGCTTAATCAAGGAATCGGTTATCGATGTACTAACTCGAAGGGGGAGCACTGTCTTCAGTTTTAGTGGGTTATACAGGAGCGAAATAATTTCATTTGTGGACGGTGGTGACTGAACAATCGGCGTAGTTAATGGTGCCACATAAAGGTCACCAGGTTGTGGATGTTTAATTTTCTTATGATAAGAATTATCGGTTAGAAGCAGAAACTGTTGAGTTGTAATATCACTCGCTACGAAGGAGTATTCCACATCGGGTATTAGAAGAAGTGCCCCGTTAGTTCTGATCGGGAAAACGTGTATTTGATACAACTTCATTAGTGGTATTTGTAAAAGAGGCAGCGTGATTATTACCACTAGCTTGGTTTTCCATCTGAAATGCTGTAACTCTGCTGCTTGTGCCAAAATTTGTTCGCAGAACTCAGGACATCTATTGCCCGGTTTGCAAGTTGGTCGTATCCTCCGTATGGGACAAGCTTCGCTTCGGAAGAAGATTTGCCGAGAGAATAGCTTTCCATTTATGTAGCTTGGGAGTCGTTGTTGTTGTATTCCCAAGACTTTAGTATAAGCTATCTTGGCTTTATAGGGTGCGAGTGAGTGTGATAAATAAACTTTCCCCTTAATATGCATGGTTAATGTTGTTAATGGGCATGGGAGTCATGGATTGAAGGTTTATGTGATTGTTTTTGCTCGCTATATACAACGTCGTCAATCGTCTAAGCTCCGCCAAGTGTATACGGCCAAGCACATACGCCCATTGTCATTAAAACATGTACTTGTCGACCAACGGCAAGCGTAAAGTCTTCATAATCCATACCATTAGCGACGACGACCATGTACATAAGAGGCTTCGGGGTGTGCTTATAGAATTATCGACAAGCTACGCCCATTGTCATCAAAGCATGTACTTGTCGACCAACGGCAAGCGTAAAGACTTCATAATTCGATCTACATAAACCACAACATTAGCGACGACAACGACCATGTACATAAGAAGCTTCGGGGTGTGCTTATGGAAATATCGACAAGCTACGCCAAGTGTTATACTACATAAGCCACAACATTAGCGACGACAACGACCATGTACATAAGAAGCTTCGGGGTGTGTTTATAGAAATATCGACAAGCTACGCCAAGTGTTATACTACATAAGCCATAACATTAGCGGCGACAACGACCATGTACATGAGAAGCTTCGGGGTGTGTTTCCAGCGGAGTGACACTGTGCTAAACCCTGACTTCAAACCATTTCTCAAATTCGCCGCAAAGCTTCACCATGCGAGTAGAGAGACGTGCGCGGAGGAAGAAGTTTACGTGGAACGAGAACGCACGTTTCAACTACTCAGCGAATTTAGGGCGAATTGAGGCCGCATGAATCGTTTAAAAGACAATTGATCGAGCGAGAAACGGCGAGTAGTAATAACAGCGGTTACAGAACTGTACGCGAGTGTATTTCGCCGCGAAGTGATCAGCGAAGCCAGAAAGTGCATCTAGTTCCGGTGCAATTGCAGGAAATCATCACATCAGTTAGATGGTGAGGTGTAGGCTTGAGCCGCGAACCTCATTCGGCTTGGATGCGTTTTAACGCTGCGTAGCCACCATCGACTAATTCCCACTTTCTTCTAGGCAACCTCCGTCCGTGAAGACACAGTATAGAAAGATGTTAAAATAATTAAAGAAATGTAAAAGTAATTGATTTAAAATATAAAATAAAACTAAATTGTTTAATTATGTAACTCTCGTCTTCTTGTTGATTTAGTGAAAATGGACAGAGTAGCAGGTAAGTGGTGGTAATAGGAGTTCTTTCCCGCGAGCTTTGATGATGTATATTGGATACACATCAAATGTGCTCCCAGTTCATACCAGTATACATAGGGTATACTGGTTCGTAACAACTTCTTACGACCACGATTTTAATTCTATCGAGGTAACATTATACCTCGCAATACAAAATATGCTTATCCTACAAGAAACCGCATTGGTACAAATTAAATTAGATAAGAAACGATTATTAAATAAAATATGACCTGCTGACAAACAATTTCCATACGAGAAATTAGTAGCCGAGACATCCCAGCTCAAGTGGTTCATGCATCCGACCAAACACACATGTTGTTGAATAACATTAACACAACATGTGTATCGAATTTCCCAATGGTCATATCAATCCGCGGCTAAGCTAATGGACATCAAAGTTATGGAACTTGCGAATTAGTCCGGTAAAAAAACGACATTTTAAAATTGCGTATCAATTTATTAATTGCAATCAACTGAAACTTATTCTAGTTTACAAAAGTCTTTTATTTGATGGAAATGCTAGTGCTGCAAAATGTGATTTACATATTCCTGAAAAGCAGAACAAAGTTCACACATGTACATGAAATGGGATTCCGCGAATGCAAAAAGTGCAAGCATAAACAATTAGACGTGGGAAAGATGAAATGTTGGGAATGTGGGAAGGTGATCGGGTTCGGAATGTGTTAACTCCTCCCTCCTTAAAAAATCTGCGTCCCGCTGATTTATATATTTTTCGGTAGAAATTCTATGAGAATCGAAGCCAGCGGTGAAGTACCTGGGGCTACTGATCGACTCGAAGATGAGTTTCTCTGAGCAAATCAGGGCAACGGCTAAGAAGGCTGCTTCGGGAATATCGGCCCTGAGTCGACTTATGGCCAACGTAGGGGGACCCAGCCCATCAAGAAGACGCCTCTTGATGAGTGCTGTAGGCTCAGTGCTAATGTACGGAGCAGAGGTATGGGGCGACGCTCTCAGCAAGGAGGTACATTGAAAACGATGGGCACAGGTACAGAGAAGAGGAGCACTGAGAATTGCATCTTCGTATCCAACAGTCTCCGACTCGGCGGTGAGAGTGATTGCAGGCGTGATACCTGTCGCCCTCCTTGCTAGAGAGCGCCGCGCTATTTACCTGCGCCGAAACGAGGATGCGAGGGAGATGGTTGTCCGTGAGGAGAGACAACGCTCGCTCAACGATTGGCAGCAGTCTTGGAGGAATTGCACGAAGGGAAGGTGGACTGCGCGCCTCATCCCGGATGTGAGACCGTGGCTAAATCGAAGGCATGGTGAGACTGACTTCTATCTGACCCAGCTTTTGAGCGGGCACGGGTGTTTTCAGTCTTACCTGCACATGATCGGCAAGTCACAGTCTCCCGATTGTCGGTTTTGCCCAGGAGAGGAGGACAATGCCTGTCACACATTTTTTGCGTGTACCAAATGGGCCAGGCTGCGAAGGGAACTCTACAGGGAGGCGGGAGAGCTCACCCTGGATAATATAGTTGCGGTGATGCTCGAATCGGTTGACAAATGGAACCAGGTGGCACATTATGCTCGGGCAGTCCTAAAATATAAAAGGGACTCACAGCAGCCGGAGGCACTGGGGCTGGGGGATCGCTCTTCTGGCAATTCCTCTTCCCCCTCCCCTCCCGCTAGGAAAGGGACTCCCCAGCTTGAAGGCGCCCCACGGCGTAACAAAACGAGACCTGGCCCGAAGTAATGCGTCAAACGGTTCCAGGCTAGGTTCTCAGATTGACAGGGGAGGTGTTTAGTGGGTAATCCAAAGGTATCCTCCATGGGCGTCCCACACTGCCAGACTCGGCGGGCATAAATGCCTTCACCTCCCTACCACAAAAAAAACACACATGTTGTTGAATAACATTAACACAACATGTGTATCGAATTTCCCAATGGTCATATCAATCCGCGGCTAAGCTAATGGACATCAAAGTTATGGAGCTTGCGAATTAGTCCGGTAAAAAAACGACATTTTAAAATTGCGTATCAATTTATTAATTGCAATCAACTGAAACTTATTCTAGTTTACAAAAGTCTTTTATTTGATGGAAATGCTAATGCTGCAAAACGTGATTTACATATTCCTGAAAAGCAGAACAAAGTTCACACATGTACATGAAATGGGATTCCGCGAATGCAAAAAGTGCAAGCATAAACAATTAGACGTGGGAAAGATAAAATGTTGGGAATGTGGGAAGGTGATCGGGTTCAGAATGTGTTAACTCCTCCCTCCTTAAAAAATCTGCGTCCCGCTGATTTATATATTTTTTGGTAGAAATTCTATGAGAATCGAAGCCAGCGGTGAAGTACCTGGGGCTACTGATCGACTCGAAGATGAGTTTCTCTGAGCAAATCAGGGCAACGGCTGAGAAGGCTGCTTCGGGAATATCGGCCCTGAGTCGACTTATAGCCAACGTAGGGGGACCCAGCCCATCAAGAAGACGCCTCTTGATGAGTGCTGTAGGCTCAGTGCTAATGTACGGAGCAGAGGTATGGGGCGACGCTCTCAGCAAGGAGGTATATTGAAAACGATTGGCACAGGTACAGAGAAGAGGAGCACTGAGAATTGCATCTTCGTATCCAACAGTCTCCGACTCGGCGGTGAGAGTGATTGCAGGCGTGATACCTGTCGCCCTCCTTGCTAGAGAGCGCCGCGCTATTTACCTGCGCCGAAACGAGGATGCGAGGGAGATGGTTGTCCGCGAGGAGAGACAACGCTCGCTCAACGATTGGCAGCAGTCTTGGAGGAATTGCACGAAGGGAAGGTGGACTGCGCGCCTCATCCCGGATGTGAGACCGTGGCTAAATCGAAGGCATGGTGAGACTGACTTCTATCTGACCCAGCTTTTGAGCGGGCACGGGTGTTTTCAGTCTTACCTGCACATGATCGGCAAGTCACGGTCTCCCGATTGTCGGTTTTGCCCAGGAGAGGAGGACAATGCCTGTCACACATTTTTTGCGTGTACCAAATGGGCCAGGCTGCGAAGGGAACTCTACAGGGAGGCGGGAGAGCTCACCCTGGATAATATAGTTGCGGTGATGCTCGAATCGGTTGACAAATGGAACCAGGTGGCACATTATGCTCGGGCAGTCCTAAAATATAAAAGGGACTCACAGCAGCCGGAGGCACTGGGGCTGGGGGATCGCTCTTCTGGCAATTCCTCTTCCCCTCTCCCCTCCCGCTAGGAAAGGGACTCCCCAGCTTGAAGGCGCCCCACGGCGTAACAAAACGAGACCTGGCCCGAAGTAATGCGTCAAACGGTTCCAGGCTAGGTTCTCAGATTGACAGGGGAGGTGTTTAGTGGGTAATCCAAAGGTATCCTCCATGGGCGTCCCACACTGCCAGACTCGGCGGGCATAAATGCCTTCACCTCCCTACCACAAAAAAAACACACATGTTGTTGAATAACATTAACACAACATGTGTATCGAATTTCCCAATGGTCATATCAATCCGCGGCTAAGCTAATGGACATCAAAGTTATGGAACTTGCGAATTAGTCCGGTAAAAAAACGACATTTTAAAATTGCGTATCAATTTATTAATTGCAATCAACTGAAACTTATTCTAGTTTACAAAAGTCTTTTATTTGATGGAAATGCTAATGCTGCAAAACGTGATTTACATATTCCTGAAAAGCAGAACGAAGTTCACACATGTACATGAAATGGGATTCCGCGAATGCAAAAAGTGCAAGCATAAACAATTAGACGTGGGAAAGATAAAATGTTGGGAATGTGGGAAGGTGATCGGGTTCAGAATGTGTTAACTCCTCCCTCCTTAAAAAATCTGCGTCCCGCTGATTTATATATTTTTCGGTAGAAATTCTATGAGATTTGGGTAGGTACAAGTGAAGTGGGTTTGTGTTTTTGCATTAAATTTATGCGATTGCCAAAAGAAAAATATCGAAATTAGGATAATTATTAAGCTTATAATGGCTAGGTCAGATGTTAAAGATATGGTACTGTGGGCTGCAAAATTTTCTAGTGTTTTTGCATTATCTAGATGCAATTTATGTAGGTAATGGAAATCAAGCTGGATTTTCTTTTCGGTAAGGTTTCCCAAGAATATTTCGGGCAAAAGATGGAAGGTGAGATGCAATCATCTTTGTCTAATTGTTGAATTTGATTCCTGTTGCAGATTGTAACATTCTGCATTTTTGAATAACCTGATTTTACTCCATACCGCAAATTATCTGCCACAAATATGTTGGAGTAGTTAAGAAGAATAGATTTATTTTGAGAGATTGTAGGCCAAACCAATATTTAACGTAGTATTTCCGGTTGTTGGGAGGCATATTACGTAAAGGAGTAGGGATTCTTTAATCAGAACAAGGGATTCTACATATTCAATAGCCTGTACCTCATTTTTGTACGGCAGGGTGTCGACTCGAGAAATGAGCTCTTGGAGCTCTGATTTATTCAGGAGAATTGAATTTACAATACCACTCTTTGCAAGCTAACCAGCCCGGACAATTTCTTTTATATTGTCCTTTAGAAAATTTAATCGGTTAAAAATTAATTGTTCAAATTGTCGTTATTACGGTTATCAATGTCTAAGACTATTCTGTTGTAGTTATCGATAAGTTTTGTCGAAAGGTGTGTTAAATGTTGATTAATTTTGTATTGTTTGTTGTTGTTATTGATTAGGCTGTTTTGACTTCTGAGGATACTGTCCCAATCCGTTGCATCTGGGCTACCCGCGATCCATTTCCATGCGGATCCCAACCAATTGATGGACCTTTTATGCCTATCTGAGCTAAGCTGAGCCAGTAAGTCGTTGATTTGTGACACAGATTGATGAAGTTGTGGAAGGATTATGCTAGATCTGTTTACATCTCGGTTTATCGTTACACTTGCAGTATTAAGGATGTCACGGTACGTGGATATGTTAATCGTATGGATAATTTTGAAGCTTCCGTCGATAATCTTGCCAAAACCTTGGTTTATGGACATCAGTGGCCTCTTATACTCATGAACCGAGACCAATGAGTTCGCCGTACAAAGAATGATTCTAAAAGAGAAGAAAAGGAGTTTTTTAAGGCACTGGGGATTCAACAGGTTTATTTTTAAGATGAGATTTATGAATACGCTTCCCGGTAGACGTGGTTACAGTGACGCGATTATCTTTATTAACGATTTCTTTCACGTAAAGAGGTTTACTTTTAGCTTTGATCTGCTTATTGCACTTGAATATAACCTCGCCTGTTTCATATTTTTAGGGTTTTGTACTAAAATACAAAACCCTATTGCAATCACGACCTGTGTCCGTCTGTCCGTCCGTCCGTCCGTCCGTCTGTATGTCACAGCACTTTTTCTCCGAAACTATAGCAGCTACAGCCATGAAACTTTGTAGAAAGGTCAGAAGTGGTGACCTCTTGAAAGTTTAAGGGTGGAAAAATGTTTCAAGGGGGTTTAAGGGGGTCTCCCCATACAGGGAGGTGACCCCTTAAAAAAAAATTTTCACCATTGATAGTCGAATAGGGTGTCATTAGAAAGGTCTCAATGGGATCTTTTCAAAACAAGTCTTAAAATTGCCCTATAAGTAACGAGGGGAAGGGGAAATGTACGAACTTTTCGCATACCCCCCCTCGCGATTGGACACCTTCCATCCAAAAAATCTTAAAAAAAATCATGAATGTAGGCCCTATGAGTACAACAACAACAAATACATGAGAAGTCAAAATTCACTCAACTTTGTTAGTAATAGTATGATTTATCGATTTTATGTTTTCTTGAATAAAATCTAAACGGTACCTTTAAACTCAATAAAATTTAGTAAACAGATGACTATTTATAAGATTAATCATTTCTGAAAGTTTCATAAAGATCAAATAGTATTTACCGAAGTTATAGCGATTTGAGTTTTCCTTTATTACTATGGAGCAATATGCCCTGTATTACTATGGAAACATATGGCTATGGAGCCATACGTGCTTTTTACCGACTTAGACACTACAGCTTTGCTAGAATTTGCATGAAAAATTCAGGAGTGATAGGTATCATGAAGATGAGTATATACAATTGAAACAAATCGAAGAGGCAGGAGAGAGCTCCTAGCAAAAGGGCTTTGTAACCATTCTAGGATTTGAAAAAACAGGCCATGAATCGATGATTACAGTACTGAGGAGTGGCCCCTGAAAATAAATTTCATGAAAGGTAGCCGATATGAGTATCTAGGAGAGCTTTTCAAAACAGTTCTTAAACTGACAGTTTTTGCTTCAGTGGGAGCACAGAGGGGGGGGGGGGGGGTAATACATGAATAATGTGTTTCCTCCCTCGCGAACGGACACCCGTGATCTAAAAAAGCTGAAAAAATTATCAAAGGAGATATTTATGGGTATAACTATAACAACAATATTCGTCAATATTCGTTCAACTTTGTTAATAATAGTATGATCCTTAAATTGCACATTTTCTCCAATAAAATCGTCTTTGACATGTTTCTTGATTTTATTCGTTGCTGGTTACTGCATTTTGTAAGTTGAGTACAAAACCCTTCTGACATGAGCATAGGTCTGTCTACCCAACTTGTTTTGGTTTAGAGCGCCGCTTATTATGGGAATCGAGCTGCAATTTCTCTTTCCTGCTTATTTCTGCTTTTATGTTTTCTTGCGGCTTGGTCTGAAAGTCAGATACACCTTGGTGATTGATGCCCTTGGGTCTTCCTTGCTGGTTACTGCATTTTGTAAGTTGAGTACAAAACCCTTCTGACACGAGCATAGGTCTGTCTACCCAACTTGTTTTGGTTTAGAGCGCCGCTTATTATGGGAATCGAGCTGCAATTTCTCTTTCCTGCTTATTTCTGCTATTATGTTTTCTTGCGGCTTGGTCTGAAAGTCAGATACACCTTGGTGATTGATGCGCTTGGGTCTTCCGAAGAAAACATCGGCGGGCTTAGTTTTGGTCACTGAATCGAAGGTATTGTTGTATCGATCTACTGAGATCTCTACGAGTTCCCTCAGGGGTAAGCCTGGCATTTCCGTTTTAAGACACCTAACGATTTTCAGGATGGTGGAATGCGCTCGTTCGGTCGTGCCATTGACTTTACTCTTTTGTGGTGGTGCCAGGTACACCTGAATACCGAGTGTCTCAATGAGATTTAGGATTGTTGGGCTAATGAAGCTCCCCTCATTGTCAGAGACAAGTATCTTAGGGACAGTGAAGTAGTGCAACAATCGGACGATATTGTCACGGAGATACAGGGCCGACTTGTTTTGGACGCGAAAGTACTTGACAAATTTGCTAAATTTGTCAACGCATGTCAAAAACTTTTCTCCGTTGATAGTTCATAAATCTTTATGAAATATTTCTGTAGAGTACTCTGGGATCGGGGTTTCCTGTAATTCAGGCTTAAGCGGGTGACGATCATATTTACATGGGTTGCAGATTTCACAGTCTGCAACGAAATCTTAAGTGAGCCGTGCCATGGCCGGGAAGTAATAGTCTTCCAATATTTGCTCCTTATTTTCCTTACTGTTCCTGTGTGCCCTACGGTGAATTGTGCTAATTATTCTCAAATTGGTATCCTCATTTGCAATGTTAAGTAATACGAATCTTATAATTTTGAAGATGGTCTTTGTAGATATCTTGTAGGCTTTGAATATGGATTTCTGGGATTTTAATTCCATTAATTACATTTGGGTTGAGATATTCCCGTAAAATTGGAAGTAGGGTTTCTTTATTGATGGCAGATAATCTAATGTAATGTCGATGATAATTCGGATGAGGCTCTTCGTGAGCGAATATTTTCTTGCCTTCAGAAAATATCAGCTGGCGTTTAAATACATTAATCGATGCTTCGCAGCACGGGATCAGGTCACTGTTGTCCTCTTCAGCAGTGTGACCTGTAAAAGCATCATCAGCGATCATGTTCATTTTTAAAGGTAATCGTGATAATGCATCGGCCACAACGTTTGTTTTACCAGGTTTGTAGAGCAACTCATAGTTAAACTCTTCTATACGAGATTTCCATCTTTTGAGCTTAACGTTAAAGTTCCGGTTGCTTAAAGCGAAGGTTATTGGTTGGTGATCAGTAAGGATTTTTATTTTCTTAGCGCCGTATAGATACGACCTGAGTTTATCGAGGGCCCAAATAATTGCAAGCATTTCTTTTTCTACGGTTGAATAATTTTCCTCTCTTTTATTCAAGGATCTAGAGACGTAAGTAATTGGCCTTTCTTTACCGATTTCACCTTGTGATAAAACCGCTCCAATCGCAAAATTAAATGCGTCAGTCGTTAGGATGAATGGTTTACTGAAATCGGAAAAGCCTAGAATTTCCGTTGAAGTTAAAAGTGCTTTTAATTGGTTAAAAGCCTTTAATTCCGATTCGCGCAAGCTTATTGTCTTTTTCTTGGATTGGCCTGCCTTGATTTAGGCATTTGCGCCCCTTGTAAGCTTGGTCAGAGGCCTCGCTACTTTAGCAAAATCCCTCACAAACTTTCTATAATACGAAGCAAGCCCAAGGAACGCTTTGAGATCCTTGAGGTTCTCAGGTAGTTTAATTTTCTGTATAGCGCTAATTTTCTTCGGATCTGGAAGAATACCGTCCTCCGTCACAACATATCCCAAAAATTCTACCTGTTTTTGAAAAAAATTAGACTTTTCGAGATTGACCCTATAGTTTGCCTTTTTTAATTGTTTTAGAATAATTTGCAGATTATCTAGGTGTTCTTGTCCACTTTTGCCCAGGATGATAATATCACCGATGTAAACAAAGCAAATTTCAAATTGGTGAAATCCTAATGTTAGGGCTAGAGTTGTAAAGTATTTACAGCTTTCAAGACTAGCCAGCGTGCTTGTTATGTCGGGGATAGGGTAGATGTCCGAGACAGTGACGGCATTTAGCCTTTTGAAGTCGATAACCACTCTATATTGCTTTTCCCCAGACGAGTTTGACTTTTTCGGTACCACCCAGAGTGGTGAATTGTAAGGACTCTATGATGCGTGAATTATGCCGTCTTCGAGCATCTTTGCAATATGTTTTTCGACTTCTTGCCGCAAATTGATAGGATAGGGGTAAGATTTGGTATAAATCGTGTCAGAAGTAGTGGTTTTGATTTAAGCACGTACATTTGTTTCAATCATTTCTTTGTCGGATATGGGGCCAAAAATTTCCTGAAAATGTTGAAGCATCTCGTTCAACTCAGAGTTTAAATCAAGGCTAAGGTGCTCACATTTAGCTTTAATAACATTGACTTGCTTGGAAAACTTGGATTTTAAAGGAATTTTTATATTAGGGCTTAAGAAAAGCGTATTGCGCTTCCTGTCGATGATAGCTTCCAGTAATTTGAGTGTCTCATCGCCAATTATACCGTCAAACGATGAGTGACCAGGAAGAACTTAAAAATCAAGAATAGTATTATTACCTAGATTTTTAAAAAATGCTCCGCTAATTTTTGACTTTATTTCAATGGCACCTGCTGCACAATTAATTACAAAGGGTTTCCTTAAAGTTTTAGCACCTTGCCGTTGTTTAGTACTAACAAAATTCTTGTTCGCTCCAGTATCTACCAAAAATGATAGCGTTCTTCCATCTCTTGTACGATATTCTATGTATGGTACGCTGGATAGGCGTCCATCATAAAATTTAGGTCCAAGTTTTCCTCGTTGCAATCCTGATGCGCCTCGTTGATGTCCAGAGATGATTCTGGCGACGCGTCATAAGTTTGAGTACCCAGATCATCCTCTGTTGTCTTGATGTTGAAAAGCCTCTGTATTTTCCTCGGGAACTGTTGGGAGTCATTAGGACGTTTATTCGGTTGAAAATTTGTTGGTCTGTTTTGATAGTCAACCTGTCGAGTCTGTAGGGACTTGTCAACTTCCATTGGAGCAGGAAGTTTCGGCTGGTGTGGCCTTGGATGTGGTGGCCTATTAAAAGGAAACTGTCTTTGTGGGTACACATTCCTTTGAATGTTGTAGCCTCTAATTCTGTCAGAAAGCGTTTGATTTTGTTGGATAAATGGTGCCTTGGGATGTGAGTAAAATATTTGGTTAACCGGTGCAGGTATTGTGTTCCTGAAAAGTCCTCCGTGGATTGAGATGTTCCTGAAGTAAAGATTTTGGAATTCGAGGCAAGATGCGTATGCCTCAGGTAAGGTTTGAGGTTTTTGAATGACAAGCATTCTTGAGAGGTCACCATTCAAACTTCGTATGAAAACGTCAAGAGCTCGATTACGGTAGCTTTCAATCAGGGCGGAAATTATTTCCGCAGAATGATCTTCTGTTTTTATTTTATTAATTAGCAGAGAAAGTTGGTGGTTAACGTTGGCGTAAAATTCGTCAACGCTCACATTCCTCTGACACATTGCGGGCAGCTGATACTCGACTGTCTTGACATCTCTTTTGTCAGCGTAATGCAAGGATAAGCATCTTTTGATGCTTTGCCAATCCTCATCGAAAATATTGTAAGACACAAGAGCAGCGTCTGCAGGCCCCCTAATTTTTTGTCGTATGTGCCTAAGGATGGCTCTATAAATACGTTTATCTTGGACTATTTTATAGTCCTGTAGAATAGTTTCTGCACTGTGAATCCAGGATACGTACTGGACAGGATTTCCTTCGAACGGTTGAAGGTCTCTTACAGAATCGGGAAGTTTTTTTTATGGCATCCAAGTCTTCTACAGTACTTGGACGCGCAAGAACTATAGGAGATCGTTTAGGTTGTGATGAAGTACAACCTTCCTCAAGAATCCGTATCCTGTCTTCAATATTTCTCCTTTGTTCCGCATTTACAATTAAATTACCGAGTTCACTATCGCGCGAAATAATTTCCTCAAAGCTTTGAAGTTTCGCTTCAAGGCTTTGGAGGTTTTCAAATTTAGAGCTTGTTTGCTCTATTTTCACAAGTCTTTGTTCAAACCCTTTTAATTTGTCGATCTGAGAGTTTAATGCTCCGGTCAGTTGTACCAGAGTGTCGCGAAGTTCCATTTTAAATATAAAAAAATCGGAACACACAGAAGGATTAAGGTTTTGAAAGGGGATAAATGTGACGGTAAAGGATTGAGGTGAACCAAAACACTGCGCGAATGTGAACTTTGCACTTTACACTAATCTTCACAGATTCACTTGAAACTTATCACGTCCTGTTTAAAATTTAAATCTTCTTCAAAATATTCAATGATATTCCAGCAAAAATAAAATTCAAAAGTAAAATTCAATAGTAATTCAATAGTAAAATTCAATAGTATTTAAATTCATTTAAAATAATATATTCAAGTGACATAAAAATATTTTTTATTGAAAAAAAAATGTTTCTAAATTTATTGCTTACGATATTATCAGCTCCACCAACATCTCGGACTGTCCGCGTTGTCCTTTTTGGATCCTGCTGTTGACGATTTATTTGGCCGGAACCTACTGCGGCACGGGTTGAGCCACAAGCTGGTGTAGTTTTCCCTTATTTGTACGCTTCCTACTTGAATCGATGAATTTCTCACTTTTCATAATGAGTATGGTTTACTTGAAGTAGTTCCTTTATAATTCTTTAATAATATCCACTTAATTCGAAGAATACAATCCGTAACAACTTCCGCACTTTGACTTTTTAAAAGTTTTCGTATTTAACACTTTTAATATTTTGTGTCGCGAACTGTTTCTAAGTATTTTCACAAAATTTTATTGTTTTTTTTTTATTATATATCAGATCCTTGCCGGCCTCTGCAAGAATTTAAGGACCCTGGCCTCGGTTAAGTCCACTGATTTAAGTTTCCTTATTATTTGTAAGAACTGCTTGGGCGCCAGTTAGGGAACTTGCGAATTACTCCGGTAAAAAAAACGACGTTTTAAAATTGCGTATCCATTTATTAATTGCAATCAACTGAAACTTATTCTAGTTTACAAAAGTCTTTTATTTGATGGAAATGCTATTGCTGCGAAACGTGATTTACATATTCCTGAAAAGCAGAACAAAGTTCACACATGTACATGAAATGGGATGCCGCGAATGCAAAAGGTGCAAGCATAAACAATTAGACGTGGGAAAGATGAAATGTTGGGAATGTGGGAAGGTGATCGGGTTCGGAATGTGTTAATTTCAATGGTGGTCCAAGAACAAAAATCTCAAAACATATCCGAGGATATGTAAACACAAGGCACGTTACGTTGCGATGTGTGGCTTGATCGTGAACGATCAAGTAAACATCGATTTGGCATTCAAGCAATGCATAACACCTTCCCCTTAAGTGAGTTTTACGGATTCTCAAATTCGTCAAAATCAATTCAAACAACCAATAATACTAAATATATCCGAGTGCGCAATTAATTTATAAACTGAGGAGTTAAGGGTATCTGGTACGCAGACTATTGGATAGCAGTTCTAATCCGAGTTCCCTTTGAAGATCACCATCGACATCGGGAATCTCTCGGTTAGCCTGTCTTTCAGGTACCGCCCGCAACCTCAACCTCCTTCGACAACAACCAGAAAGTAAGTTGATGTTGATTTGATGATTTTTAAGTCTCAAAAATACATTTATCTCGCAATCTGAATCTTAAAATGGTTTCTCTTAGAACTAAGGAATTACATAAAAAACCGTTGTCTTACAATTATTTAACCTTTCAAATGAGGCATATTTCTCTGTGTTTTCTTGATTGATTAGAAACTTATTTATGAGTTCAATTAAAACCAATCCAATTTGGACAACCTTCGGAATAGAGATCATTTCAAAAAAGTCTAAAGTATCTTTTCTTATCAGGCTTGTGAACAAAAGAACGATAAGTTTTTAGTGTTTTGTACTAAAATACAAAACCCTATTGCAATCACGACCTGTGTCCGTCCGTTGTCCGTCACGGCCAAAGCGTGACAATGATGATATCACCTTGTGGAGTGCCGATACATTAGATCATGAGAATGAGATACTCTAACTATCTCTAAGCGAACGCCCGAGATGTAGGGCTACAAAGAAGAAGAAGTTATTGGGTTTAAAGGTATAAATCATTACGATTTTTGGACATGGATATTCAAAACGGATAATTGGGTAATAAGATGACAGGTCACAAATTTTTAAGCATGGGTTGGTGGTTATGTATTATAAGGTATTGAGGTATTTGATTTCAACAGCGCCGGATTTAGGAAAAAAAAGGTGGACTAGGGGGCTGGCTCGTCCTGACCAGGGTTTGAGGTTAACAAAATAAAAGTTAAAATGTGAAAAAAATGTTTTTTAATGTATTTTTCCCGGTTTTTACTGGTTTCAAACCATTTATTAAGGTTAGGAAAAAATCTGGACGTGATGATTTAAATCTGATCACAGATTAATGTTTAACAGGTTCACAACCGTATGAATGTAGGTTGAAAAGTGGAAAAAATGTTTTTCAATATATATTTGTCGATTTTTACTGTTTTTAACCCATTTTTTGAGGCTAGAAAAAAATCCGGACATGATGGCTCAATTGTGGTCACGG
Organism: Odontomyia ornata; assembly: GCA_963969285.1. NCBI lineage: Eukaryota > Metazoa > Arthropoda > Insecta > Diptera > Stratiomyidae > Odontomyia > Odontomyia ornata. The sequence continues at coordinate 79,109,775 of OZ017741.1, forward strand.
ATTTGTGCTCAACATGTCTCAATTTTTTTTTTCCTCCTTGAGAGGCTCCTTTTGACGACGTCCATCACCAGCAGCCGTATAGAGTAAACTCCTAGCTCATACAAGATCTTCCAAAATCAAAGTCTTCGAACTTCAACATGTCTCAATTCATATAAATATAGGTTTAAATGTCAAAAATAATTTTTTCCGAATTTTGCGAGTGTATTTTCCAAGATTTTCCCTATTTTCAAAGCATTTTTTGAGGTTAGAAAAAATTCAGGACGTGATGGCTCGATTTTGGACCCGGATTTGCACTCAACAGGCTAAAAGACTATGGATATGATATATGGCATCGAAAATATACCCCAATTTTTTTTGTGTGGCTGTGCAACCAATAAAATAAAAACCTACCATTGACCTTAACTCCTATATTATAACTTAAACATCTGCCTTTGCGTTGGCTGGAACTTGATCCCAAGTCCAACTCCTTGCATCGGACCTGCATGATTTCATGTACGTGGCACTTTGGATTCCCATATATAGGCCAGATGCACTCCAAACCTCAGCGTGCTGCAAGTGGTTCAATGTACTTGTGTGTTAATTCTTGTAGTGACTTTTTATAGTGTAGGTTTAAAAGTGTTTTAAATTTTATAACATTGTTTGTTTCAAATTGTTTTGCTTAAATTTTCACTATGCTTGATTTTTTAAGTAAGAGGGGATTAGTTTTGGTGTATCACCAAAATTAGGGAGCGTCAAACCGAACACATCGCAGGCGAAAACACTAAAGTGTCAAAAATAAAAATAATAAAGAAAATAAAATACAAGTACAGCGGGACAAACGAAATCAAGCTCGAAAAACTGGCAACATCAGAGCTACAAAGAGAGTCTCCAAATATCCAAAGATGGTCCAATGCGGACAATGACGAGAACGTGAACCAAAGCGGCCAGGAAAGAAATACTACCGTTAGCAACAATGGAAGTAGAGCAAGCTGCAACAAACGTTCCATGCAGGGTAATTATCGACCGGATCAACATGGAATCGAAAAGATTAAGAATGGTTCAAGGTAAATTGGCAATTAAAAGAAAGCCACCTATTTTTATCCCAGCACTAACCCCCTTTAATTCATACTCATACGCGTCTCTTTCGGGAGAAGAAAAACTAACCTCCAAGCAAATCACGTGTGCACCTGAAAAGAAAAAGTCATGGTGTCTTCCTATATTCATAGAAGGAATCAAAGCAATGACGGTTAAAAAAAATCATGGAAAGGAGCCCCCACAACGAAGTATAGAATTACTCGCCTGAGCACGAGCAAATTAAAGATTATAGTAGACGAAGTCGCCATCCATGATGAATTATTGGATTTGATCCGCATATCTAAAGCGGAAGGTTACTCCTTCACACCAACGGAACGCAGAAAATATACAGTCATACTCAGAGGTGTAGACTCGGGATTCGAAGCTACACAGATCAGAGAAGACATCGAAATACAATGTCTTGACGTCAAAATCGACAATGTCTTACCGTTAACCACCGGATACTCTAAAGCGAACGGCGTGAACTTAGACTTATACAAAATAATCCGCAACCAAAAAGAAGACCAAGCCCGCCTCCTTACGCTCCGTTACATCCTTCATCAGAAAGTAACATGGAAAAAGCCCAGAAGGAGTAAACTACTCCAGTGTTATAGATTTGTCTCGGTAAATTGTGTTCCAGGCAAGATGGGTAGCTTGTGGAGAAGACCACAGCCCCCAAGAATGCCCAAGAAAGGTCATCGAAAAAACAAATAACCCACCTTTCTGTGTCCTGTGCAAAGAGAAAGGCCACCCATTAAATTTCTTCGGATGCCCTGAAAGGAGAAAGTTGGCAGACAAGATAGCGCTTTTAAAAATAAATGAACAACCCCCATTTCAACCCCATTTTTTGAATACCCCAATAGAAACGGCCAGATCAGCACAACCAGTACCTCTATACTATACTCGGAAGTCGCTAGAGGAAGATATTCAACTATGCCCCGAAACGCAGTGCCATAAGAGAACCCGCTTCAAAGACTCCACTACAAAACAGTCAAGTTTGAGGAGTATCACCAGGGGAACTCCAAAAAAAACTGCCTAATTCTGGCCGAAATACAATGGCATGCAAACACAGGACTAGCCAGTTTTGCTCATTCAGCTATACTTTAACCTGTATGGGGGTAAATAAAAGCCCACTTTCTATTATATACCGTTCCCCCAATAGCAACTTGAATTTCCATCGGGGAAAAAAAATCAAATGAACAATGATTAAGAAACCGATTAAATAAATTAAAAGAAAAAATAACTTCGGTATATCCTGAAGATCATGTCGGTAAGAACTATGTTTCTTCTGAAACGCGATTTTGAATGTAACGCTTGAAGAGAAGACACGACTAATCAAAACTACAAAGAAGAGTTACAATGTAATTAGGCTAAAAATAGAATAAGTTAGGTTTGTTTAGTTTAGGTTTTAATCTGTAATTAAGCAACAAAAAGACAATAACCGTAAGAGCAAATGGAATAGAAAAATTAACAGTAGCATTTCAAAACTGTAAAGTATAGACTAAGGTCGTATAAAGAAGCTAATGACGTTTGACAAAAGTGTCACTGTCAAATTAATCGTAACATTAAAAGTGGGTTAAGTAACATATGTCAAAAGAAAAGTTTCAATAAAGTACTACTACTATCACCAAAATTCCTTAAGGGGCATGTGCAAAGGTCTTAGACCAATACACTAAGATTTGGATTGAATTAAAAGATGTGCACGCCGCGAGTGATTATTCACACAACTGACAGAGATTCTTCATTCACTAGTAATATTCATTATATCTACAAAATAACAATTTACGTTCTATCGTGGGAACGCTTTACAATTTAGATTCACAAGTCCTTCATTACAAAATATGATGCCTAAGCTCAGGTGACGATTTGGCAGATGCAATATGATGCGACAAGTGCATGAAAGTCTTGTAATAACTCATGAGAATTGCTTTTTATTGAATTTCCTCATATTTTAATTTAGAAAATTATGTTTTGCAAAACTAAAAAACTGATCATGATTATTTTGCAAGTATTTATTTAAATGTTAGGAAAGATTAGTTTGGAAATGAAATGTAAATGGTTTATGATTGTAAATATCCTCCCAAGGTTAGATGAGCTCCATTGAATCGTTGAAATTGTTATTGAAGACATTATCGTGGGTGCAACTTCTAGAGCCTGTAGTCTCCGGGTTGCTGTCGTGAGGGAGCTGGCCTCAAGGTCTGACGCTTATGATGATGATTTCCTTTTTTGTGGCCGTGTTATCCTTTTTTTCCCGTGTACCCCGGCGACATTCAGCGGTACCCTACCTTTCACCCTACTACAAATAACCAGGACCTCCTCTCACTTTTCGAAATAAAACAATCTTTATCTCTACCAATTTCACATTGCATATGTAAGAGAACTTGGGCAATACAATTTATTTGCGTTCAAACTGGCTCCTCCTGCGTGCCTTCACCTTGATGTCTTGCCGCACCTGTCTGATTTCACCGGCCTCGTCCTTGAGCTGCTTGCGTTCGTCCGCGGTAACTGCCAAGCATGAGAGCCGGCGGAAAATCCCCAACTTCTGCCTGGCCAGAGCTCACTTACTTCCCCTGTTGCATATGGGGGGAATAAAGGCTGGATATCCGGGATGATTTGCGATCTTGTAGTAGAAGTAGCCCATGTCCTCGGCTTATACCGAGTGACACTGTATTTGCGTAGATAAAATGACTGAACTGGCCCCTGTCCTCGCCTTACGCCTAGTGACATTGTACAGGTATTTCCGTAGATGAAATGACTGAAATTGCCCGTGTCCTTGGCTTACGCCTAATGAGACTGTATTCTTGTAAATAAAATGACATGCTTGACCCGTTTTTACCTTGACTTTCGGTAAACGAAAAGTTATTACCGGTTATCTTCCGGCAGCCACAAAAGACTCTGGTTGGGGCCTTTGGACTCGGAAACTCCTCCGGATTTGGGCGTAGGTACCACTTGCTTGTGTCTATCAGCCCCAATTGAGCCACCAAGCGAGAACGCGGCTACCCAGATTATTCCTTTTTTCACCAAGCCTGCTTGAAGGGTGGAACCTAACACCAGCGCTAGTTCTATGTGAAAATGCACCACTAACCCAAACCCCAAGCAGAAGATCTACTTTCACCCACCCCAGCTGGAAGGTAAAAGTTAGCAAATAAAAACAAAAATTCAAAACAGTTGTTTGATTCTATTCACCGAATTATCAAATCGATTTTCAAAAATAAACAAATTCATATATACTACTTATCTATTTATTTTTTTTTTCCTCATTGAGAGGCTCCTTTTGACGACATCCATCACCAGCAGCCGTATAGAGTAAACTCCTAGCTCATACAAGATCTTCCAAAATCAAAGTCTTCGAACTTCAATATTTTCTCAGTTCCCAATTTCGTTGTTCTCCACTTACTTCGCACCACCAACTTAAACTCAAATTTTCAAATCAAAACTATAACGTTTTCTTCTCCTACCCGCTTTAAAGCACTCATTCGTTGGAAAAAGAGCCCAACCGTTAGCTTTGGCCTCTTTTATTCTCTCGTGCATAGCGGTTAGCCGCTTCAATGCCGAGATCATACAGTGTTGTTGCACTTTTGTTGGAAAGTGCCTAGAATGAAATTACATTCACAAACCATATATGTACATCAACCACTCCACACCTCACACCTACTATATATTTTATGTTTGTTCAGGAATTAATAGGTCTGTATGCCTTCCGAGGTTACGTGATCAATCTGAAATCATGTATAAAATGATAAGTTTCGTAGTACCAATCCCGGTTAGTTTTCGATCAGGTTGATTTTGGCACCTGGTGTTCAATGAATTCCAAATGCCAGCTATGTAAATACTTGTGCGTGTAAGTCTTCTTCCAAAGTGAAATGTCCATTGTTATGTTTCACTATCGTTTTCAATTACTTTCCGTAGAAAGGAATGACTTCGTTCATGAGTGTGATCATTTTCTTCACATGGTTCTCATCCGCAGATTTGTAGAAAACGACTGCAATTTTCTATTTTGTTTTGGTTTGACGGAATTTGTGTACGATGTCAACGGTTGATACTGTCTTGAGCTGTTGTTGTTGTGCACATGTTTTGCTGCTACTGGTGGTCCCTAGCTTTACTAGCATGAAGCAAAAATTTACTTTAGCTAGTTTGAACTGCTTAAGCTACTCTTCATGTATTACAAATGTTTTGATCACTAGTTTTTAAATGTGAATTACCTTTACTCTAATCGTGTGTGGCTCAATTGGTGGGGATGTCAAATGCAATATGCATTTATGCGTATTCGCTTTTACGTCGAATTCAAGTGCTCGTGGTGGGAAGGCTTCAAGATGAACAAATAATACCGTAGCACCATGTCCTCGGCTTACGCCTAATGACACTGTATACCCCTAGATACAATTACTGAACGACTGAACACTCTTCTAACACGGCCAATAGTTTGTTTTGGTAAAATCAGCCGATACTGCGTAAACCTCACTCTATAATTCTATACGGTTCAACAGCCCTGGTGATCAAACTTGTGTAACTTTCCGTTTAATCCGCATTTTCCTCAATTCATAATTTGCTGCTCAATTTCAGATGCATTGCCTCTCTAATTTACTTCATGCCAAATTTACGTCGTATCTGCATCTTCATTACTTTCTTCATTCCAACGCGTAACTCGGCCACAAAGTGCATATCAGTATTTCGACTAACTACTACCACCGGTGATCCCCACATGTGTTGTTATGTTCGTGTTGTTTATTTTTCTTGACAACCACCGCTGGTCTCATGCTGGCGACATTTATTTTCATTTCATCTAGGTAATTTATTGCAATGCAAACGTGTTGTTTTATTTTCGCTAGCCATAAGACGCTTCACAGATGTTTTCCGTTACGTGTTGTTTTTATTTTTTATTTGTCCATGCGGTACTTGTAGGTTTTTCTGCTGCGTGTTGTTTTATTTTTTATTAGTCCATGGGGTACTTGTATTACTTTGCTTTCTTTTTTTTAGGGTTTTGTACTAAAATACAAAACCCTATTGCAATCACGACCTGTGTCCGTCTGTCCGTCCGTCCGTCTGTATGTCACAGCACTTTTTCTCCAAAACTATAGAAGCTACAGCCATGAAACTTTGTGAAAAGGTCAGAAGTAATGACCTCTTGAAAGTTCAATGGTGGGACAGTTTTTCAAAGGGGTTTAAGGGGGGTCTCCCCATATAGGGAAGTGACCCCCAAAAAAAAAATTTCACCATTGGTAGTCGAGTAGGGTGTCATTGGAAAGGTCTTAACGAGATCTTTTCAAAACAAGTTGCCTTACAAGTACCGAGGGGGCAGGGGAAGGGGAAATGTACGAACTTTTCGCGTACCCCCCCCTCGCAATTGGACACCTTCCATCCGAAAAATCTGAAAAAAATCATGGATGTAGGTCTTAACGAGTACAACAACAACAAATACATGAGAAGTCGAAATTCACTCAACTTTGTTAGTAATAGTATGATCTATTGATTTTATGTTTTCTTGAATAAAATCTAGACGGTACCCTTAAATTCAATAAAATTTAGACTATTTATAGGATTGATCTTTTCTGAAAGTTTCATAAAGATCGAATAATATTTAAAGAAGTTATAGTGATTTGAATTTTCCTGCATTACTATGGAGCCATATGCACTATGGAGCCATATGCGCTTTTTACCGACTTAGAAACTACAGCGTTGCTAGGATTCGCATGAAAATTTCAGGAATGATAGGTATCATGAAGATGAGTATATACAAGTGAAACAAGTCGGAAAGGCAGGAGAGAGCTCCTAGCAAAAGGGCTTTGTAACCATTCTAAGATTCTAAAAAACAAGCCACGAATCAATGATTACAGTGCAGAGGAGTGGCCCCTGAAAAAAAATTTAATGAAAGTTAGCCCATATGAGTATCAACTGAAAGTTCTCTATGAGAGCTTTTCAAAACAGTTCTTAAACTGAAAGTTTTTGCTTCTGTGGGGCAGAGTGGGGGGGGAAACATGAAAAATGTGTTTCGTCCCTCGCGAATGGACACCCGTGATCTTAAAAAATCTGAAATAATTATCAAGGGAGATATTTGTGGGTATAACTATAACAAATACCTCAGAAGTCAAAATTCTTTCAACTTTGCTAATAATAGTATGATCCTCGAACATGACATGTTTCTTGATTTTATTCGTTACTAGTTACTGCATTTTGTAAGTTGAGTACAAAACCCTTCTGACATGAGCATAGGTCTGTCTACCCAACTTGTTTTTGTATGTTGGGTTGCTGGTGCATGCTTTTGTGTACGTAATATTTTTCTTTAACCAAACGATTTGTTTCGTTATTTATGTAGTTATGTAGTTGTTTTAGTTTTTATGTGCAAGTTTTTCTTTTAAGCTTGGCATGGTAGAGAGTTCCTAACAGCCAAAAGATCTCCAGAAGAAGAAAATCTTGATGCTGCTTACCGAAGCCAAGCTGACGTAACCTAGTGAGTAGTGGTGGACATTGTGATCGTGTACCAAGTTGAGAAGCTGGATTGTTGTGTTTGAGTTTTTCCAGCTCATGAAGATGTGGTGTGTAGTGGTTGTCGTATTGCCACGCTGAAGTAAGGTTCAGAAAGGTTACCACGAGTTTTAAATTCGATGATAGAATACATGACATTCCTTTGATTGCAGGCTGAGTTATATTGTTGCTACACACTAAATTGATTCTTTTGTCCGATTTCAGTGAGAAGATCCAGCGGTTTGGATTGTGCATTTGTACCCAACATAGCCCTCATTGCATTATGATGACTTGACATTGAGAATTTGGGGTTATGCGATTCAATAGGTGCATCTCGCATGACGATTTTACACATGAATTTTTCAGCTGCAATCAAAATAGAGGTCCTTGGTTCTGATTCGGGAAGCGGATAGTAGCGATTACTATGCAAATTGACAATTAGGTACGGGGAAGATGGCCTAATAGCGGCTGACGTGTTGGTGATTTTGATCGGGACGGGAATAAATTTGAAGAGATTGAATTCTTCTGAATGTAAAAGAGGCAATCCCCGTTTGAAGAAAATATGCATGGTGGCCCTGCCTTCCAATGACATCAAATTCTAGAATTTTAAGATATCGTATAAATTTAGTGGTAGTTTTAACGTTGAGGGACGGTTTGCTTGAATTTTCCTTAGTTCTGCTTTTAATTGACGTGGCAATGTTAGCAGATTACTGAATTTTCCGTACTGTGTGTTTGTAAAGGTGTCTAATATTGAGTTCTGAGTCCTCTGGAAGTTAGTAATTGTTGTCAGGGTTTGCAACGCCAATGTGGAGAAAGAAATTTCTTCGATGTTTGTGATCTGAAGCGATATGTTATTGAAGTCATGTTGCACTCTCCTCTTTCATCGCTTCCTGGTCTCTCTGCATTATATTAAATGTTGCATCGAGAATGTAGGTTTGATTTTGTAGTAATTCCGTTGTGTGATCTTCATTCTTCGAGATTGATCCGCATAGCTTGCATCAAGGACGCCGAACATGTCGCTTGTTATGTTCCTGACAATGTTTCACACTCCACGTTTTATCTAGATAGCGGTTGCGATTTCAATTGATCAGTGAATTGGTCGAGCTCAGTGAAGTCATGCTGGGTTTGCTTAACGATATTGGTGTGTATGTTCCAATTCTGAATAGCTGCCGGTTTATTGTTGAGGATCGAACTACAAAACGCAAAAGTTCGAATTCCTTCCAGAGTAGGCCCATGCCATAATACGCTATGAGATTCCACTCGCTAGCGATTATGTTCCTAGAGCCTATGTTTTCAAAGAATATTCTAGGATTTGTTTTGAAAGGCAAACTCATATTTGAGCTTACACGAGGTGCCGGTAACATCAAGCACGATAGTAACACGGTGGTTATTGTAACTCCTAGTGTGAGGCGAGAAATAAAAAAATAACGAGTACGCAAGCAGCGGTTGCAGCCACGATGTTCACAGTACATCGAGAGCAGTACTAAGGATGACAAAAACGACGATGAAATAAATATGAATATAACGATGAAATAAATAAAAATATAAAGGACATCGAGAAGTCGATGGTCACTGCTGCGATAGCTACCGAAGCGACCGATGCAAAGGTCGTGAATCCCGACATAATAAAGAATCACTCTGAAGCCAACGAGGAGATTCGGTAGGAAAAGAAACGAGTTGCCAGGCAAATAAAGCGACGTTATGTGATTGTATCGCCAACGTTGAAAATGTGGCGGAAGTACTGCATTCGGAAACGGAAAGCGATAACCTCTCCGAAGCATGGTCGCAAAGTTCAATTGCCGCCCAGTGACACGAAGAAGAAAAGCTGTTCTGAAAAGCGGGAGAGGTTCTGAAAAGAATGCAATCTGCATGCGACTCCCCAAAAATCAGCGAAGCAGTAAAGATTGGGCTTCTTGAACTAGAGGAGCTCCTAAACCGCATAGGGCATTATCGGAAGAGCTGGTTGAAGGCCAAAGACAAGCAGAAGGCTAGAAAGAAGCGCTGGGACGAAATCTAAAAGCCACATGCAGACAGCTGCACCAATAAAAATCAATAAAAGAATGGCGTCTAGCCTAATCGAAGGAGATCGGGATGAACGAAAGAAAGAAGAGGCACTTGATGGGTGTAGAGCACCAGAACATGGGTTCCGGACAGTGCTTACAAAAGGAGTGAAGAAAGCCAAAAAGAAACTCCTTCCAAAAGTGCCAGAAATTAAAGTTCGCATGGACGCCCAATTAGAAAAAGGACCTGATGCAAAATAGGAGAGACAGAAGCCCCGACGAAGACCCCGGCAGCAGGCACTGCTGGTAAGACCCCAAGACGGCCGATGCTACGCGGAGTTACTGCGGGACATCAGGGGAAACGTAAGGCCTGAAGACATCAACACAACCATTAAAGTAGTACGACCAACGCGGTCGGGTCACATACTGGTTGAATTCGAAGCAGAGGCTGACAATAAGGATGCATTCTGTGAAGCAGTAAGGAAAGTCCTCGGCAAAAGCGCAACTATAGCCTCGCTTGAGCCGATGGCAACGATTGGAATCAAAGAAATTGACTGCACCACGGATCTGGCCGAGGTAGAAGAGGCCGTCAAAAGGGAGTTCCTTACCGTGGAAAGGATCGAAGCGAGACTAACACCAGAAAACAACAGGGGACAACCCATGGCCATAGTTGACGTGACCGAAAAGGATGCCGAACAATTCCTGAGCAAGGGCAAAGTACGAATAGGGTGGGTTGTCTGTAGGATACGGCGAAGAGCAACGCCTCTTCAATGTTTCAAATGCAAAGGACCCGATAGGAGTTCCCTATGCTACAAATGTGGTGAAATGGGCCATAAAAGAAAAGGTTGTGCGAAGGAGGCACCCTGTATTCTTCGCAAGGATGCTGATCCAAGACCTGATGATGGACACGTCTTTGGATCAGGAAAATGCTGGGTTTTCCAGAAAGCCCTAGCCAAGGCGAAATCAGAACTTCGATGACCCACATCTTACAACTAAGCCTACGCTGCAGTTTAACCGCCCAAAATCTGCTTGAGCAGTTTGCGAGGGACATGAAAGCCGACTTCTTGCTGCTAAGTGAACAACACCATGATAAAAGTTCTGCATCATGGTATCCTGATGAAGCTGGTACTGCCGCCATCTGGGTTCAAAACAGAGATTTCCGGGCGGAGAGTTGTGGACGTGGGGATGATTTTGTATGGGTTCGGTGCTCAGGAACCACCTTCTTTAGTGTGTACCTAACACCAAAGGAATCGATATCATCTTTCCAAGCCAAGATTTATGCTTTGGAGGGCGCTGTCTCGAACGCAGAGGGCAAAGTGCTCGTTGGGGCGACTTCAACGCTAAACCAATTGAATGGGGCATGCCTCAAACAGATCTGCGGGGAAAAAGAATCCTAGAAATGGCAGCCAGGAAGACGCTCGTCGTACTAAACTCCGGAAATATGCCAACTTTCCGCTGTATTGGCTGTGAAGGAACCATACTGGACGTGACATTTGCCTTGGAGTCCTTAGTACGGAGGACACACAATTGGAGAGTATTAGAGGACTACTCAGCCAGTAATCATCAGTGCATTCTGCTTGAGATAAGCGATGTTGTCTCCGGACATCCGTGCTCTCAGCTTTCTACAACTGGATGGAACATCGGGAGGATGGACATCGTGAGGTTCGTCGAGGTTCTCACAGCAGGTGCACCGCTGCAGGGAGCTTCGGAGGGGACGGAAGAACGGGCAGCTCAAGACGTGGTGAACTCTACTATGAGCATCACCACGACTGCTTGCAATGCTTCTATGCCCCGTCGAAAACTCCGGCACGGCAAGCCCACAGTTTACTGGTGGTCAACTGAAATCCTTGAAAAGCGAAGGGAGTGTCACAAGCTTCGGCGTGAGGCTCAACGGGCATGGAGCCGGGACGAGGCAAGCAACCGCAGCATATAAGTCAGGCAGGAAATGCCTTCGCAAATTGATCAACAAGATCTAATGGACAATTTAAACAAGGATCCGTGGGGCCTTGGCTACAAGCTAGTTATGCGGGAGCTTGGTGCCCAACAGAAGCCTTGTATACATGATGCGGAAAAGATGGACGAGATAGTGCGGGCACTCTTCCCTGCCCATCCTGTCCGTGTTGACGCTGTCCATGGTGAAACAGCAGTCGTGTGTCCACCCTTTACACGGCCGGAATTGGGAGAGGCAGTCCTTTCGTTGAAAGCGAGGAAGGCTCCAGGTCCACAGGGGGTTCCAGATGAGGTGTTGCAGCTTATCTATCACCATTGTCCGAGCTTGCTGCTCAGCACATTCAACTTTTGCCTTCGGGACGGGGCTTTCCCGGTGCGACGAAAAGTGATGAGGCTCGTGCTGATCAGCAAGGGGAAGGGAAACCCCGAACCGCCGTCTGCGTATGCGGGCGGTATGCCCGTTATGAATGCTAGACGCGGCTGGGAAAGTGCTAGAAAAACTCATCAAGGGAAGATTCACTGACGCGATTCGTGCTGCTGGGGACCTATCTCCTCGGCAGTACGGCTTTAGAGCAGGACATTCTACCATTGATGCGATTGCAGAGGTGGTGAACGCGGTCCAAAAGGCAGAGGCATGTGGTCGCACTAAGCGATGGGTCATCCTGTTGGTGACACTCGACGGCAGGAACGCCTTCAACTCCGCTAGATGGGTAGATATTCTGGATACCATTGTAACCCTTTTTAAGTTCCAGAATATCTAATGCGGCTTTTGAGGAACCATTCAGCCTGCAGCCTGCTCTACGATACGACACAGGGCCAACGAAGGATGGAAATTACATCGGGTGTTGCCCAAGGATCTATCCTTGGTCCGGACCTGTGGAACGTGTTTTACGACGGGCTCTTGAGACTCAAGATGCCAGATGTGTCACGTTTGGTCGATGACGGTGCGGGTTTGGTCACTGGACGCACCGTTGAACAAGCGCGACTTAGGCGAGGTATGCTAATGCACCCAGTGAGTGACTGGATGACTGCTCGCAGGTTTAGTCTAGCACTGGGGAAAACCGAAGTGGTCATCTTGACAAAAAAGAGAATCCCTAGAGCAAGGATGATCAGTATTGGAGATATGCGAATCGAATCGAAGCCAGCGGTGAAGTACCTGGGGTTCGTAGCATGTTTTAAACGATTAGTAATAAACCTATGAAGCGCTTTTATGCATCTGGTATAAGACTGCTCATTCCAAGTGCAACACGTCATGTAGATCAAATGTAAAGGCTTGAGACTTCTAATCTGGGAGACCAGGTTCAAATTCAAGCCACTATTATAGCAGGGATTTAAATTGTGATTTAATAATTGAGATGAATGGTAAAGTCTGATATAAATTCTTGTTTGATTCATGATACCATTCGAATAGACATGTATTGAAATAAATTACCCAATGTGTTTGTTTAAAATTTTTTCCTGACATTTAAATAAAAAATTGCAAAGTAATAAAATTCATATCATTTTACTATTCTTGCAAAACATAATTTTCTAAATTAAAATATGTGAAAAATTCAACAATAAGCAAACCCTATAAGTTCTTATATGTCTCTCCTGCACTTGTAGCATCATATTGCGTCTACCTGCAAAGCGATCATATCAACGACTGGTGAATCTTAATTACAATGTGTTCCCACAATAGAACGTAAATTGTTGTTTTGTGCATATAATAAATATTATTAGTGATTAAAGGATCTCTCTCAGTGGTTAACAATCATTTGTAGCATGCACATCTTTTGATTCAACTGGAATCTTATTGTATTCGTCTAAGACCTTTGCACATGCTCCTAAAGTATTCTCGGTGATACACCAAAATTAATCTCCTCTTAATTTAAAATCAAGTGAAGTAGAAAATCAAGTATAGTGAAAATTCAAGCAAAATAGTTTGAACAAAACATTGGTGACCCTGACGTGATGAAACGAAGTATTGAAATGGTATAATCGCGATCGAAGCAGTTTCTCTTCTTCTTCTTCTTCTTCTTCCTAGCACTACAGCCCCTCGCGGGCCTTCGCTTCCTGCAAACAGCGCCTCTAACTGTCTCGGCCCGTTGACTGCGTCTTCCAATTCCGAAATTCGAGCAGGGATGAACTGTTTTCGTTGACCGAGTCAGACCAGCGTTTCCTTGGTTTCCCCACTGGCCTCCGGCCTTCAGTTCTCCCAACGAACACTTTCTTGGGTTTCCGTTGTTCATACATACAATTCATGTGTCCAGCCCATTGCAGCTTCCGCAGTCTTACAATCCTTGAGACCTCCGGTTTGTCAAAAATTTCATACAGCTCATGGTTGTATCGAATTCGCCATTGGTCCCCGTTAAGCTTCGCTCCGATTATTTGCCTCAGGACCCGTCACTCAAAGGCGTTCAATATATTTGCGGAAACTTGGGTTAGGATCCATGTTTCACACCCATAGCATAACACAGGTCTTATTACAGATTTGTATATTATTTTTCTGTGTACGCAGCTAGTCTCCAAGATCGTCAATACTGAATAAAATATTTTACAATATTTGCGAGCTGTACGACGTATTTCACCTCTTTCATTGCCCGTTTTCGTTATTTTGGCACCTAAATACACAAATTCGCTAACCTTCTCGATGCTGTATTCGCCAAGTGTGATATTTTGTGTGTTTGAGGTAGTTTTCCTCGACTGCGTCTTGAGCTTTGTTTTTTTTTCAGTGATTTGTAGCCCTACTAGTTTTTCTTAGCTGTCGAGTTTCAGGAAAAGTTCTTTGGCAGTTGTTAATGACCGTGACAGAATGTTGATGTCGTCCGCATAGGCTACTACTTGGCTCGACTTGTATAGTAATGTACCTGGCGTATCGATAGGTAACTTCCGTATGACGTACTCCAGAGCCAAATTGAATAGCAATGACACCAGCCAGTCTTCCTGGTTTGGTCCGATATTTGTGTCAAAGGCATCGGTGGGTTGGTTATTGATCCGGACTTGGGAGTTCGTCGACGTCATTGTCATTTTGATGACGGACTAATTTGGCTGGGATGCCAAAGCAAACATTATTTCGTACAGTACGTTACGATCAATACAGTCGTATACTTGCTTGAAGTCAACAAAAACTGAAGCGGCTTACGTAAATATTAAAAACGATCGATAGACTTTTAACGTGATATGGTAAAACGCTTTCAGAAAGCGATAAGTTTCAACGTGATAAATTGAAATTTCGTTCAACATAGCCAGTTCCAGGTTATATTTTTTCATTGCAGAAGCGCAACCTGAGTTTAAAGGAGCTGGCAGAACAACAAACTGAAACTGGTGCCGAAACTGAACGGCTAATCCGGAACTATAAGAAGGACTCACCGGATAGGAAAACGTTGTTGGATCTAAATAATAGGGCGAAAGAAGTTGCTCAACATTGAATAAAATTCCAAGAAGTGGATCATGAGATCAATAACAAATACACTGAGCAAAAATAACACCCGTATTTCAAACGTACGTTGATATTGAAGAAAGAAACAACTTGTTTGTTCAGGATGTTGTACGAAGATGTCTGCAATTGAAAAAGGTCGGGTGGCTCCAATCAAATATGTCCAAAATTTGGTCATCTGCTTTGCCTTTGCAAATACAACCATTAATATGCCAAATGAAGGCAGCAATAAAGACCTTGCGAAGAATGCGCTCTTTATAATTCTACAAATGACTGAGACCTACACATCTTGTCCAGTCAATCGGCGCAATATTGACTAGCTATGGTAAAACGTGAAAACTATTCAACAAAAATTATGGGTAGAATTTGATGACTTTCTGATCTCAAACTTTGATGCAGCAGAACACTGTGACCTTAAAATAAGGGTACGAAAAGCAACAATCCTGCTTCAAGAGAAGATTAATGTGGCTACCTCAAAACAAAAGGTGCCAACATCGAACTACTTAGGAAACTTCCATTGACTTCAATCGGCATTTGATGGCAATTATCTCAAATAGACCTAGTCCCATGATTGATTTGAGCAAATGGTCCACCAACAAAAATTGCTTGATTCACAAAAAATCTGGTATTTAAAACCCAGTCAGAATAGTGAAGGCGACAGGCTTTTTTTGTCTTGATAATTATCTGAGCTCCTGGGATATGCTAAACGAACGATGCAACAATGAAAGGCTATTAGTAATGGCTTTATTGAACAAACTACGGGCAATACCCTCAACGCAAACAGGATCTGCACCGTCAATAAAGGCTCTTCACGACACCTCTAAAGAATGCTCATTGGGTCGAAAAAAATAGTGTGTCAACCGAAAATTGGGATTCACTATAATTGCATCCACTAGTTTAAAAACTAGATGCTGGAACGCATATACTCTATTGGCAAAATTTAAAAAGCCAAAGAGAACTTCAATCACTAGAGCATTTAATGAAATTCATTGAAAACCACTTCCAATCAGTGGAATCTCTATGGAACACGACCGTTAAAAATAGCAAGGAAGAAAACCGGTCAATGAAAATGGTGAGCCACTTTAGTCACATCTACGCGATGGCCCGGCTGCATTCTCTGTAGGGAAAATCATCACTTGTTTGCTTGTCAAGCGTACCTGCATATCAATCCTGAAAAAGATTTCAAATAATTCGACAAGCCAAACATTGTGTAAATTGCCTATAACGTGGTCATCGCTCTAGTGAATGGAAATCTAGACATTGTTCGAAGTGTTCTAAGAATCACAATTCATTGCTTCACTTGTAAACAAAAAGCAAGCAAGAACAGTCCGCAAAATCGAATAATATTCAGCCATCAAGTTTTGAAACATATGCAACGCCCGAAGAAAATACACCAGCCTCCGGCCAGACAATAAGGACCGAGAAGATAAGGAATCTCTATTTTTTGAGATTTCGTCATTGAAGTACTTATCAGATGCTAACTCTGTCTTCGATGGATTAGCATGATCTCAATTTAGATATTTAGTAATGTTCATAACTTTTCACGAATTTCTCCTTGTAAATAAAAATCAATAAAAGTTTTTCCATCTTCACATACTATGTTTGGCTGGACAGTTTCTGGAAGAACCCAAAACATCCATCACATCTAACATACTCCATGTTGTGGCGTATGCAGTGAAAAGGAATCACTAGACATGCATATTGAGAAGTCCTGGCAGCTCAAAGAAGCCGAGGAACATGCGAAAAATTTTACTACTATAGAAAATCTTTTCTGCCAAGCATTAGAAGAAATGATAATGGATTTTTTGAGGTAAAATGCCATTTAAGACAGATCCTGGAAAATCGGGTGAGTCTAGCGAGATAGCACTCCAGCGTATTCACCCTCTTGAACGAAAATTATCGCGAGATCAAACTGTTAAGGAATTTTATGCGTACTTCATGAAGAACCGTATTTTTTTCTACCACATCATTGTGTGGTAAAACCGGAGAGCACCGCTACACAGCTTCGCGTCATCTTCAATGGCTCCTCAAAAACTTCATCAAACATTTCTTTGAATGATATTCTAGTAGCTGCTCCCATTATTCAGGATGACGTCTTCACAATTTTGCTAAGATTCCACCTACCTCGGTTCGAATTTACCGCCGATATAGAAAAACTGTATCAGCAGGTCCAGGTTGATGAACCTGATCAGAAATACCAGCTAATTTGGTGGCGAAAGGATGAAAGTCTACAACTCAAGTGCTACCAAATGAAAACTGTGACTTATAGCACCACACCTAAATCCTGTCTTGCGACAAGAACCCTTCAGAAACTGATTGATGAAGTGGCACGTCAATATCTCCTGGGGTCACAAACTCTTAGACATGACTTTTACGTAAATGACGGTAGCAATGCAAAAGTAAGCAGAGCTGGCAGCAGCCTTGAAAATTGCCGAATTCAAGCTCCAAGAATGGTGTGCAAACGATCCAGAACAGCTAAGAAATATTAGCACATCCCAGCAAGCGATTGAAGCAAATTTTTCACATCACTCGAAGGATAGTATACTGGGTATATCCTGGCAGCAAACAAATTACTCCTTTGCGGTCAAAACAACGCTGAGTCCCTGCACTAGAATTACCAAGAGGACGGCTTCATCTGACATAGCTCACATATTTGACGCATTGGGCATTTTATAACCAGTTGTAGTTACGGCCAAACTGTTTCTCCAAAGTCTTTGGGAACTTTTTTTTTTTTTTTTTTTTTTTGTGGTAGGGAGGTGAAGGCATTTATGCCCGCCGAGTCTGGCAGTGTGGGACTCCCACCTTTGGACTACCCACTAAACACTTCCCCTGTCAATCTGAGAACCTAGCCTGGAACCGTCCGTTTGACACATTACTTCGGGCCAGGTCCCGTTTTGTTACGCCGTGGGGCGCCTTCAAGCTGGGGAGTCCCTTTCCTAGCGGTAGGGGAGGGGGGAAGAGGAATTGCCAGAAGAGCGATCCCCCAGCCCCAGCGCCTCCGGCTGCTGTGAGTCCCTTTTATATTTTAGGACTGCCCGAGCATAATGTGCCACCTGGTTCCATTTGTCAACCGATTCGAGCATCACCGCAACTATATTATCCGGGGTGAGCTCTCCCGTCTCCCTGTAGAGTTCCCTTCGCAGCCTGGCCCATTCGGTACACGCAAAAAATGTGTGACAGGCATTGTCCTCCTCTCCTGGGCAAAACCGACAATCGGGAGACCGTGACTTGCTGATCTTGTGCAGGTAAGACTGAAAACACCCGTGCCCGCTCAAGAGCTGGGTCAGATAGAAGTCAGTCTCACCATGCCTTCGATTTAGCCACGGTCTCACATCCGGGATGAGGCGCGCAGTCCACCTTCCCTTCGTGCAATTCCTCCAAGACTGCTGCCAATCGTTGAGCGAGCGTTGTCTCTCCTCGCGGACAACCATCTCCCTCGCATCCTCGTTTCGGCGCAGGTAAATAGCGCGGCGCTCTCTAGCAAGGAGGGCGACAGGTATCACGCCTGCAATCACTCTCACCGCCGAGTCGGAGACTGTTGGATACAAAGATGCAATTCTCAGTGCTCCTCTTCTCTGTACCTGTGCCAATCGTTTTCGGTATACCTCCTTACTGAGAGCGTCGCCCCATACCTCTGCCCCGTACAGTGGCACTGACCCTACAGCACTCATCAAGAGGCGTCTTCTTGATGGGCTGGGTCCCCCTACGTTGGCCATAAGTCGACTCAGGGCCGATATTCCCGAAGCAGCCTTCTCAGCCGTTGCCCTGATTTGCTCAGAGAAACTCATCTTCGAGTCGATCAGTAGCCCCAGGTACTTCACCGCTGGCTTCGATTCGATCTGTATATCTCCAATACTGATCATCCTTACTCTAGGGATTCTCTTTTTTGTCAAGATGACCACTTCGGTTTTCTCCAGTGCTAAACTGAGCCCGCGAGCAGTCATCCAGTCCCTCACTCGGCGCATTAGCATACCTAGCCTAAGTTGCGCTTGTTCAACGGTGCGTCCGGCGACCAGAGCCGCAACATCATCCGCATAGCCGACCAAGCGCGACTCATCTGGCATCTCAAGTCTCAGTAGCCCGTCGTAAGACACGTTCCACAGGTCCGGACCAAGGATAGATCCCTGGGCAACACCCGATGTAATTTCCTTCCTTCGTTGGCCCTGTGTCGTATCGTAGAGCAGGCTTCGGTCCTTTAGGTAGTTCCTCAAAAGCCGCATTAGATATTCTGGAACTTGAAAGTTTTCCAGCGTATCCAGAATATCCACCCATCTAGCGGAGTTGAAGGCATTCCTGACGTCGAGTGTCACCAACAGGACGATCCGTCGCTTGGTGCGACTATATGCCTCTGCCTTTTGGACCGCGTTCACCACCTCTGCAATCGCATCGATGGTAGAACGTCCTGCTCTAAAGCCGTACTGCCGAGGAGATAGGTCCCCAGCAGCACAAATCGCGTCAGTGAGTCTTCCCTTGATGAGTTTCTCTAGCACTTTCCCAGCCGTGTCTAGCATGCATAACGGGCGGTATGCAGACGGCGATTCGGGATTTCCCTTCCCCTTGCTGACCAGCACGAGCCTCGCCACCTTCCATCGTACCGGGAAAACCCCGTCCCGTAGGGAAGCGTTGAATGTGCTGAGCAGCAAGTCAGGACAATGGTGATAGACGAGCTGCAAAACCTCAGCTGGAACACCATCTGGACCTGGAGCCTTCCTCGCTTTCAGGGAGAGGACTGCCTCCTCCAGTTCCAGCTGTGTGAAGAGTGGGCACTCGACTGCTGTTTCACCATGGACAGCGTCAACACGGACGGGATGGGCGGGGAAGAGTCCCCGCACTATCGCGTCCATCTTTTCCGCGTCATGTATACAAGGCTTCCGTGGGGCACCAAGTTTCCCCATAACCAGCTTGTAGCCAAGGCCCCACGGATCCCTATTTACATCGTCCACGAGGTCTTGCCAGCATCGGGCCTTGCTCTTGTTAATAAGCCTGCGAAGATATTTCCTGCCGGACCTGTATGCTGCTAGCCTAGTGTCTGCCTCCTCCCGTGTTCGCGCCCGCTGGGCCTCTCGCCGAAGTTTGTGACACTCGCTTCTTTGTTCGGCGATCTCGTTTGACCACCAGTATACTGGAGGCTTACCGTGTCGGGGTCTCCGGCGGGGCATGGAAGACTCGCAAGCAGCTATGATGGCACTCATAGTTGAGTTCACCAAGTCCTTGGCTGTAGGCCCTCCACTCCCTGGCAGAGCTCCCAGCAACGGTGCGCCTGCCGTAAGCGCCTCAGTGAACTTCTCGGCGTCCATCCTCCCAGTCCTCCATCCGAGGATTGAAGTTTGGGCATATGCACGCAGAGTGGCACCGTCGTGAATCTCAACAGCTATATACTGGTGATCACTAGCCGAGTAGTCCTCTAGTACTCGCCAGTTGTGTACTCTAGGTACCAGGGACTCCGAAGCGAGTGTCACATCGGGTATGGTTCCTACGCAACCCCAGCGGCGGAAAGTAGGGGTGTTACCAGTATTTAGGACAAAAAGCGCTGTTCTGGCCGCCATGTCCAAGATTTGCTTTCCTCTTGGGTCGGATTGTGGCATACCCCATTCGATGGCTCTAGCGTTGAAGTCTCCCCCGACCAGCATGTGGCCCTCTGTGTTCGAGACAGCGTCCTCCAGGGCATCGAGTTTGGTTCGAAAGGATCGCATTGCCTCGTTAGGCGTCAGATAAGCACTGAAATATGTTATCCCTGAACACCGCACCCACACAAAACCATCCCCGCGTCCATGGCCCTGCACCTGAAGGCGGGCGCTGTCTCGAACCCAGATGGCCGAGGTACCAGTTTTGTTAGGGTACCACGCTTGCGAGTCCTTGTTATGATGTTGCTCGCTCAGCAACAGGAGGTCAGCTTTCTTATCCCTCGCAAACTGCTCAAGTAGGTCCTGGGCGTTTGTGCTTCGGTGCAAATTGACCTGCAGGATACGGATCATTTGAGTATCGATTTGGCTTTAGTTAGGGCCTCCTTGAAAACCCGGCATCTCCCTGTCCCCGGCTCATGTTTGAGGTCGCCGGGTGCTAGCTTAGCATCCTTGCAAAGAATGCATTTTGCCTCGTTCGTGCACTCCTTCCTTTTGTGCCCCGTTTCACCACATTTGTAGCACAGAGATCTCCTGTCGGGTCCCCTACAGCCATACGCGGTGTGTCCGTATTCGAGGCATCTGAAGCAGCGGATAGGGATCGCTCTTCTCCGTATCCTGCAGATCACCCAACCTATCTTAATTTTGCCCTTCGTTAGGATTTACTGGGCGTCTTTATCAGCTAGTTCGACAATAGCCATGCGTTGCCCCCTTGTGTTTTCACGCGTCAATCTTGCCTTGACTTCACGTAAGCTGGGGAACTCCCTCCTAATGGCATCCTCTACCTCAGCTTTGTCCGTGACGCAGTCGAGGTCCCTGATTTCCAGGGTGGCCATTGGTTCGAGCGAGGCAACCGTTGCCACATCTCCAAGAACCTTTTGGACCGCTTCACGGAATGCATCTTTGTTTGTGGCCTCTGGCCCGAATTCCACCAGCAAGCCACCGGTCCGGGTTGGTCGAACTGCTTTGATGGCAGTTTTGGTGTCGTCTGGCTTGACCGCTCCTTTCTTTGGGAACTTAAACTAAACTAAGATGCAGCACTAACCCGAAACTCAAATACCACCTGGTCAAAATTTCGAGAAGGCTTATGATCATTGGGAGGAATCAATTTTCCCCGACACGTCTTTGCTTATCACCTACCTACAAGTATACAACTGCACGAATTTACAGATGCTTCAGAACGTGCGTATGGAGCAGCAACATATGTATGTACGGGTTTTAAGTCGAAAAAATGTTGTCATTATCCATCTACGGACCTCAAAATCAAAGATTGTTCCTCTAAAATCAATCAGTCTTCCACAATTGGAACTTTGCGCTGCTTAACTACCAGCTCAGCTCTTGGTGCACATTTAAAAGGACCTCAAGTTGCAAGAAAACAAATATTCCTGAAGACAGACTCAATGATTGTCATTGATTGGATAAACGCCAAATCTTCTAACTACCACATGTTTGTGGCCAGCTGCTTAACTACCAGCTCAGCTCTTGGTGCACATTTAAAAGGACCTCAAGTTGCAAGAAAACAAATATTCCTGAAGACAGACTCAATGATTGTCATTGATTGGATAAACGCCAAATCTTCTAACTACCACATGTTTGTGGCCAGCAAAATATCATCTATTGAACAACTATTCATTTTCGAATATCGGAGACACATAAAATCGACACAGAATCCAGCTAACATGCTATCAAGGGGTGTTCCTCCTGAAAAACTGGCTGAATATAATATTTGGTTCTACGGACCTATGCTTTTGCATGGAAGCGGAACCTACGGCCTAAGCTCAAGACCAAGGCCTCAAAATCAACGCTAGAGAAAAAAGAGAAACCACGAGCGGTAAATAGTGGAATAGCGAGCAATGATGCAAGTAACTTTATTGAAATCGTTGATCATAGGAACTCTTTCCGCCGAGTAGATGCATATATTCTACGACTTATAAACAAAACAATAAGGAATCATAAAGCTGAAACTGAAACCGCACTTAGAGTTAAAGAACTACACAATGCCCAAACGATCATGATTAAATATATGCAGCAGCATAAATTCATTGATGACATTTAAAATACTCTTAAATGCAAAGGAGTAGCAAAATCCAGTAATATTAGCACCTTATCGCCCTTAATACTCGTAGACGGCTGAGGGGTTCTACGGGTTGATGGACGGCTCGAGACATAAAATCTAAGCTACGATGCCAAACATCTTGCGCTGTTAGCATATGCATATCCGTTTATCAAAATGATCATGAATTCCCTACACAGAGAAAACATGCACGCAGCCCCTCAAACGTTATTAGCTATTACAAGACAAATATTCTGGCCTTTAAAGGAAAAACATATTGCTGGTGCTGCGGTACAACATTGTTTTCAGTGTTCAAGGGAAAAACCAAAATTTTCTACGCAACTTATGGGTGATCTACCCGCTGACCGCATTCAACCAGATCACCTTTTTGTCAACGTAGGAGTTGGTTTTTCGCAGTCCAATTTTAACGCGCTACTAAACAAGAGTGTGTATCCTTAACTTGAAAACATAGTGATCACACAAACAAGATCCACGAGTTAAGAAAGGACAGAGAAGACAAGACCAATAATCCTTCGAAAAGTGTTCGCCTCACACGTTTTTTGTGCTTGCGAGGTGAATGCTCATTTTCGCAGAGTGTGGGGCTCCCGGACTCCCGGAATACC
The DNA here is from genome assembly GCA_963969285.1 of Odontomyia ornata. NCBI lineage: Eukaryota > Metazoa > Arthropoda > Insecta > Diptera > Stratiomyidae > Odontomyia > Odontomyia ornata. Next base: position 79,132,955 of record OZ017741.1, read on the forward strand.
CACTAAACACGTCCCTGTCAACCTGAGAACCTAGCCTGGAACCGTTTGACACATTACTTCGCGCCAGGTCTCATTTTGTTACGCCATGAGGCGCCTTCAAGCTGGGGGATTGCTATTCTAGCGGGAGGGGAGAGAGGAAGAGGAAGTGCCGGACGAGCAATCCTTCAGCCCCGGCTGCTGTGAGTTTCTTTTATCTTTTAGGACTACCCGAACATAATGTACCACCTGGTTCCACTTGTCAACCGACTCGAGCATCACCCCGACTATATTATCCGGGGTGAGTTCTCCCGTCTCCCTATAGAGGGCTCTTTGCAGTCCGTCCCATTTTATGCACGTAAAAAATGTGTGGTAGGCATTGTCTTCCTCTCCTGGGCAAAACCGACAATCAGGGGACCGTGACTTACCAATCTTGTGCAGGTAAGACTGAAAACACCCATGCCCGCTCAAAAGCTGGGTCAGATAGAAGTCAGTCTCACTATGTCGTCGATTTAGCCACGGTCTCGCATCCGAGATGGGGCACGACGTCCACGTTTCCTTCGTGCGCTTCACCCAAGACAGCTGCCAATCGTTGAGTGAGTGCTGGCTCTCTCCACGGACAACCATCTCCTTCGCATCCTTATTTCGACGTAGATATATATATATATATATATATATATATATATATATATATATATGTATATATATATATATATATATATATATATATATATATATATATATATATATATATATACACACACACATATATATATATATATATATATATATATATATATATATATATATATATATATATATATATATATATATATATATTTTTCTTTAAAAGCCGTCGGGCCTTGCTTAGTTGTGTGAGCAGACGCGTTTCGACTACTTTGAGTCATCTTCAGTGTCTAAAGCATGTGTTGAAGGGAGCGACTTTATATAGTCGTAGGATGGGTAATTAGCGAATAGGTAATTAGCGGATGGGTAATTAGCGGATGGGTAATTAGCGGATGGGTAATTGATGGATGGGTAATGAGGTCAGGAAGTAACTTACTCAATTATGCCACGTAGGGGGATATTATGTTTTTGTTTTTTTTGCTTGTTGGCTGTCCGTTTGTTCTGTTTCATCTCGTTTCCGTTTTCGTCTAAGAGTGTGGTCTAGGACTGAGAAAATTGCGTCGGAATTGGTAACAAGTTGTTCGTTGATAATGTCACCGTCTGTCTTTCTATGTTTATAAATTTCAAGCCTTTCTAGGATGTCAAGTCTTGGTCCTTTGTTTTGTTTGTGTAGCAATTTCATAGAGTTTGTCATAGCATCAGGCTCATGTGCGTGGTTTTGAAGGTGCGTCGCATAATTGGAGTCTGCCTTGTTGTATAAGAAAGATCGTAGGTGCTCTTTGTATCTTGTCGTTAGTTTTCGTGTTGTCCTTCCTATATATACCATGTCGCAGTCCTTGCATGTCAGTTTGTATATGCCGCTGCCTTCGTATATCGATGTGTCATTCAGTTTTGGCTTCAGTTTGTTTCCAATGTTGTTGTTCGTTTTGAATGCAGTTTGCAATTTGTATTTCCTAAGGAAGTTTGATAGTTTGTATGTCTCTTTGCCTACGTATGTTAACGATACCCACTGTTGGTCGTTCTTATGAGTTTCCGTCGGTTGGCGTTCCTGTTTTTGTTTGTACTGTGTGACTAGTTTGTCAATGTCGCATTGTTTGTATCCGTTATTATTAGCTATTCTGTAAATGTTGTTTAGTTCATTGGAGTAGTTAGTAGGAGTCATGGGGATGGAGTGAAGCCTCTGCACCATTGATCTGTACGCTGCTAGCTTATGTTGTGCGGGGTGGTTAGATGTTTCATGTATGGTATGATCAGTTGTGGTTGGTTTTCTGTATATTTTGTAGTCCAATCGTGTTTGTTCACGTGTCACAGTTAGGTCCATATAGTTGAGTTGTCCGTTTGTTTCTTTTTCCATAGTGAACTTTATATTCGGGTGAATTTCATTCATATAGGCAAGTAGTTCGTCTTGTTTATTTTCTTGTGAGTCAATAACAATGAAACAGTCATCCACATATCGTCTGTAAAATATTACATTGAATCTTTTGACAACTTTGGGTATAAAGACTTCTTCCAAAGATTGTAAGAATATTTCTGACATTATTGAGGACATTGGATGTCCCATACCCAGACCGTCTTTGGCAATGTATGTGTTGCTATTGAACTTAAAATAGTTCTGTTTGATTGTGGTCTTTATGAGATTGAGTATTTGATCTGTGAATCGTCGGCTGTTGTTGAATGAAAGTTTTTCTTTTAGTATGGCCAGTGTTTCATCGACAGGGATAGACGTATAGAGGTTGGTGATGTCTAATGATAAAAGTTGACAATTTTCAGTCAATTTTAAAGAAGTGGTAGAATTTGCTAGCTCGCGGCTGTTCTTTAATGCGTATTTGTCGTCAAGGTGCACGACATCAGCCATTATCGTTGCCAAGTACCGTGCTAATTGGTATGCAGGAGCTGGGCGGTAGTTGACGACAGGACGGATAGGAATATTGGGTTTGTGGAGCTTAGGTTGTGCTTTAAGGGGTGGTGTGCATGGATTTGGGTTTATGTAGCGTTGCTTAGTATTAGGAGGAATAATTAGTGGGGATTGTATAATGGCGGTACGTAAGTCCGCTTGGAACCTATTGGTGGGGTCTTTGTTTACCAGTTTGTAGCCGTTGGCGTTAATGAAGTCTATTGTTTTTTGTACATAGTCCGTTGTTTTTAGGATCACCGTTGTATGTCCTTTGTCAGCCTTCGTCACTGTTAGTAGGTTATCCGTTAGCTTTGTCTGAATGTGTCTTAATATCTTATGGTCTTCGTGGAAATCCGTTTTGTTTATGCTAGTGCGTATTTTTTGTAGTATGTCTACTGCAGTATGTCTTGCATGTGTCAGTTGTTCCTGCGGCAGTTTGTTAATGGCTAGTTCAGTGTCGATTACTAGTTGTTCTAGGTCTTTGTTGCGGTTTGTATTATGTAAGTTGTGTTTCAGTCCCTTATTTAATAGCTCCATTTCTTGTGTCGTAAAAGGCGTATCTGATAGGTTTACAGTCCGTAGATAGAAAGTTCTGTTCGCTGGTGTGGTCATTTTGTTTTGTTTTTTCATCAATTTGTCAAGTTTTTTCGTCATGGTCTCATATTTAGTTTTGAGCTGAATATCAATGTTTTGCCTCACGTCATTATAAAACTGTAGAAAGTTTTCAGTTTGTATAGTGTTAGTTAATTGTAAGTGTGAGTGTAGTAGTTGTCGGTTGATTTCGTCCTTTTTTATGTACAGTGTTCTTATTTCGTTTTTAATGCGGAGCATCTGTGCGCTACGTTGTGTGTTACGTGCAGCGATTGTGTTTTGTTTTATCACGATTCTTGCAAATGCTGGTGTAATGTTGTTTTTCGTTTTTCGTTTTTAATGCGGAGCATCTGTGCGCTACGTTGTGTGTTACGTGCAGCGATTGTGTTTTGTTTTATCACGATTCTTGCAAATGCTGGTGTAATGTTGTTTTACACCAGCATTTGCAAGAATCGTGATAAAACAAAACACAATCGCTGCACGTAACACACAACGTAGCGCACAGATGCTCCGCATTAAAAACGAAATAAGAACACTGTACATAAAAAAGGACGAAATCAACCGACAACTACTACACTCACACTTACAATTAACTAACACTATACAAACTGAAAACTTTCTACAGTTTTATAATGACGTGAGGCAAAACATTGATATTCAGCTCAAAACTAAATATGAGACCATGACGAAAAAACTTGACAAATTGATGAAAAAACAAAACAAAATGACCACACCAGCGAACAGAACTTTCTATCTACGGACTGTAAACCTATCAGATACGCCTTTTACGACACAAGAAATGGAGCTATTAAATAAGGGACTGAAACACAACTTACATAATACAAACCGCAACAAAGACCTAGAACAACTAGTAATCGACACTGAACTAGCCATTAACAAACTGCCGCAGGAACAACAGACACATGCAAGACATACTGCAGTAGACATACTACAAAAAATACGCACTAGCATAAACAAAACGGATTTCCACGAAGACCATAAGATATTAAGACACATTCAGACAAAGCTAACGGATAACCTACTAACAGTGACGAAGGCTGACAAAGGACATACAACGGTGATCCTAAAAACAACGGACTATGTACAAAAAACAATAGACTTCATTAACGCCAACGGCTACAAACTGGTAAACAAAGACCCCACCAATAGGTTCCAAGCGGACTTACGTACCGCCATTATACAATCCCCACTAATTATTCCTCCTAATACTAAGCAACGCTACATAAACCCAAATCCATGCACACCACCCCTTAAAGCACAACCTAAGCTCCACAAACCCAATATTCCTATCCGTCCTGTCGTCAACTACCGCCCAGCTCCTGCATACCAATTAGCACGGTACTTGGCAACGATAATGGCTGATGTCGTGCACCTTGACGACAAATACGCATTAAAGAACAGCCGCGAGCTAGCAAATTCTACCACTTCTTTAAAATTGACTGAAAATTGTCAACTTTTATCATTAGACATCACCAACCTCTATACGTCTATCCCTGTCGATGAAACACTGGCCATACTAAAAGAAAAACTTTCATTCAACAACAGCCGACGATTCACAGATCAAATACTCAATCTCATAAAGACCACAATCAAACAGAACTATTTTAAGTTCAATAGCAACACATACATTGCCAAAGACGGTCTGGGTATGGGACATCCAATGTCCTCAATAATGTCAGAAATATTCTTACAATCTTTGGAAGAAGTCTTTATACCCAAAGTTGTCAAAAGATTCAATGTAATATTTTACAGACGATATGTGGATGACTGTTTCATTGTTATTGACTCACAAGAAAATAAACAAGACGAACTACTTGCCTATATGAATGAAATTCACCCGAATATAAAGTTCACTATGGAAAAAGAAACAAACGGACAACTCAACTATATGGACCTAACTGTGACACGTGAACAAACACGATTGGACTACAAAATATACAGAAAACCAACCACAACTGATCATACCATACATGAAACATCTAACCACCCCGCACAACATAAGCTAGCAGCGTACAGATCAATGGTGCAGAGGCTTCACTCCATCCCCATGACTCCTACTAACTACTCCAATGAACTAAACAACATTTACAGAATAGCTAATAATAACGGATACAAACAATGCGACATTGACAAACTAGTCACACAGTACAAACAAAAACAGGAACGCCAACCGACGGAAACTCATAAGAACGACCAACAGTGGGTATCGTTAACATACGTAGGCAAAGAGACATACAAACTATCAAACTTCCTTAGGAAATACAAATTGCAAACTGCATTCAAAACGAACAACAACATTGGAAACAAACTGAAGCCAAAACTGAATGACACATCGATATACGAAGGCAGCGGCATATACAAACTGACATGCAAGGACTGCGACATGGTATATATAGGAAGGACAACACGAAAACTAACGACAAGATACAAAGAGCACCTACGATCTTTCTTATACAACAAGGCAGACTCCAATTATGCGACGCACCTTCAAAACCACGCACATGAGCCTGATGCTATGACAAACTCTATGAAATTGCTACACAAACAAAACAAAGGACCAAGACTTGACATCCTAGAAAGGCTTGAAATTTATAAACATAGAAAGACAGACGGTGACATTATCAACGAACAACTTGTTACCAATTCCGACGCAATTTTCTCAGTCCTAGACCACACTCTTAGACGAAAACGGAAACGAGATGAAACAGAACAAACGGACAGCCAACAAGCAAAAAAAACAAAAACATAATATCCCCCTACGTGGCATAATTGAGTAAGTTACTTCCTGACCTCATTACCCATCCACTAACTACCCATCCGCTAATTACCCATCCGCTAATTACCCATCCGCTAATTACCTATTCGCTAATTACCCATCCTACGACTATATAAAGTCGCTCCCTTCAACACATCCTTTAGACACTGAAGATGACTCAAAGTAGTCGAAACGCGTCTGCTCACACAACTAAGCAAGGCCCGACGGCTTTTAAAGAAAAAAGAGGATTGGCGTGCGGATGTCAAATAAACAAAGTTATATATATATATATATATATATATATATATATATATATATATATATATATATATATATATATATATATATATATATATATATATATATATATATATATATATATATATATATATATATATATATATATATATATATATATATATATATATATATATATATATATATATATATATATACAGGGTCTGAATAATAAGTAACCGAACTGAGCCTGCCCCGCGCCGTCAAAACGTCTGCTAACCGGTATCTGGTGCTGTAGTGCTGGTGGGAGACTAGGTAAAGGGAACCGGGCTGCAGCAGTTGCCTCCAAGCGCTTGGAGAGATAGCGTCGAGCGAGAGCGGAGTGCGTGTTCAGTTACGTTGTCGGAGTGAAAATGGAGCGTACGATCGAGCAACGTGTTAGCATCAAATTTTGTGTCAAACGCAAGAAAACGGCCACGCAAACTCTTCAAATGATTCAAGAGGCTTACGGTGAGGATGCTCTGTCCAGAACTCAAGTGTTTCAGTGGCACAGAATTTTCCGGGAGGGCCGCGATGACGTCCATGACAAACAGCGCGTCGGTCCTCCATCAACGAGTCACACGGACACAAATGTGCAAAAAGTGCGTGATGTGTTGAACAGTGATCGTCGTCTGAGCATTCGGGCTATCGCAGATGAGGTTGGAATTGACAAGATGACCGTTCATCCTCCATCACGACAATGCTCCGTCGGACACCTGCCTGCTCGTCACCGAGCAGTTGGCCAAACAGTCGAGGGCAACGTTGCCGCAGCCTCCTTACAGCCCGGATATGGCACCAGCGGACTTCTTTCTGTTCTCCAAGATGAAGAGACACCTTAAGGGGACGCGGTTCGGGACTCTGGAAAACGTTCAACGTGCTACGACGAGGGCTCTAGTCACAATTTTTATCGAATGTATATACGACTCTATTAAAAGATGAGATCTAGAGGTCTGGAGGCTTAGACATTTTGGCGATTATGGATGGGCAAGTTTCAAAGCTTCAAAGTTTAAATACGCGGTTTTTCAGGTTTTGTGGTTCTTTAGCTGCCACATTTTCCAACAGAGTTTGATGAAACTTGAAATCATGGATATCTGTACTTAGTTCTTGTATTCTGCGAAAAATTGTAAAAATCGAATGAAAAATAAATGAAGTTGAAATTTTCAAACTTAATAATTTTAACAGCCATTTTCACTAAAAATTGAAACTTTTGCCCTGAGTGAAACCCCTCATTTTTACGAGATTTGGCACATTGATTGATGAAATAATCCAAAATCAAATACATGCATTCAAAATGGCGGCCCCCAAAACTCGGAAGGTAAGCGCAATTCACTATTTTAGTAGCATCTCAAATATTCATGGAAACATTTTAAAGGGCTTAACTTGGAAGTATTTATAAGCAGGCCATTTTCAGGATATTGTAAAATATTTTTATAATCCCCTTAAAAATTTATAAATTCGCGGCCTGTCTGCCCGTCCGTCCGTTCGTGCGTCTCAGCAAGTTTTCTCGCAAGCCACATGAGCTAGAACGATGAAATTTTCTACACAGGTCAAAAGTTGTATCTCTCAAAATTTGCAGTGCAAGAAAATATTTTAAGCTGTTTAAGGAGGGACTTTTTATGCGAGGGGTGACTTAAAAAAAAAAAAAATATATATATATATATATATACATATATATATATATATATATATATATATATATATATATATATATATATATATATACTTGTAGAACTCTAGCAGCCAAGTTTCTCAACACATTCCGATGAATTTTGAAATTATAAATTAGTTAGGCAAGTTAATTTAACCTGCAAAAAAATATGCAAATCAGATGAAAAATAAGAAGTCGAAAATTTACAGCTTAATATTTTTAGCAGCCGCTTTCAATAAAAATTGGAAATGGTTGTGCTGCTTAGAGTGAAACTCCAATTCAAATAAGATTCAAAAAAAGCATTTGAAACTTAACGACTGATATCTGTAAAAATAATCAGTAAGCAAACGCTTAAGTTCAAAGTTGCGGTCGTTGTCGGTTCAGAAAAGAACTATAAATGTATACTCGTATACGAGGTGTGATGATTAAGTAATGAGACTAATTTTATCACCGCGCTTGTGGTAAACCTGCATCCTTCCCCTTTTTATTGAAACATATATCTACCATCGCTCTAGCCAGTATGATCAGATTTAGTAGATTTCTACTTTTTTGGTAGTTTTCGAGGCATTGAAAATTGTATTTAGTAGGTGAAATAAATTTGGTATACATATTTTGGTAGAATGTACTAATATAGGTACCCTGTGTAAAACACTTTCTTTTGAATCAGAATTTAAGAATTGCACCATTCTTATACGAAACGAGAGAAAAGTTTCGGGGAATCCCCCCATTTCCTCATAGTTTTCGCATATGCTTTGATAGTTGACTAGTTTAGTTACATTTCGTGTCATACGTGTGGAATGGAAAACATTAGTGAACTCTTTTGTGTTGAAATTGGCGATAAAAAATGAAGCGCTTTTATAAGCAAAGTTATCGTGAAGAGTGGGAGCAAGATCCATTGTTTAAAAGCTGGCTTTGGAAATCAAAGTTGAGCAATAAAAATGCTCGGTGCAAAGCATGAAATTGCGAAGTGCTAAGTAGATTGGCGTCTTTGAAGGACCATATGGCTAGATCAAAGAACATAAGAAGTATGAACGGATATTCTGGAACTTCACAAGTATGGAATTGACGTATATACATATCGATTCTTTAGTTCTGGTTTAATTATTTAAAAGTCGTATGTTTATGTGAACTTTTAGGGATAAAGTTGTGATTTATATTGTTAGTTTTAAAAGTGTTCTTCTCGTTGTACCTAGAATTTTCTTTCATACATTAACTTCAGTCTCAATTCCGTAGTACCTGTATGATCATTTTAAGGATTGGTGCTGTCCTTTTTCCCGTCAAACGTTAAAAATATGTCACTTCAGATAATCATTGTTCACATCTACGTTTTGAATAGATGTTGGTTATTTCTTGAAAGCTGCTAGGGTAAGTGGGCAAATAAAGAGTCCATGAATTATGGAATGGAAGGTGAATATCTGGAAGTTTCGAGGATGGTTTGACAGGCATGGTATTAGTGTCGAAAAAGTTACCTTTTATATAAATCTCAAAATTTAATTTACTACTTTCTTTAAACAGTTTAAAATCTAGTGAGTTTGTGCTATTATAACCGGATAACACTCTGAACTCAGAGCGCATTTGCCTGTGAATCATTTTACCTTAGTTTGAAAGTTGGGGAATAAACTCAATTCAGAGAATTAAAAGGAAGATAGTTTTTTGATTCTGTAATCCTATACTCGTCACATCACTCTTGGAGTACCAAAATATTCATGTCCCATTCCATGATTCCTAGAATTTTCCTTTCAATTCATCTTTCTTTAGAAGCTTTCAACAAGGAACCGACAATTTTTCTTTATATGGACGATTTACGTAAAACTACCCATAGTATAAAACCTGCAAAGTTTGTCAAATGTCTCAAACATTTCTCGGCTTATTTCTTTAATTACAGATTGATACCATTTTCAAAGCATCGACGATTTCAGAAGATATAAAAAAGCAGAAGTCAGTATTGTAGCAGCCTTAGTAGAGCACAATATAACTTTTCGTGTAATGGATCACTTAAGCGAAGAAATTGCTAGGTCATTCCATGACTCTGGAGTTGCAAAGCGTTTATCCTGCAGGAGAACAAAATCTGCTCCCATTGCCTACAACGTCTTAGGCAATAGCTTTGAAGAAGAATTGCTTGCAGAATTACGCCCAGACCCAGAAAATAAGACTGAGAAAAGTTTAGTATTTTCACTCATTATTAACGAGAGTACAGATGCTAGTACTAACAAAGCACTTGCAACTGCGGTAAAATACTATTCGAAACAAATGCAGTCACCTCATACAATATTTCTGTGCATGATGAACTTGAAAGGGGAAAGTGCGCAGGATTTGTTGGAAAGTTTAACCAGTGCCTTATATGAAAGATAGTGTAGTATCTAAAATCAGGGAAGTAAATCCTCAGTGTGTTTTTTTCAAATGCATCAATCACTCAATATGCTTGTAAAAAATTACCTCGTTCTATAGAGCTATTTGTCAAGGATGTTTATGCATATTTTTCACACAGTAGTCAAAGATAGAGAATTTTTGTAAGTTTTCAAAATTTTACCGACACTGCGACACACCAAATGCTTCAGCATTATGACATTAGATGGCTTTCTCTATACGAATGCATTCACAGAATTGTAGAGCAATGGTCTACGTTGAAAATTTTTTTGAAAGTGAGTTTCTAGGAAGTAGAAATTCAAATGCCACTTGCCAATTTATATTTGATCATCTTAGTAGCGAATAGGCAAAACTTTATATTTACTTTTTAGATTTTATATTGCCTATAACAAATAAGTTCAATATAATTTTTCAAAGTGACCAAACGATTATTCACAAAATTCAAAGAGACTTAAAAGACATGACGAGTTCCATTTTGAGCTGCTACATGAAAACTAGTTATGTGAAAATGACGTCGCTTCGATCTTTAGATCCAAAAGAAAAGATGCATTTTTTACCTTTAAAAAGCATGTACTTAGGTACAAACGTAGCAATGACATTACATTCTCTAAAAGATGATTTACGAATGAGACCAAAGATTGATGAATTTCTTAACAGATGTCAAACATTTTTAATTGAATTAAGTTCACAATTTTTGCAAAGAATGCATATACAAGATGACCTTTTGCAAGATTTATCATTCTTCGACCCCCTAATAGCAGTATATGGCGAATTTCATACTTTGAACAGAGCTCTCCAACGGTTCCCTAATTTGGTACCAACAGAAAATATACAGACTATCGACAATGAATATAGAGAATTAAAATTTAATGTTTCCATTTCCAATTTATTATCCAGTTCTAGTTTGAGCACTGAAACATTTACGGTTGATAAATTTTGGAGTGAAGTCAGCAAAATCTCTGATTTGAATGGAAAACCCAAATATCAAAATTTTTCTCGATTCGCTCAACAAATGACGATACTGCCTATATCTAATTCAAATGTTGAAAGAATATTTTCAGACCTAAATAGAATTAAAACTAACGATCTGAATCGTTTCGAAATTAAAATTGTAGAGGGAATAATGCATACAAAAGAAGGATTGCCAAAGATTGAAGGAGGATGTAGCAATTTCGTACCCCACAAAAACATGATAAAATTAATGGACTCAAAACAGCTGTATGAAAGCATAGACTAAAGAAGACGAGGAACCATAACTCCTCCAAATATTTTATTTAAACTTGAAATAGCTTCTTACTTTAATATGTAAACCAAAATTGTTGTTTTTTTTTTATAGTAAACATTGTTTTCTTATTTATATTGCGTTTTTTAATTTTATTTTTTTGACGTAAAAGTGAAAAAATGAAGTAGATCTATCAGTAATTTTCAGGTTTGCTTTCAGTATAATTTAGTAGATTTTAATCTGCACCAGCAGTAGATTCCTCAAATAAAATCTGGTCACACTGGCTCTAGCTTATTTAGTTCGCCTGCTGTGTCGTGTTGAGTGGACGTGTGTAAGTGGTGTTCGTCACGAAAATGGAGAAACAAAATTAAGAGCAATGCGTCGCAATAAAGTTTTGCGCCAGATTGGGCGAAACAGCTTCGGAAACGTATGCTAAAATTGTACAAGTGCATGGTGATAGTGATCTTAGTCGTGCCCAGGTGTTTTGATGGCATAAAGAGTTTAAAGAGGGGCGTGGAAGTGTGGAAGATGAAGCGTAGAGCGGGAGACCAGTCGAGGTGCATGATGACGCGAATGCGCACTATAATCCGTGAAAATCGGCGTTTAACAGTTCGAATGTTGGCCTCGGAACTGGGTACGAATCGTGAAACAGTCAGACAAATTTTATGCGACGATTTGGGGAGGAAAAAGTTGTGCGCGAAGATGCTTCTGAAGAACTTTTTTGAAGAGCAAAAGCAACATCCTAATATTTGGCCTCTAAAGGGATCGCCGTGTTGCAACAACCGTCTTATTCGCCCGATATGTCACCCTATGACTTTTTTTTCCCCATGACTTTTTTTGTTCCCCAAGAACAAAGTCAGTGGTCAAAGGAACCCATTTTGAGTCAATTACGGACATCCAGACGGCCGTAACGAGGTTACTCGCGGACATCCCAGTCGAAGCGTTCCAGAAATGTTACGAAGCATGGAAAACGCGCTGGCATCGTTGTATAGCTTTCCAAAGGGACTACTTTGAAGGGGATGTTAAAGTTGTAGAATAATTTTTAAATATACGGTTTTCATGGAATCAGTCTCATTGCTTAATTGTCACACCTCGTATTGATGGCAACGCAAGTGCTGAATAAACTTTATTGGAAATCTTTTATAATTAACTATTTGAGCTATTTAACCCGACAAGTTATCTCCTTAGTGCGGCAACAACTGAGTAATGTGTAGATAGCAAATGTAAGAAGGAAAAAATCTGTATTCATATGTTTAGAACAATTAATTATCCGCAGATTTTCACTTACTAATCCATGTGTGCAATTCAATTTTATTAGCAAAATATTTGCGCCTCTACTAAGGTTCTCTAAATACAAACGTCGGTAAATTCTTTTTATGTTAATAAATACCCATGTGGTGCTACGAAAATTGCAGTAAGAGCTCTAGTAGCAGGCAAGCCAAATTCTTTCTCGAAAACTTACTACATACGAGAAATTTACCTTTCCGGCTGGTGCTGCCAACGGGAATTTTTTTATTTGGAATGATGCATATTCCCCTACAAATAAATTTTTACTGGAGGTAATAAATATCTGAGATTTATATTATTGTTGATTTGTATATTTTACTGTCTCTCTCATTCTACCTCTGTTCTCATTATTTTTTTGGACATTCTCTTCACTTTTCTAGCGTATCGCCAATATTTGAAGAACAAGAAATAAAAATATTCTTGGAACTGCTCCGTTTGATTTGAAGCTGTTCTTATCTCATAACGACATTCCATTGTTCAATCTAACATGCGTCAGATATTCTTCTTATTCTATTTTCTTCATTAATTTTATTATTTTTTTCTGTCTTATCTTAAAATCTTATATAATATTGTCGAATGCATCAATACGAAAATTCTGAACATTGTGAACATGAGCAAACCACGCAGAAAGACCAAAAAGTCAGTGGACGAAATAATGGGTAAAGTAACATTACCTGTGTTTCCCTCATTGGTAACAAGCTGATAAGATTCGTTTGGCGAAACATAAGAATTAAATTAGTGTTGATCAATTAGATGATACAAGTGAAAACAGTTATTTTTCCCATTGCTCAGCTCCTACTTCAATTTACGCGAGATTCAATAATTATTTTTATACTTGGAGTCAATAAGAAATGGATTGAGTCATTGAATTGTTTGAAAAAAGTTTGAGTATAACCGTGAGTTGCAATATTTTTGCACTAAGGCTAACATTTTTCTCATTACCAGAGATAATCCGGAAGAATCAGCGAAAAACAGAAGCTTCCTTGAACAAAAAGAAGAGTTCGTTTTTTAGATTGCCAAAAAAAAGTGAGTTAAGTGGTGGCTTTGGATCCTATAACTAATTTTTTGTTTTTAAATGACATGGTTTATGCGCATATCATTATTTTCGATGGTTTTTGGCATTCCTTCAAAGTACGACCTTTTTCTGAGTAATTTCTTTAAAGTTTGTATGCCCAAAGTATCAAAATATTTTGTGACTACCATATTATTGATATACTCGTATAGTCCGCGTGGCTTAGTGGTTAGAGCATTAAGCCCGTAAGCCGAAGGTCTCTGGTTTGAGTTTCATTGGCGTCAACGAAATTTAGTTCGTGATTCTTCGGACGGACTCTAAGCAAGGTTAGTTATGATACGCCCTGGTTTAAAATCAGAACGTATTGCAACTGGTTGGACGAGCACACGGCCAAAGCGTGATAATGATCATATCACCTTGCGGAGTGCCGATACATTCGATCATGACAATGAGATACTCTACCTAAGCGAAGGCCCGAAAGGGGCTGCAGTGCTACGGAAAAATATTATTGATATGCTAGAAATATAACGTTTATTTGCAGCATCAATCTGTAGTTCTGCCTGTGGCTGCGAATGTGGCTTTAATCTTACATGAATCCAGTAAATCTTATAAACGTATGTACAAATGTCAGAGTATAAGTTTATATCTAACAATAATTATAGTCTTGTATGGGTGTCGGCCACCCTCAACCAAAATCTCCAATTGACATGGTCTACGAATTTTAGAATCTAAAAAGTGATGTAATTCGTTGAAATCAGTGAATCAAGCCAACATTTCTCAGCTTTACCAATCACCACCGTCTGTTTGTTGAAAAAATGTTAAAACCACTGCATTTCTCCTAAAAAAATTAATTAAACACAATTTTTCACGCATGACTATATCCTTAGATTTTATTTAGCATGCTCTTGCTATAAAATCAACTAAAATGAAATAATAAATACACTTTTTCGGTTTTCATCTCAAAAGTCAGTCGTCAATCGTTTCCGTTATAGAATAATTGTGAGGTGGTAGTCTTAAAAGAAATTCGATGGTAGAATTTTCTTTAAGAATGTACCAGCACCTGCGTTGCATTTAACATTCTGTGGCCAATCACAAACTTTCAATTCCGGATTGAAAAGCATATCGTTTTTGCAGAATTCCTCAACGGCTTCATCATGTTCACAAACATAGTAGGAGTGGCATAATTTGTCGTAGTTTGGAATAAGGTCACCCGCTTGGCGTCCAAGACATGGCTGTCAACAAATATAAAAAGTTTAGTTGTTTTACTAAAAAAGCAATAATTGAAAAGACATTTAAATAAGGAACACAAAATATTTCTGCGGCTTCTAATATTTTTTTTTGGAGTAAGGTTAGCGAAACTTTGTCAAAATTAGATGTTTGAATGCATCGTCTGATATTTATTTTGAAGTTAATTCCTAGCGGAATAGAATTAGTTTCCCTTACTAAATGCATTTAGACTGCTTGGTGGGACCAAGAATTTAAGCCAAACAAACTTTTAAAAATGTTAAGCTCCTGCAGATATCATACATCCAAGTTTTCAGAGAAACGTCAAATTAATGATTGTATAATTACTCGTATATTGCTTCATAGAAAATGTTTAGTGCTAAAGAAATTTAATGTCATAGCTTCAGAAGTATCTGAAGTTTTCAGAAGTATCTACAGTTTTCTGATGGCCAATAAATATTAACGGTACTATAAATAATTTTTTTGAGATTTTGAAGATAGTATATTTTCAAAAATAATATACTAGTTCTAATAAAAACCAAATACAAAGACCCGTTGAATATCGAAAATTCGGAACATTGGTTTTCCTAAAGTAAATTGATCGGTGGAATATTTCCAATAAAACCCAGACATACTGCCACTCTTAATATTTGGATCAAGTACTTACATTTTTATTCATATCAACTTCTGGTCCTAGACATACACTAGTTTCCGGATAATCACATTCATTTTTGAGTGCATTGAATACTAATCCAGGTGGACAACTGTATACAAATGGATGATTTCCTGTACATTGGAAGAATGATTGACAGTTATCACTGGTGACACCATAGAATTTGTTTTGCTTGATCTTTGAACAGTCCTAACATGAAAAAATAAATGATATGTCAAATCTGTAGACATCAGTTATATACCATGTGCTACTCACCGGTAAGCTAGCAACTATATCACGTTTGTGCCGATGGCCTGAACCGCATTTGACATTTTGTGGCCAGTCACAAACCTTCAATTCTGGATTGAATAACATATCATTTTTACAGAATTCTTCAACGGCATCGTCATGTTCGCAAACATAGTATGAATGACAGTATTTATTGTAGTTTGGAATAAGTTCACCTGGTTGACGTCCAAGACATGGCTGAAAAATGTAGAACAGTCGTCAAATTCTGCAAAGTTTTTTGAATAATATTGGTCTGGAAAGTTAGTGATAGAACTTGGTTGGTTTAATTAAGGTTGTTTTTGGTCTTTTATTTCCCTTTGAAATGTATTGTTTTGAATAAATTTATTTTGAGATATTGTAAAAAATGTATATTGAACGGACTAGCTGATACCTCGTAACAGTTAGTTTGCCGAAAAATCAGCAACTGTTTCCTAAAGACAATATGCTTTCAAAAGGAGAAAAGTGACACACAATGCAGAAACTACGAACGTTAGATAGGAGAACTGCCTGTGTGTTGGGCTAGTTCTCACCTTAAGACTATAGGAAATACTCAAAGCACCACTGTTTAGTAACCTAACAGAAAAAAATGAGTAAAATCTAATTGCTGTCAAAAAATAAAAATTGATATAAATATGGTACTAAGTGGTCCTTGTAAAACTGAAGTTGTTACAATAACGTAACTTAACCAGAGGAATTAGGGTTCAAGTTTTGTGGAATTTTCAATCAATACAAAAAAATGGCTTATTTCTTTATTTCATCTTCACTTTTCGGCCTCTTTCATAAGTGAAGACAAAGTTTAGCACTCAAAGACTGCATTATTTTCAAGAAATTAAGATAAAATTTGGCAAACAGGACCAAATGATTTTAAAGTAATGTAGACTTTAGGGCATTAGAATGATTTTCCCTAATATTTTGGGTAGGTTATATACAAATGTCAGCTCGTCACTGATTTCAAAATACCAGTAACTAGTATAACGTAAACTGCTCAACAGAAAAAATAATTATGTCGATTTTAACAGTCCCACCAAATTTTCTTATAACAAAATCCATTACTTACGTTCATTTTCGTATCAGCTTCCGGTCCATCACATTTGCTAACTTCTGGATAATCACATTCATTTTTCAAGGAATTGAACACCAATCCAGGTGGGCAATCGTAGATAAATGGATGATTTGCTACGCATTGGAAGAATGATTGGCAGTTATCACTAGTGATACCATAGTATTTGTTTTGTTTAATTTTGGAACAATCCTGTTGAAATGCGATTACAAAAATGATATTTCAACATTTTTGAAAGTTGGAAATTTTGTCTAATAACCTACCGGTACAGTAGTAGCTACAGCACGTTTACGTCTCTGTTGATAATGTGATCCACATTGTACATTTTCCGGCCAATCACAAGCTTGTTTCTTTACATTGAAAAGCATACCATCTTGACAGAACCGTTCAATTGCCTTGTCATGTTCACAAATGTAAAATGATTGACAGTTGTTTGAGAGGTTCTCAACAAGAGTATTCGTCTTGGCTCCACGGCATGGCTGTAACAGAATATGGACAAATATATTATTGAAAGCTCAACATTTTTCAAATAGTACGAAATAAGCCTAAGCGTTACGGAAAGATAACTTATTTGTGACCAAAGAACTTTTGTAGGTCTCAGTATACAAAGCAGTCTAAAATACACATTTGTTGAAAAATAAAGGCTTAGCTAAAGCCGAGATAGACATATGGTATAGAACGAAACCTGGCATCAGTATGCTAGGAAACCATGACAGATATGACAATCTGGTATCAATTGTCAAGTGAAGTCAGATGTCTAAATGAAATGATAACAAATGATCAATTTAACTGACTTTTAGCTATATTTTACAAATATTTCTGTGCGACATTGTTTGATCAGTACCAATGATTGAAAAACTTCCCCCAAATTGCATAATTATTGTCAAAAAATCAATTTAACTTATTGGATTTCAGGAATTTCATTAATGTCGGGAATTTGACTTGGTTTTGATACTTTGTTTATACTAGGCTCCAAAACGCGGTATACTAGGTCTTACGTAGCATACTAGGTTCGTTTACTACATGTCTGTTTAGGCTATGTGCAGGTGAAATAGAAAAGCTCCAAAAAGCGTCAAATTTCTTGGAATCACATTATTTGAACAAGTTCACTCATGCTTCCATCAGATATGCTGCACGTGTACAGTACAGTATTTAGTTTGTTCAATCTGTGTAAAATAAAGCTTCTAACCTAGCAAAGTCTTGCTTGATTGTCTACGATTTACCAAAAGCCGGATCCTTATGAATATGATTTATTTACCTTAGAGAATACATGAGCAATATGGTACCGTTCAACATGATGATTATTTTGTTTCTGGCAAAAATTAGTATTGAGGCCACCAAAATACATAAAATAGTATTTTCTTAGGACCATTTGTACCAGAAAAGGCTTTATAGATGCTTTAATATCACATTTTAGAAAAAAAATTAAAAAGCAGTGATAAGTGTACAGGTTCTCCATTTCAAGACAAATTAAGGTATGATTTAAAATGATAAAAGGGCAATTTTTGGCAGCAAAAGAGGTATGCCTGATTATGTTGCGCACGTGACAACAAAATCAGAAATTTTTCAATAAATTTCCAGGTTCTATTCGAATTCTAGGATAATAAAGGAGGCGTTGAAGATAGTCCAGTGACTATGGTCAACCAAAAATTTGTTTAACGGCTGCTTGAGAATGCAGATTTTGTAGTTCACGGAATAATAAAGAGAAACACGTTTTTCAACGGTACTCAAGAGATTGAATTAGAATCACTTACATCAATTACAAAGCCTCGATATAATACACAATCGTTAACGCTACAAAAAATTTGATAGGCACTGTCAATTACTTATTGTTAAAAAGTTGAGAAACATCAAAACTAAAAATGTTGAAGCTGTCGTTAATTGGTGAAAGCATTTTAAAGATCTATGAAGTGAGTTAATTAGGCCAGTAATCAGTTAAAGCAGCCAATTTTGCTGAACATCTTCATTTAATCTGATGTTGTTCTTAATGATCTATTTATCTCTCCTTGATATTATGTTCGTTTTCCATTAGGAATTTATATCGTTATATTCAGGAACAAGTTTCCGTTATCCCTTGTCAATTCAGAACTTTTGATATACGCGTTTGAAAAAAGCCACCTGAAAAGGCATATCGACGCGGTATGTCAGTCAAAAGACATCAATTGACAAGCAATGATTGAAATTCGGTCCCGCTTCTAATGATGGTTTTGAGGGCTAGTCAGAGATACTCAAAATGAAATGAGGGCAAAAAAATTGTTAATTTCATTATTTTAGTTCCTGACTCTAGATTACCATTGTTTATCAATCAACTGTAACCGTTCAAAGTCATCTAATACTGTAATTACATAAGGTCTATAAAGAAACTGGAAAGCAATTCCTGAGATGTTGGTAAGGCTTTAAACAATGGTACCTCATGATACTGCAGCAAGCTGCAGATTATCCATGTACCAGTAGGGTATGTTACTTTCTTTCTGTTACAATAGTGAACCAGCTTTATGCCAGTGTTCCAAAGGAGCAAGTTATAGCTACCCGAACCTTGTTAATTAAGCATCACCGCATTTTTTTTAAGGATATTTACATGCTAGTGGATAGAACCTGCCTATGCATCACATTCTGCAAAACATTCTCATTTCAAATTTTTTTTTTCGTTGCTTTTGAGTCTTAGACACTATCATCAAAGTATACATTATTTCTTACTTTTGAAATTTTTATACTCAAAGCCATAAATTTTGGATATATGGTTTTCAAAATCTCCATAGCTTACAAATTAATAGAGACACAAATTTATTTGAAAGTGTAGAAACTATTACCTTATTAGTATTTCTAAAATAAATGAAACCGTATACTAGAATCTTTTTGACTTAAGGGATTCATTTAACTTGAAAGTGCCTCAAGGGTAGAAAATCAAAGTTTTGACCAAGAAAATATGCTAGATAACTTCTAGGTAAATTCTAAGATTGACGAAAAAACAGCGCGAAACGGGAATTATAGTCGTCTGATTGATTTTTTGGCAACAAAATTGATGAAAATCACCGTTATACAAAAATGATTTGGTATCCAGATGAAACTCAAAACGCTAATTGTCTCTGAAATTGTAGTAGTTTTCATTGCTTCTCTATGCTAAGGGGGTGGCTCTAGTTGAGCCCTGCCTATTTGAATAGAATAGGCCAACATGGCTTCGGACTTTGGGACATTAATTTAGAAAAACAAAGCCACCTCTCGCTAGTCCCAAAAAAAAAATCAGCTCTACTCTGAACCCAGATGATGACAGTCTCACTAATCTCTTTTAGATCGTTTACGAAATATCTTCCATCACTAGGCTTGAAGCATTGTCAGCATTAGAGCTCTACGACATTGCTTATTATTAAGTCGTTATAGTATTTTGGGTACTTCCTGTTTTTGCTTCTTTTTGTTTTCTTTCAGAGAAGAAGCTCATTGGCTACTCTTGGATTGCCCTGGCTTGCACAATCTAGAAACAGCCAAATTAGAAAATGGTATTTAGTAAACATTCTATAAAAACCAGTTGGTAATGTTTTGCATGAGGTACATCAAGAACCATACTCTGTTCTATGAAATCGTGCTCTAAGATGTAAAGTATTGCACCAACAAAGTGTTTTACAAAGCTTCATCAATTTCTTAGTAGTGTAGACACTTTTCGAATTCATTACGAAGACAAGTTCAGTTAATAATTGGTATTACCAAGACCATTAGTCATTTGTTGAACAAACAGTTTTCAAAAGTAGGAATTCATCTAACCTTGATGAGAAAAGGAAGTGCAAATAAATTATCTATGAATTTCAAATGTTGCAATATGGATTTAGAAAGACATTAATAAATTTACAACTAGCTTTTTGGGTGCATTATCTGAGATTTCTTGATGGAAGGTTGCAGGGAAAATTTCCAGAATATCCCACATTTTCACATATAGAATTACCGACTCATGAATTTTGAATCTAATGATTGCAATGGAAAAAGCTCACGGACAAAAATTTCGAAAAACGGAATTAATTTTGAACTTTTCATGGTAAGTCTTACTAGGATCAAGTTGATCCTGATAAATCAAAAACCACGGCTAAGTTTAGGAAACAGTAACTTGTAGACTTGAACTGAAAAATAAAATTGAATACCAATGATTCTCAATAAGACATTTAAGGCAGTAACTACAGTGTTTAAAATGTAGACCGACTAAAGCTTTTAAGGGTATAGCAAATTTGATTAACGTTTTAATGTTATATTTTAATCCAAAAATATATTTAAAACATGTATTTTAAGGAGCGAATATATTCTTTTCCCAAATTATCTAGGTATACCACCAATGAGAAAAGAATAAAGTGCCAAAACCTCAATTATCTGTTTCACCGAAAATTGGCATGCGTAGTTGGGCAAAGTCAAACTAGAAGCAGAACTTATTTTGTATATGCCCATTACTGGCTAAAAAAGGTAGACAAGTATGCTGTATACTGTATAAAAAGTGATTTCAACAGCTTTTTTATGGCATTCTTAGTAGAAATAATTAACTGTACTTTGCCACAAGAATTTATCAATTCAGCAGTAAATAGGAAACAATTAGGGAAGGTTTTAAAGTACATTACCAAAGCTTTAATATTTGGCAGCCCTTGCCTAAGACAGCTAGCTTTTCAAAGAAAAAAAAATATTTGATAGCTTCATAGTATATCTTCAAATCTGCGTTAAAACCTTAACGATATGCATACAGAAAAATATGTTTTCCAAAGCTTGAATGGCGGTCTTATAAAGTCATGTATAGAATTATAAGAGACAGTTTGACATTAAATACTGATTTCTCATTTGTGTCAAATTCAATTGACGCCCAAAACATTTGCACAAATAATTTGGCTTTCTTATCTATTCTACAGTTGTAGTTAAAACTTGACCTTTTCGACAGCTACAATTTTTAAATATCCTACCTGTTGACGTATCGCTAATCCATAAATATCAAAACATTCGCTCGATTGTGGCCAATCACATTCATTCTTCAATGCGTTGAAAATAAGTCCAGCTGGACATTGGTAGACAAATGCTTTGTTATCAATGCATTGGAAGAATGATCGACATTTATCTTCAACAACTCCATAGAATTTATTTGGTTTAACACTGGAACAGCTCTGGATTTTCAGCGATAAAGAGAAGGAGAGAGTAAATTTGAAACAGATATGAAAAGCGATCTCAAAATAGGATTTGTAGAACTTTCGAAATTTACCGGAATATTATTTGTAGTTGGGACTAGAACAGCACGTTTTTGACGATGGATAGTACGACCAGCTCCACATCGAACATTGTGTGGCCAATCGCATGCTTTTGTTTCTACATTGAACAGCATACCATCTTGGCATGACTGCTCAACCGCTTGATTGTTGTCACAGATGTAGAATGATTGGCAACCGTTAGCAATATTTTCCAAATATGTTCCTGATGGTGCTCCAATGCAAGGCTGTAAGAGGAAAAAACATTATGTCGAAAATTTCAAAAAATAAGGTTCCACAACAGAAGCCATTGGTTTTAAGCACTCGTACTAATTAATTCTCAGCTTTCCTGCCACAGGAAGGAAAACCTGAAAAAAATATCATATACTTACCATATTTTTTATGTCCACTCCGTTGGGTCCAAAGCATCGACTATTTTCTGGCCAATCGCACTCATTCTTCAGTGAGTTAAATATTAATCCTGGAGGACAGGTTTGTACGATAGCTTGTCCACCAATACATTTGAAGAATGATTGACACTGATCATATGCAACACCGTAGAACTTATCTTCTCCAATGTTGTGGCAACTCTAGAAAGAGATAAAGGAGATTTTGTTACAAACCAATAATAACCGAGAACAATTTAGACTAAAGTATCCATGGTGGTACTCTTACTGCTGAAATATTTTCATAAATAACATGTTAATCAAGAAAACAGCTCAAACAATTTGGTTTGGTCAACTTCAATTGGTGGTGGTGGGACAAGTTGGATAAGAGGGTACTAGGAAAGCATATAACAGAGAAATTGTGGAAACGTTTGGAAAAAGTCACAAAAAATATAAAAGCCCAAAGTCGACTACTGGGTATAAATTTTAATTATGATTTTTCTCAAGAGTTTTCAACATTTTAGTCAATATTGTAAGGCCGATTTAATGTAAATATGTTTCGAAGTACAAAGTTGATGGTATTAGACAGTGATAAATACCACCTTTATTGATTTTCTTTGTTCGATCATTTTCAACTTGAAGAGTGAGGCCAAAAATGGCTAAGAAAAGACCCAACTAACGTTACTCAACCTCCTTCAAAACTTGTTTATAAGATTGTGTCAGCTAAATAGTAAAAAAAACCTTTAAAAGTTTAGAAAAACATTCCAATACGTAATTGATAGTACTTACTGGTGGCTGTATTTTCATATGTTGAACAACGTCGCGTTTTGTTCGATGTGCTCCACATTTGACATTATGTGGCCAGTCGCAAACCTTACTTTCAGCATTAAACAACATACCAGGCTGACAGAATTGTTCAATAGCCATATTATTGTCACAAAGGAAGAATGATTGACAGCCGTTTTGAATATTTTCCTGATAAGTTCCAGTTGGAGCACCTAAGCAAGCCTGCGATACGAAAAAAGAATGTTAGAGATTTGCATAGTTCATCTATTAATTTTTTTTAACAAAGTTTTTCGAAACCGTTTGTATTACTTACTGGTTGTTGAATTAAAGCACCATTAAAATCATAGCATTGACTCGACTGTGGCCAGTCACATTCGTTTTTCAATGAATTGAAAACTAGTCCGGTTGGGCATGTTTCCACGTAAGCTTTGCCATTAACGCATTTGAAAAATGATTGACAGTTGTCTTCCGCGATACCAAAGAATTTGTTTTCAGGAGCGTTGAAACATGTCTGAAAATGAGTTAGAGTTATTGTTACTTTCAGCTCAAATGGAACTCATTTTGATTTTGTACAGACAACTTACCGGCGTGAATGAAGCCTTAGCTTTTGCAGTACTTCGTTTGGTACGACTTGATCTTGGTGCACCACACCGAACATTTTGAGGCCAGTCACATACTTTCTTCTCCAAATTGAATAACATACCATCTTGACAGAACTGCTCAACTGCTTTTTGGTTATCACAAATAAAAAATGACTGGCAACCGTTTTGTAGATTTTCTACGAGTTCACCAGTTGGATCATCCATGCATGGCTAAAGTAAAATGAGATATGTTGTTATATTCATTTGACTTATGGGTTTTTAATAGTTTTTAGAGTTAATTTAAATAAATTTAGTTTGTAGGTTAAAGTCAAAGTTGCCCAAGCATGGTTCAAAGAAGGTTTCTCAAACTCTGCTAAAGTTCATGGTCTTAGTTTTGTGAAATCAAGAGAAAAAAAGTGACTTTGATAATGTTAACTTGGATTTTAGAAAAATATTAAAAACTCTTTAGTGTTTGTAATAGAAGATATTTGTTATTGGTCGCTCATTCAGACTCTGTTTCACTTATGTTTGCCTAAATCATGGTAAAAATTATCCAAATTACAGATGGGGGAATTGTCAAACATTATGTATGGACAAAACTGTGCCTAGAATCTTTGAAAATCACTAAAATATTTTTTTTATTAAGTCTCAATTTAATTCTCTGGAATGACAAATTTCCCTGGCATATTAATAATACGAAGAGGAAAGAATGGCAAGGACACTTAATGCAGTCATTGATAGTCAATGTGAGGCAGAGATCTTGTGACAAATCGAAGAAGTGGTTGAACCGGAGGACATATAAACTACCATAACACCGTTGAAGGCTGATCCAGTAAGATAACCTGGTGGTAGGAAGGTAACTGTAGCCTCTTTTGAGCCTATGGTCACTCTCTACTTCAGCGACATTGACTGCGTTACAGATTTGGCCAAAGTTGAAGATGCCATCAACGTGAGCTGCCTAGTTTAGCAGGTTTAAAATTAAGGTCTATATAAAAAGCCAATTGTAAGTGGGAGTAACGCATGGCCATCTTTGACCTTCTTGGTATGTAAGCTGAACAGCTAAGCAAGGGCAAAATAAAAATAAGTCAGATCATCTACGGAAAACAGTAGTTCGTTTTCCTTTCTTCAGGTGCTTTGGTTACCGCACAGGGATGCCAGCATATCAATAGAACTTTTATGTGCTATATGCATGGTAAAGCATGATTTAAAATGAGCAAGTTGAAGTAGCGGGAGAGCACTCCTGCCAGAATGGTTTTGTAAAATGTATTTAAATCCACCGGCATTTTTTTTTTCTCAGCAGGTCGACCTTATTGTTTGGGTAGTCAGGATTACCTATCAACGATAAACCATTTCTAAAATTTTCATCAAAATTCTTGTATGTCTGTAGTGTCTGGATTCTTTACAAATGAATATCTCTGTACTATCATGTATTGTTGTTAAATATTTGTACATATTTAAGGGCCAGCTTTTGATTTTAAAGGCGAAAATGAAAAAAAAGATCATAAATTGTACTATAATAAAATTTTTGTTCATTTCCTCTCTGCCTAAAAAAAATCTTGTTTTTAGCTTATCTGTTTGGACTACTTGCGTAATACATGGATGGATAAGTTATGATTTAGTAGGGTTATTTAAGAAAACTCTAATAAATCACGAGTAGGGCAAGTTGTGTTTTCTGTAAGGACCCTGAACATGCCCTGGGGTGGAGGAATGCCCTGGGGTGGAGGAATGCTAGGTCTTCAAAAAAGACAAAGTTGCGATCATAGTGGTAATGAAATAATTTGTGTCTTGCAGGTAAGCTTACGCCACAGTGTGATTATCTAAAATCAGTTTGCTAGAGATATGGAAGCCAATTTTTTGCTGCCCAGCAAGCAATATAACGATCATGGTGCCCTAACAAGTCCAGTACCACTACCATCTGGGTTTGTAACAACGATTTTCTCTAAGTGCAGAGCCATAAATAGGGTAATGGCTTTTTTGGGTCCAGTATTCAGAAAAAGCACTCTTTAGTGTATACAGGTATGTAATGCCAAACGAACCATTGGTTTCCTGACAGGCCAAGCTTCATGCTTTCGAAAACACTGTCTTGAAGACAGAGGGCGATGTTCCTATCGGAGGGAACTTCAGTGGTAAACCCATTGTATAGTTCATCCAGATTGTAAGGAAAAACAAGTTCTGGAGATGGCAACTAAAATTCGGCACCGCAAGGTTCCAGTGTACTGATGGTTAACTGAAATCACTGAATAGCGAAACGAGAGGCCTAGTGGCTATAAACTTGCAATGAGGCATATATAAAGATATTTGTGTACGATTTGGTCAAGAAATACCTTTAAGGATTAATCAGCAGAAATAAGGAACACTGCTGGCAAGATTTCATGAATGCGCAACCTAGCCTTGATGCGCAAACACGTTGCGTGTGGGACTGGAAGACTGCTCGTTGATTTGGCCTGGCGAAATTAAAGTGGTCTATCTGACGAAAAGAAAAACACACAGCGTAATGATGGTCAATTTTGTTGAAGTTATGGTTGAATTGAAACAGGCAGTGAAATATCTGGGCTTAGTTATAGACTTCAAGATACATTTTTATAGCCTATCAGGATAACAGCTGATGAAGATGCAGTCAATGCATCGGTGATTGACGCGGCGCCCACCTCATTCAAAAGATGGCCTCTGAAGAACACTATATGGTCTGTACTAATACTTGGATCAGAGCTATGCGGCATCACTCTTGGCAAAAATTTGTACCGAAAGTGGCTGGCATAGTTGTAAAAATAAGTGTTGCCAGTTGCATCCTTATATTGGAAAATCTCCCAGTTGGTGGCTTTGGCGATTGCCTGGATGATGCACGTCACACTTCTTGTTCGAGAGCGGAAAAAAATCTTGTGTTTAGAATTCGGAGCATACACAAAGTGGGAAAGAGGAATTGGAAGCATTCCTGTAGCAGCAACATGAAGCGAAGGTGAACGGTATGCCTCATTCCTGACTTAAGGCCAATTAAAAATTGAAAGTATGGTAAAATTGACTCCTGTTCAACATATGTGTGCAGTCTTATTCGCATTTGGCTGGTAAATTACGGTCTGTGAACTGCATGCTTTTTGTAGGAGAGGTGATTGATGCCTGATCCACTTATTTCGCTTGTAAAAGTTGGAACATATCACGTGGTGATCTCTTCTTTAAAATTAGAGAGCTCTAGCCGCGAGTTTTTTTGGCTAAATATTTGACAAATTTATCCGATTATATCCCAAGCAATATATCAAACCATTCATCAGGTATTTAGTATTGATAGGAAATTCAAATAAATTAATTCAAAGAGACTGATTCACTCCCTTTCAATGAAGTGTTGTCATGAGGTTGAATTGAGAAAACTAGCTTTACCTTTCCAAATTATTGCTTGTCAATACTGCTAGGTAGCAACAACGAACATTATGAATTTGTTTTTTTGATTATTTAAAAATGTGTTAGCCTCTTGTTTGAAGTCAAACCTTATTAAAAGGGTTTAGCAAAATCAAACGCAAGTTTAGACTCTTTTCTGCAATATGTTCTATTTTATGGATATATATTATGTTACACTCGCTATGCTACAATCGTTTTGATAGAAAGAAGTACCGATAAGTTGATATTCAATTAGACTTCATATTCTTAAACATCTCGTTGGAGTCAAAATTTTGACAAACTAAAACCAAGATTTTTAACGGGCTTTCACTCAAATGAGCATAACCGAGACTCTCTTGGAAGGATGAGAGATATATGTTTTTTTTGTGTGGTTGGGAGGTGAACGTCATTCACGCCCAGAGGGTGGGACTCCCATGCTCGCAGGAAGGCGATTGGCCTACCCACTTAACACCTCCCCTGTCAACCCGAGAAGCCAGAGATGCATGTTGAGAGAGACATTTGTGTCAAAACATCACTTCATTGTCAAAATTTAACACTCTGCAGAATGCTTGGTGAGATAAATCTCATTTCACAAAATTACTCAGATCGAAAGAACATTTTTGAGTCAAAGCTACTTGCTCATCTTATCAAAATCTTATTTTCACTCAATTTCTAAGGGCTAATATTTTTCGCGGTATTACAAACGTCACTTTAATCTGAAGTGTTCAAGACAACCGGATCGAAAATACCCAATGATGTTTAAAAAGCGCAAATGGTTGTCGTTGAATTTGAATCGCTACAGCTTAGTTAAATTTAGTTAGACCGTTGAAAATAGAGAAACAATGGATTATTTTTTAAACGTGCACATCTCTTTGACATGTTTCTTGACTTTATTCGTTGCTATATTATTCGTAAGTTGAGTACAAAATTCTTCTGACATGAGCGTAGGTCTGTCTACCTAACTTATATTTTATCGAAATCTTGTCGAAATTATTGGTGAAATTAAAATATTCAAACTTTGCTTCTTCTTGTCAAAAAAAAAAAAACGGAGATACTTTCTTTGAGATTTAGAATATATAATGTTCATAATAGAGGTAGTCCGCACGTTGTAGTGGTTAGAGTGCTCACTGCGTAAGCTGTAGGTCCCTGGTTTGAATTTCGTTGGTGACAACGATATTTGTTTTGAGTGATTCTTGGAACGGACTTTAAGCCCTTTCAGTTATGATACGTACTGGGTTGAAATCATAACGTGTCGCAGCTAACTGGTTGGATCAACGCCCAAGGCGTGGTACTGACCATATTACCTTCTCGAATCCCAATTGGTTCAATCACGATAATGAGATACTCCAACTGTCATGTGCTCATAAAAGATAGGTACGTGAGGTGTTTTAGTAAAAGTGGTATCTGTTTCTAAAGAAATATTAGGGTTCACAACAGCAGCTTTTGTCAACGGACGTCCCTTATAGTAAGTGGTCAATTGAAATCCAAAAATTTTCGATACAATTTCTGAGTAGTGCAATGTTTTGAAAATTGGGTGTTGCTGTAAAGATTAGTTTGGTTGTCATTAAATCCGCTGATCTCTAAAGTAAGACTTTTGAACGATAATTTCGAATTACTTTGAGGTAAACAATAAATGGACCCGACAACATTTGAAAACCACTGAATTAAGTCTGAGCTGTTTCTGGACCATGTGTTAATTTTAAAATCTTAGGAAATTGAGACACATACCGGAGCCTGAACACGTTGTCCTCTATGATCATAGCAGACGCTTAGTTGAGGATAATCACAATTACTATTTTGAGAGTTGAAAATCAATCCAGGTGGACACGTAAATAAATGAGCTACATTATCAACACATTTAAAGAATGATGTACAGCTGTCGGGACCATTGCCAAAGAATTTATTTTGCTGAAGCTCATAACAAATCTGTAAATAAATAATACAAAAACAATGAATTAACCTTATTACGCCAGGATGATATTTTGGCTCCAAGTTCTACTTACAGTATTGTCCATGCCTCCATTACGAGCGTCTAAATCTCGCTTCAAACGCCCAATGATATGTTCTTTATTAATATATTCACATTTGACATTTTCTGGCCAATCGCACACTCCCAAGTCTGCATTGTACAACATACCATCCTCACAGGATTTTTCTATCATTTCACCGTTAGCACACACGAAGAAAGATTTGCAGCCGTTATCACCGCTAACATAGCGAAGTCCAGTTATTTTGCCTACACAGGTCTGTTAAATAGCGGGAAGAGGGAATTACACATACTATTTTGTTCCATATCGAAATATAATTTAAAACCGGTTTTACTCACAATATTCAAAATAGGGGCTGGAGAATCATCAATACATTTAGTAAATTCTGGATAATCACATTGTTGTAGAAGAGCATTAAAGATTAAGCCTTCAGGACACTTGTACATATGAGCGACGTCGTTCGCACATTTGAAGAATGTTCGACATTCATCGGCAGCATTGGCGTAGAAATCTTTTGGAGAAAGATTTGAGCAGCTCTGAAAGATTGTGCAGTAGTTGTATTAAATTATTCAATATTATTGCTTCGTCAAATTACTTACTGGTAGCGCAGTTATTGCTCGACTTTGACTGGTGGCTGCATTACATTTTCCATCAGTATCTTGAAGACACTTTGAGGTTGTTTCGTCAAAATATAGTCCTGGAGCACATTGACTAAGTGACACGGATTGCTCATTGATACAGAGACGGAATTGGTTGCATTGCTTATCTGCTACAAGGACACCATGTTTCTTATAGCAAGGATTGGCCTTAATCAATTCATCACTCACAGAATCATCCGATTCTATAGAGCAAGTACCGTCATTAGTTCGGCAGTATTTGTGTACGGGATCAAAGAATTCGCCTTCGTTGCACTGTTGAGGAATAGCGTATCCTTGTGTGCACATAAAAAATTTCGTGCAGTCCTTTGGAGTAGGCAAATAAGCGCCTTCGATCCTTCCGTCACAGATACGGCTAGGTGCTTCCTGCTTGTTGATACAATTACCAGTATTTCGAGTACATTGAAGAGTTTGTGCATCGAAGTACTCTCCTTCTAAACACTTTTCCTGTGATGAAACCTTTCCATACGCGCAAACAAAGAACTTAGAGCAATCATCTTTATCAGCTACCATTACTCCATGTTTTCTGTTGCACAGATTAGGAGACAGTGAAGTCTTTAGTGCGGTTCTTCTTGATTTAGCACAAGCTCCACTATCAGGCTTACAATAAAGTTTCTCAATATCAAAAGAGTAACCTTGAGGACACCGTGAAGGCATCGCCAAACCATTTGAGCAGACATAATATGCTGAGCAATCTTCAGGATTGGCAAACATAGCTCCTTGGTTGAGGCCTGCACAACTGAATGCTACTTCAGTTTCACTATTTCTACCACGTGTTGCAGTTGGATTATTTTGGCATATTCCATTGATATTCTTCTCACAGAGGCTTGTAGCAGGGTTAAAGTATTCATCAAGCTTGCATTGATGTGGAATGGTCTCACCATTGGCACATATATAGAAGCGTCTGCAATCAACAGGATCACGAATCATCACTCCATGCCGACCAAAACAGATTGGTGATGCCATATCAGTTTTACATTGTCCTCGGTCAGCTGTGCATACTCGGCTTTCGGGGTTGAAGTATTGTCCGATCGGACAAGTTTGCTTGACAGGAATGGAGAAATAGCAAATGTGGTAGCTTGCACAGTCATTTGCATCGGCCACATAGGTTCCATAGCAGTCAGGAGCACAAATCTAAATAATTAAAATAAAATTTGTTATATCAAATTTTGGAAAACAAAGATTTTCTCTAAGCAAAACTTACCGGTCCTCCAGACATTGGAGCTTTCGTTGTCAATCGGGTATCAATTTTACAAGTACCTTTAATGCATTGTCCTTTTTCAGCATCAAAATATTCACCATTATTACATGAGCCTGGCACAACACGTCCATTTACACAAACAAAGTATCCTTGACAGTCAGCAAAATTTTGAACAAACGTTCCATTTGGATAGTTTCCACAAAGCTGTTTGAAAAATATTGTTGCATTTCAGAGCTTAATAAAAACATTCATAATGATTTTCCTTACCGGATCTTTTGGCGCTAAAGTTGGAAGAGGACATTCTCCTTGAACATCAGGTACACAATTATTGGCATTTTCATCGAAATAATATCCATATTGACAGTATAGTACTCTTACTTCACAATCACAACAAAGTTGATACCGAGCACAATCAGTAGGGTCCTTAGCCATTCCTCCGTTGGGTATACCATTACAGTCCTGTGGAAAAAAAGGAGTAGAATAAAATTAGTTTTCAGTAGTTGGCGAGGTTATTTTGGTAAACATGTTGGGGTGTTGGGTAGGATGTATTTTGGCATTCTAAAGAATTTACAAGAGCAACGGACGTTCAAAAACAGAGCGTCCAAAGCATGCTTTTATTCGCCAGGTCTTTTTTTGAAGCATTAGACTGGGTCTTACACATGCGTATTTTCTGTTTACTATCAATATTTTTGATAGGTTGGATTGGTTGGTGGAATTTCTAAAGAACATTTTCATGTTTGTATGTAGTATTATAAAAGGTATGATACATTCTTAAAGCAAGAATTTATGTAGTAGTATTACATCAATGCTGCGACCAGAACGGGATCATAATGCGGCAAACACTAGAAGACTATGATATGGCTATACCGTGTAGCTTTAGTTGACTAGTACACCTCCCCTGTCAACCTGAGAACCTAGCCTGGGACCGTTTGACACAGGTCCCGTTTTGTTAGGCCCTGAGGCGCCTTCAAGCTGAGGGATCCCTCTTCTAGCGGGAGAAGAGGAAGTGCTAGACAAGTGATCTCCAAGCCGCAATGCCCCGGCTGCAGGTTTGCTCATTTGGGTTATAAAGTTTTGAATCAAATATCGATATCTTAGTGATTAGATTATGTTATTGGTTTCTTTTTTTTAGGGCCTTGTCCGTCTGATTGTCTATCCATTTTTTTAATGGGGATCTCCCTTTGCAGTGAAGAGATTCTTTAATATTATTAAAAGAATCTGAGTGATGTATTCAATGAATGGTCTTCATCATAAAATTTAGAATTCGACACAAAAAAAGCATTTTGTGCATCCGACGGTCTAGAGAGAGGCAAAATGTACGCAAAAGTCGTTCCCCTCTCACGGTTGGACACATTAGAGCCAAAAAAATCTGAAGAAACTCATGGAGGTAAGTCTTTATCAAGGGCTCGTATATAAATTTTTGATTTTATGTATGTTCAACGGGTTCATAATTTCATGTAATCAAGTTACTGCTTTATGTACACAGAAAAGATGTTTGCACACTAAAATGGTATTAAAAGGCACTTCTAGCAGGAGCACTCTCATACCTACTCGACATGTCTTCTTTCGAAAAAATGCATTTCGAGTTTGCCTTATTTGGCTTAAAATTTGCAAATTACAGTCTGGTAACGCGCTTTTTGTTTAAGCAAATGTTTTTAAAATTAAGTAGTGAAAATAATATCTAGAAGTTAGTTTCATATTATGTACGCCACCCCTCTACCAAAAAAAAAAGGTGGAGGCATGGTGGCTTTTTTATGCTCAGTGTGTGGGAATCTCAGCTGCACAAAGTTACACTATAAGTTACAGAAGTTTTTGTCATATTATGTGCCGTTTTGAATATGGGAGTGTTTCTACCACTGTCTAATGGAGGCTTAACTTTTTCATGATTTCTGCATTGTTAGTCTACTTAAAACGAGTTCTTTTTTATTAGGAGTACTATACATTATTTAAGATGCATAATATCATTTTGTAAAAACAGGACAAAGTTCAATGCTTGAACCCTTGTCATGCCTTATATCTTGAAAGCCTGCAATAGTCATGTATCTCAATATTGAAAAATGAGGCAGAATTTTCGAAAAAAGTACCAATAATACAAAGTAATCTAATAATACTTACACATGGTGTGGGATCTGTAGGCTTGCATGTTCCGGGTGTACAAGTTCCAATATCAGAATCAAAGCTGTATCCTGGTGCGCATTGTATACTGATGTATCTACCATCGCAGCATATCAAATACCTTTCACAATCTTCAGGATCCAGAACTGGTATACCATTTTCAGTGCAATTACTCTGTAAGTGAAAAATATTACGACATATTCGCAATTAAATCCGAAGCATAATATATATTGTTGAAACCTTAAATTTGTACTTACTATTACTGGAGGAGTACATTCACCAAAATCTTTTTCACAAACACTTGTCATTTCGTTAAAATACATTCCATCTGGGCATGAGAAATTTATCAATCGGCCGTCACAGCAGATAAAATATTTAGTACAATCATCTTTATTTGGTGCGAATCCTCCATTTGGTATATTATCACATGGTTGCTGAAATTTAAATTTGTAAAAATGTTAAGAAGATCTCGGTAAATATGTTTTGACAGATTTGTATTAATGGGTTGTACAGGAGGGTCCTGTTAAACCTGTATTGATTTTAAAACTGAACTGCTGAGTAATTACCAAATATTCATGAATTCCGATATCAACTCATCTAGTTGACATTAATATGGCGATTTATTATTTCAAAAATATAAACTTGATCCAAGTTTGCGAATTAAACCAAATCAAAACTCTAGTCTCTGATCTAAAAAAAATGACGTGATTTTCGGTTATAACACTTGATAGAAAGTTCAAGCAATACCAATCCCTGCTGTATAGCGCCTTACCAACAACGTCGTTGCATATTTATGATCCTTACAATAGTATCGCCTCCACAGTGGTCATCACAAGTTGCTCTTAATGAGATAGATCTCTCCATTTTCGCCACTCGTTGACTGAGAGCAGATAAACTTATTGCAACTTTGTCAGCTGTTTCCCTGATTTTATCAAGCAGATTCATCTTCAAGTTGATCAAAATGTGATATTCATTGTCCCTGTTCAAGGGATTCCTTCCTTCTCCAGGATAAATACTGCGTTTATTTTCCGGCACAAGGCTGAATCCGAGGGCGGACATCAACTGCTTTACTCGGCGTACTAGCATACCTAGTCTAAATTCCGCTTGATTAATTGGGCGTCAAGCGAAATTCACCTCAACACATTCGCATAACACATCAAGCATTACTCATTCGGAAGCTTCATTTTTATCTTATAAGGTCCTCGATAGATCTATCCATCCTATGCTGGCCTTGCTTCATATTCTAGTGCAGGCTTTAGCTCTTCAGACAGTATCTCAGAATGCGCATCATAAATTTCAGGAATTGGAATGGGTTTTCCAATTTTACCAGAATATCCGTCTATTTGGCAGAATTCAAGGCGTTTCTTACATCAAGCAATACTGGCAACACGGCATGCCTGGTGAATTAGCTGCACGGCACGGCTCTACTCTTTAAGCTGTGCTTACCGCATCTAAGGTTGAATAAATGGTAGAGTATTTTGCTTTGAAACTATACTGCTATGGAAAGAAGTTCCTACTAAAACGAGTCGTGTCAGTAAGTCTTCCTTGGAGTTTCTCGAGCAGTTTCCTGGTGACGTCTAGAATCATAGTATGCCAATGACGACATACGTTCCTCCTTTCTCTTCCCAACTAGCAAGAGCCTTTCTGCGCATCAAGCTTAATGCTTGTTTTTGGAAGCTTTTGAGCTTCCAGAAACAAGCATTAAACTTGATGCGCAGAAAGTTAACTCAAATTTGATAAGGCACCAAATTTACGTATTACAGGCTTCTGCTCTCCATTTGAATACGCGTCGCCTACTGGAAGCACTTCAGCGTAGTTTTTTAATGTGACTTTCCAGCAATCCAAAATTAGAAGCCTAGCTCTATGTACGATAAGAGGCACCATTCATCTTCATATGGTAAGAGTAAAAGCAGAGTTAGACTAGCCTGCATTTTCTTTCGTATCCACAGAAACTGGGGTTATCTTACCGTTTCATCCAGCGTCCCTCATTTTAAACAATGTGACCTAGTTCTAGATACCCGCAAAATATATGAAAATCTATTCTTTAAAGCCACAGCCACATTCTTGGAATGAATTGAAGGTACAACCTCTATCAAGTCTTGAGACATATAACTACAACATTGTCTTTGAAATTGGTACCAAAAGATTGTCCTTTACAAAAATGGTTGCAGCATAGTCAACCAGTGTACAGAAAATACAAGAAATTCAATGAATTCGATGAGCAGTGGATGGGTGTATGATTATCAGAGTTTCTCAATCAAATCGCCCAGAAAGTTATTTTTGTGCTTTAAGACTACTTTCAAGTGCTCCAAAAACTATTTTTAAGAATTTAAAAGTATATTTGAAAGTACTCCCAACAGCTCCAGCTCTTTGGCAAAGTTAAAGGTTACCCAAACCACCAGAAAAAGTAAATTTTCCAATTTTTTTTTTCTTATGGCAAAGATGTGAAGATATGATATGAGACTTGTAGTTGCAGAAATCTTCTAGATTACCCACTAAATACTGTCTCTGTCAACCTGAAAACCTATTCTGGAACCGTTTAGCTGCATATAATTTTAAATTATTAGGTTTCATTTTTTATTCCTTAAAACGCAAATTACCCTTTTCCAGCGAAGAAAGGAGGAAGGAAAAGAGACTACTAGTGAAGGACCTCTCCACAGTTGAGGCCTCTAGACACTGAAAAATGCCAGAACAATGTGCAGCTTATTTTTATATTTATCAATTCATCTTAGTAGCTTTCTAAAGAAAGCATGAAGTCAGGAGACCTTAACCTACTAATATAATGGAAGCAGAATGAAAATATTCATACCCATTTAAGAGCTGCGGTAGGTAAAAGCTCAATGATTGGCGAAAATTTTAAGTGAATAACATGAAGAACAGATGGATCGCACAAATCATAGCTCATTTAAAGAAAGACTAACCTCTACTTGACTCTACTTTTGAGCGCATATGATTGTTATTGGTTTTCCCTTCATCCAAATATTATGTTAGGTTCCCTGGCTGTCGATTTTGTGCAGAAGAGAGGTATGATACATGCCTCATACAATTTGCATTTACAAGAGATAGGAAAGACAGCATGATGATCTAGCTTGGCAAGCTCTCTTGAGATAGTTGAATCGGAGAGAGGTTGAGATTGTCGGACAGTTGGATTTATGTAGTAAATTACGTTTGGATAACCCTAACAATTGAACAAGGTATATTTGAATACCTGGTGGCTTTGTGAATGGACAAGTCTTTTTTCTAATAAATCCTTTCACTCACTTCGCTCTCTTGGAAAAAAAACTCTGGAGAAAAATATTTCTTCTGCCATTGAAAACTAAGTCTGATCCATAATAACGCACTAAATGGTTTCAGGCTGGATTATCAGGTTAACAGAGAGGTGTTGAGTAGGTAGTGCAGACATGCATGACTTGAAGTCTTCTACTCAGAGACTTAATAGCTTCCATCTTTCGATTACAAAAAAATGGCTTATTTAACCAAACCAAACTTTAAGGAGTTTTTTGGAAACAATGCGATACATGTAAAGATTATTTACAGCATCTATAGAGAATTTTCGGGAATCCTTATACTTAAAAGCCTCTAGTGAATCGTTTGATGGGCATCTGAGAATGTTCATTGAGTGTCTGCTATAACTTGTTAATTTTTCGGCAGTTTTTAAAGAATCAATCGAAAAATTGACAGAAATTTCTAAAGAGATACTTTTTGGTATCTATCAAATAGTTCTTCTTTGCCTGTAGTATATCGGCCTATCTTTCAATTATTGAATCCATATTTAAGTTTGTTAATATTTTTTAACCATCAAGCACTGAATTTGTTCAGAATTGGCATATTTCAGGAAAGACAACAGACCAAGTGTTTACAGTCAAGCAGGTACTTCAGAAAAGCTAGGAGACTTGAAGCAAGCATACAACGGTATTGACGGTAACGTACTGTACCAAATAATGCTTTGCTTTTGTATCTCAGCCAAATTAGTCCGTCTTACCAAAATGAAAATGACAATAACGTCGACATACTCCCATGTTTTCACATATAACCAACTCACCGATGCCTTTGACATAAATATCGGACTAAAGCAGTGAGATGTGCAGGCCCCATTGCTATTCGATTCGCCTGTAGAATATGTCATAAGAAAGCTGTCTGTCAAAACAAGAGGTGCGTTCTTATATAAGTCTAGTGCAGTAGTAGTCGATGCGGATGGCATCAACATTTTGTCACGGTCGTTAATAATTGCTAAAGACATTTTCCTGAAACTCGACAGCAAAGCAGAACTAGTAAGGCTACAAAACTCATGATGCAGTCGTGGGAAAATACCTCAAATACACAAAATACCACACTTGGCGTATTCAGTTTCGTAAATGTGGGTGAGCCTTTGTATTTAAGTGCTAAACTTATGGGAACCGGTAATGAAAACTACGAAATACGCCGAAGAATACTGCTCACAAATAAAATACTTTATTCGGTTTTGACGATCTTGAAAACATACACAGGAAAACAAAGAAGTATAAAAATCTGTTATAAGACCTATGATATGCTATGGATTTGAAATATGGACCCTAACCCAAGCATCCGCTAACTTGTTGAACTCCTTCAAGCTTCTGGTCTTGAAGCGAATAATCGGAGCGAAGCTAGATGGGGACCAATGGCGATACAACCATGAGCTGTATGAAATTTTTGTGACGAGCCGGAAGTCTCAACAATGTAAGACTGTGAATTTGCAATGGGCTGTCCACGTAAATTGTATGAATGAACAACGGATACCTTAAAAAGATACTTGTTGGGAGAACTTAAGGGCGAAGAACTGTGGAAAAACCGAGGACACGCTGGTTTGACTCAGTCAACGAACATCGTTCATTGCGACTCGAATTTCGGAATTGGAGGATGCGGTCCATAAACCGATAGCGGCTGTGAGGCAACGTAGAAGAAGAACAGTCTCTGGCAAAAACCGATCGCAACAATTATAGTAGCTGTAAAATATTTTGGTTAGCCTGTAAGTTATTGAGGAAATTATTGATGTCGATCTTCAGAGGAAACTCATAAAATCATCTGATCCGGAGTCATGAAGTTTTCGCAGAAATTTGATTTGGTCTTGTTCTTTTATACTGAGTCAAAAAACTATTTTGATAAACGTCGGTCAGATATCTTGATTTTTCCACGGAACAAGTGCACTAAAAGTACGTCATTTTCAGCAGTCAAATTTGTTGTATAATTTGACATTAACACCTATCTCATTAAACTAAGACTCAAATGGCTGATTTCTAGTAGCTTCAAAAGTTAAACCTCTTAATTAATGAAAGAATTTCGACCCAACAGTTATACTAATTTGAGGTTGTCTTAGGTATTTTTAACCATAATTTGGTCGATTTTTGCCCCCAGCGAAAGATCCTCAGTAAAAAAAGAAACACAAAAAGTTTTTTCAATCAGCAATGTCCTTTAACTTTATGTAAACAACTTAGCGGAAAACACTCTGGCTCTTTTCTATTTCAAGTCTGTGAATTTTAAAAGGCGGAGAAGTTTTTGTATTAAGAACAAAAAAAATACATCTTTCTCCCCCAAAATCCCTTTCCAACTGGTTTTCTGGATCTTTCTCTTTTTTTCATCGCTGTAGCACTATATCGACTATCAAGGGCCTACCTTGTAAACAGAATCTTCAGTTGCCTTCATCTACCAATCGCACTCTTCACTTTTCTTAACCGGGTAGTAATGAGCTACTT
The DNA here is from genome assembly GCA_963969285.1 of Odontomyia ornata. Classification (NCBI taxonomy): domain Eukaryota; kingdom Metazoa; phylum Arthropoda; class Insecta; order Diptera; family Stratiomyidae; genus Odontomyia; species Odontomyia ornata. Next base: position 79,171,849 of record OZ017741.1, read on the forward strand.
CTATCAACAAAGTCAGACAAGCATTTTCTATGTTTTCCAAAAGGTTCCTGGCTTTCAATTTTTAAGATATTCTAATACAGAATTGCCTGGCTATGCTTAGAATACTAGACTTCTAGTTGTGAATCTCACTCAAGTTTTCTGAGTTTCAAACTTTTGAGTCTTCTTTTGGAAATTTTCCAAGAGGCAGTGAATCTCATGCGGTGTTGGTTTCCTTCCTTGTTATTTTACTATAAATCTTTGTAATTTCTAGTGGCGTTGTCTTCTATAAATTGTATTTGTCTAGCATGTCATCTTGTATCTTAAGTTAACTTTATGCATAATAATAAATAATGTTATAACTAAGTTTCAAATAAGCTTTGCAGAAAAACCTCCATATTTTATCTCGAAAATTTATAATTATTGTCCAAAGCATTATTTTCAAATATCAATATTATTTTTCATAGCAGTAACTATTCCAAACAAGTTGGGTAAACAGACCTACGATCATGTCAGAAGTGTTTTGTATTCAATTTACAAATGCAATCACCAGATCGAATCAAATCAAGAAACATGTCAAAGACGATTTTATTAGAGAAAATATGAAATACGAAGATCCTACTATTATTAAGAAAGTTAAACGAATTTCGACTTCTCAGGTTTTTGGTATTGTTATACTCATTAATATCTCCCTTGATAATTATGTAGATGTCCATCCGCGACGGAGGAAACACATTTTTCATGTTTTTCCCCCCTGTGCCCCCACAAATTTTTCGAGTATTTCTCCTCCCTGTGCGCCCCTCGAATGATTTTTTGACAAACTAAGACCTGTTTTGAAAAGTTCTCATCAAGACCTTTCATTTGATACCCATATCGGCTACCTTCAATGAATTTTTTTTTCGGGGGATCACTCTCCTATATGTGGAGACCCCCCTTAAATACCTTATAAAATTTTTTTGTAGTTGAACTTTGAAGAGATCACCACCTAACACCTACACACAAAATTTGATGTTTCTAGCTTGAGTAGTTTCCGAGAAAAACTGCTGTGACACACGGACGGACGGACGGACAGACTGGTCGCGAAACTAGCAGGGTTTTGTAAAATTATTTTACAAAACCCTAAAAATCAGAAAAATAAGGTCATCATACTCATAACAATTTTGTTTGATATTTCTTTTTGAGGTAAATGTATCATCATCTGTTGTGAGAATATTGTTAATGGTATTGCATGTTCTACTTAACACCGCTATAATTTTGTTTGATCAGCTAGAGACACCTTGCTGCAGCTTTGACGGCGCGCTATTTACTCAGTCTTTTTTTGAAGGTTTGTCTGATACTTCTGCGATTTTGCCAAATGTAAATAAGGTTCTTTCTAACATTTCAAATAGAATATAAAATAATTTTGTATGTGTAAAAAAATTTTTGCCAATGATGTCACTGCAAATACATAGCAACATCTTTTTAGGGGTATGTTGTGCATGTAGTGCCAGTGTTTGCCAAGTATTTAAAATGACTTAACCAACCAACTGGGAAAACATTATTTGTTGTAGAACCTTTCGTTCTCTTGCATTGTCAATTTTAAAACCCCCACTCTTATCTCTTTTTCCTTACATTTCAATCAAAGAAGGTTCAGCAATATTATTTGTCATCTTTTGGACACTACACACTTAAAAACATTCTTCATATTCAATTTGGGTCTGACAGTCTTCTTGGACAATGACCTAAAGACTTTTAAATTCATTTTTGGACAGGATTAATGTATTTGAATTTAACTGGTTTTAAATTGATTATATTATAGTTTTGGATAAGATTATGTGTGTCGGATCATCTTGACACATGCGATTTTAAACTACATTTAGCCAATGTGGTATATTTTGCCTATTCTTTTTTGATAGCCGCTTTATTAGGCTGTGTAAAGCTTTTCTTTTGTTTGCACAACATTTTAAACTCGGCCAACAATAAAAACTAGTCACAAGCCTCCAAAGATAGTCGTGTCGATTTGGCAAAATCCTACAACCATGTTTGTCGAAGTTTTACTGTTTGCTCACAGTATATTTTTTACATCTTTATTTTTGAATGTGTTAAACTTTTATACTGCTGTTGAGTATCTTCCATGTATCTATAGCATGATGTCCTTGTGAGAATTATAGTATATGTAGAAACCATCATCCAACCTTTTTCGCTAGTGTTTTTTCAAATAACACTGCAACTGAAATAAAGCTGCTTCAAACGAATAATTCAAAATATTCACGTTATTTTTTTCTTCAGTTTTTCACAAACAATTTTTATAACTCATATGGGCAGAAGGTTTATCTATAATTATTTACTGCGGGGAGCCTATTGAAGTTGGTGTGTTTTGTAATAAGAGACGTCCCCAAGACTTATTTCTTCTAAGTGTATATTTTTATTTTTCATCGCACTAATCGTGTTTTTATAGAAATGTTAGTGGACCTTCTTGGTAAAGTTTCTACGCACATTTTTTTAAATCTTACTTTGGGTTGGATCAAAGACATTTGCCATAGTTTACCTTAAATTAGTTAAGTCCGAAATTTGAAGAATCTCTTAGCTTGGCATCTATCCCTGCTTTTAAGTTTCTCATCATCCGTTGTAATTGATAAGAAATATGAAAAATAGTTGTCTTTGCTACAGAAAGTAAACTAATTAATCTGGGCCCATTCGTTAGCTACAAGGGTGAACAGTTAATTGCGGCCGAAATATCCTAACTTTAAATCTTTATTAAGTTTTGATTAGATTACATTTGGTCAATATGACGCCCTAACCCAAACGATGACTACCTAACTCCATAGAAATAACAGAAGTCCCTTAATCATCCTAACCTACTACCTGATCTGGAACACCTAATTTATTGCAAACGGGTTTGTGACGTTTGTGGAAGCGGAAGGTATCTTGATACGACAGTCTCAACGATTTTCTTCGAATATCTTCCATTGTCCTGTTGATGATACTTTAAAATCTCCCTTTCCTACGACTGCTCAGTAAGCAGTGGTAGATATATATTCCCAAATCTTTCGCGTCTCAGTATTCCCTGGAATTTAGTATAATAACCTAGCCTTAGAATCTAACAACGAATAGCTGAAATGATATTTGCTTAAAAAATGTGAATAATACCATAAAAGCTAAAGGAATACAAGCCTAACTCTACCAACAAAAGGTTTGCATCCCTCCAATTCTTGCAAACACATTCAAAGAATCAAGTCAACTGTAGGTGTTGGTCCTTAAAAACCAACATCCCAGAGAACGAGTAGTTTGAAAAGTTTATTGTCGTTGACCGTTCTGATAAGTGATGAGTTGACCCTGAAGAAGATGAATTGCATTTGAGGTATCTAAGAGATTGTTGACATAAACGTTAACAATAGATTTGGAGCTTAAGGAGCTTCTAGACCGTATCGGGTACTTTGGATGTAGTCTTTTGAAAACCGAGGAGATGTAAGCAAGTCCAATTGGCAAGCCATCAAAACGAGAAATGAAAGGTACCTCCAAGGTAGTCGCTAGTAGCGCAATCGTGGGGAACATGTTTAAGGGGAGATAAGATGATGCACTAAATAGAATTTCTACATTAAGCGAGTCTTTCCAAACACGTACTACCCAGGCAGTCTGAAAAGTAGCATAAATCCTCCTCGTCTTTACAAAAATTGGTGATAATCAAGAAGAAAAGGCAAAGGGAATGTCTGATATGATGCATAGAACAGAAGCTGTAAACGGGGTGAATCATAATGGCAGACCGTGCTAGTGAGGCCTACGAATCGTAATTTTTACGCAAATCTTATGCGCAAAATTAGAGGGATCGTAAAGCTGGAATACTTTGAGACTGTAATCAAAGCAGTACAACCAGCTCGGTCCTGTGACCTTCTTGTGGAACTCGGAGCACAAACCACAAATAAGGAAGTATTTTGCGGGATGGTCCAAAAGCTTCCTGCAGTAAAGGCTTCTGTAACCTCATTCAACCTCAAGGCAGCTCTCGGCATCCAGGACTTGACTCAAACGAGGTATATGAGCCGATCTAACGATAGTTTCCCGGTTTAGCAGGATAAAGATAAGACGGGCCGTAGCCATAGTTGACTTCACTAATAAAGAGGCCAAAAACTAAACATATGCAAACTAGGAATATGCAGAGTGATCTACAAGATTCAGCAAATGGCAGTGACAGAGCCTCAGTGTACACATACACATTCTTCTGCTTTTGCATGGAGTATGGCGAAGATGGACGCCAAGAGCTTCGCTAATGTACTCGAGATAGGGGCAGTGCTGTTGGGGCCTGCTTATAGCCTGAAGCATGCTAAGCTCAACTATGTAAATCACTTGGTATGTTTGCTTGGAAATAAGAAGTAAGATTCAAAAAATTTGACTTTAACGGCAACATCGGTAACATTATTTCGATCTTTTTTAAGTTTTTTTTAAATCCAAAAGCCATCGGGCTTTGATCTATTTTACTTTCAATTGCATTTCAACTCACTTGAGTCATCTTTAGTGTCTGCACTTCTGTGAAGATAACTCCAGCTAGTTTAAATGCGTCTGATAACAAATTAGAGCAAAGTCTGATGACTTTCCGAGAAAATAGGGAATTCGCCCGTAGATATAAACAAACCAAAATATATTCAAGTTCTCTAAAAATCTCTCAATTATTGAATACACCAGTCATTGAAATTTTTGAAAAGTAAAACGTTTGGTGAATTTAAAGAACAATAAATTGGAAGTAAAACTTTAGCATGGGTTCTAGTTTTAAATGTACATACATAGCTTAGGTTAGAGTGTATCAAAAGGAATTTAACTTTGTTAAATGAAACTTTTAAGGATATTGAACAAAAGAGTCAAACAATTATGCTTAACATAAAAGAATGTTTGTTATTTAAACCACTTGTAGCTGATTCTGAATCTGGGATTACTACTTCATCAGATATGTTTGTGTTATTTACACCCTGAACGCGAGACATCTAACCACGCAAGACTTTTAAACTACCCACTAGATACTCCCTCAGTGATTCTGAGAACATGGCTAAGATCTGTTTAACATATAACTTCGGTATCGATCTTAGTTGGCTATGCTTCATAGTACCATTTAGTTATACTGGTTTTTTTCTCATTTATTTATCAGCTGTATCAAATAATTGAGTATGAACATCTCACGAATATCAATAATCAAGCAATTGATTTGATCAGCTACAGTATCATCACTTTGTACGGGAAAATGAACCAATATTTCGACAGTTTTCCCAGGTTAAGTACTCGTATGAGAAAGGAGAAGCAATATGATACAGTATTAAAAACGAGGAGCAACTAAGGCTCTGATATTTTTTGCTCTACTATATTAGTTTTGGTTTTTGCAGTATTTCTCTTAAGAAGATTTGGAATCACCATGACACATATTCAAATAAAACCTTAAATTTGAAGTAACACTAATGCCTCAATCTGTTTATTTTTAGTTGTAAATTAAGTTTGGATTCTCAATTGATTTGGCAAAAAGATTTCATTTAATTTAAAATTCATTTAGAGGCATTGTGATATCTTAATGGACAGGCATAATTTTTTTGTTTAGTGAACAATTAAATTTTCCAAAAAATACTTATTTGTTCTGTTTGATTGCATATTGAAATTATCACAGTATAAATGAAAGAAATAATAATATTTTAAGCTTTGATTCATTTTTTTTGCTATACTATTTTTATGCATTTTCTCCTAGTTCTTTCTACAAAATATGGTATTACCAACAGCTCTATCTAGATTTAATGAGATAAATCCTAAAATATTACCTCAACTTCTACATTTTCACTTGGGAATTTTTCGTTTACTTCCAAATTTAATGTCTTACAGAAGAATTAATCAAAGTGACATACCTTATTTAAAAGATCCCCGTTGGCAGCACCAGCCGGAAAGGTAAATCCCTCGTATGTAGCGTAATGTTTCGAAAAATAAATTGGCTTATCTACTACTGGACTTCTTATTGCAATTTTTGTAGCACAACATGGATATTTATTAACAGAAAGGATCTGCCGCCGTTCGAATTTGGAGACCCTTCATAGAGGCGCAAATATTTTGCTAATTAAATTGAGTTGCACACGTATGGATCACATATTGAAAATCGGCGGGTAATAAATTGTTATAAACATATTTATACTCGTTTCGCCCTTCTCACATTTGCTGTTTATACATTTGACAGTGGTTGTCAAACAAAGGTGATAACTTTTTGGCTTAAATAGCTCAAATAATTAATTTTAAATTTTAAATGATGTGTTATAATTTTGTTGATGAAAGTCTTCAATAGCGTAGAAGACGTTGGTGGGATCGATGTCGTTGGTTGTTTCGTTAAATATTTCAATACCAGAGTGGAATTGTGCTTAACAGATGAGAACACCTATTTTCTGCATAATTCTTCACTAGCTGGATAATATTTTACTCACCCTTTCAAATGGCAAACAACAATGTATCGTTATCAATTTAAGTAAACAATGTATTTGACATACTGACATAAAAAGTTGGTTCGAGTTCAACTTTTCATGTTGCGTATGTCATCCTTATGTCAAATGTACTCAATGCCTTATAAAATATTCGGGTTTAACTTTTTTGACATTTGCTTTATGTCTGCTTATGTTCATTGTAGCTCAGCCTTTAAAAGCTATATCTGTTTTCGAAGATTTGAAATTTGAACTTTCATTGCTGTTGTGATGTAGACACAAGAAGGACGTGTTAGTAGACCAATGAGTAGTTAATTTGATGGATTAATAAGGAGTTGTGTCAGTAGCCAAGAAACCTTAACTGGAACACATAGGCTTTCTTAGTATTTCAGTAAAAAAAAGAAAGTTATATGTAGCTGAGATTTGAAAATTCCATAAGATTACACTAAACTTGTTCCAATATCACCAAAATTTGATTTGAGTGATACTTACAGGTGGTCGAGGAGTTGTTGTTGTTGTTGTAGGTGTTGTTGTAGGTGTTGTTGTAGGTGTTGTTGTTGGTGTTGTTGTTGTGGGTGCTGGTGTTGTTCTACATTGTCCATTATCATCTTTCATGCAAACTTTGACTTCTGCATTGAAATAGTAATCGTTAGGACATTGTACTTTGATGAACGTTCCATTGCAGCAAACTAAGTATCCAGTGCAGGTGGAACTATCAGGAACAACTTCTCTATCAGGAACATCACCACAGCTTAGCTGTCAAAAAAATTCAAAATTTCCATAATAGAAAATCATGCTATATCTAGCCATACCGGTGGTGGATTAATAGTAGGTGGAACACATTGCCCTGTATTTACAAGGCATTTCAGATCAGTTTTGTCGAAATAGAAACCTTCTTCACAGGTTTCCTCTAACCACTCGCCATCCTTACAAAGTCTAAATGCTAAGCAATTATCTTTGTTGGGTTGAACTGTTCCATTGGGAAAGGCTTCTCCGGGGGAATCTCCTTCACACGAGATCTAGAAAAAGTGACGACGAAAAGAAAAGAATATAAATTGCAGGTGTCCAAATATCCAACAGTCTTAATCAGTACTTCAAGCTGATTCTAAGCGTGAAACTGGATAGCAAACAGCTTCAAGTATGCCGTTGCATTTAAAAAATGAGTTAGGGACAGGGGCAATGTTTTTTAGCGATCGATTATAATAATTAGATTTTTTAATAGTAAGCCATCTCTTGATTTGAGAAAATTGCACACTTTTTACTTACAGGAGCTGGTGTTGTCGTTGTTGTAGTTGTTGTGGTTGTAGTAGTTGTAGTCGTAGTTGTTGATGTTGTTGTTGTCGGTGCACATTGCCCTGAATCTTTCACACAGATCCTGCTGTCTGCGTCATAATAGTAGCCTTTCGGGCATAATATTTTAATAAATGTTCCATTACAGCAAAGTAAAAATGCGCTACAATCATCATCATCAGCGATCACTTCACCATCCAGAGTATCCCCACAATTTTCCTGTAATTAATTTTGTTTATTTAGATATTAATTTATAGTTGGCATTGACAGTGATAATTTTACCGGCTTAGGAGTTACGACGCCAACATAACATTCTCCATTATTTATTTCACATTTGAGTGACGATGGATTGAAATAATATCCCTCTGGACAAGATTCGTCATTCCACTGACCATTTATGCATATTTGGAAATCGGTACATATATCATCGAGGTTGGGTCGAACTGTTCCATTTTGGAAGCCTCCTTCACACTATTGAAAAATAACGATATCAAAACAAATTAATTAAACTTTGAAACTAGCAATTTGGCACAAACATTGATCAGTTGTTTCAATTCTTATGTTGTAGCCAAAAGTTAGGCGCGCACAAATTTTTTAAATTTTCAATTAAAATTAAACCTGTTGCCCATACGCATAGGACTTCTTTTAACAGGTAAATTTACTTGTATATATTATCTGTCAACCAGAAGAAAATTTTTGATCAATAATGATCAACGGTCTTTCTTTGATACGGCGGCGTATAACAATGATGTGATTTCTTACATCAATTTAAAATTAAGAACATTTAAAAGCTATAAACGTCAGGCTCAAAAAAAATTATTCAGAATGAGCATAACAACTTCTCATAAGAAAGGGAACTATCTTAGACATTAACTTTTGAATAGCGGTAGTATTTCTTTAAAATATAGAATGTCTTCGGAGAGTCTGGTGGGACTTATGCAAAGTGAGATGATACTGCCTTGGCAAACTGGAATACTTTATGGCACACACCACACATAAGCTCTTTTCCAAATTCCCAAAAATGGCTTTGAACTAGCGTTGAAAATTAGTTGTGTCAGTTTTTCTTAGAAATATATCTGCAAACCAAAAATATTTAGTTTGGAAAAAATCAATTGAATTTAGTATAAAACCATTTCAATTCAAAAGTAGCGTTTGATTATCGATATCATGAAATTTTTTGGGCATTATGTGAAATTCATACCCTAAAAAAACCCTTAACCACTTCACTTTGTCCAACACTTTCAATTATTTATTTTTTCTAAGCTAACTTTCAAATTATTTTTACTTGTTTCAGAATTATTTCCAGGCTTTTGAATGGTGTTTTAAAACGTTTAACTGTGCTCCTCTTAATTTATTTGGATGTAATAAATTTTTGTAAATATTTCCCTGATGGACCCAATGGTTTTTTCCCGAGTATATCTTCGCTTGAACTTGCTGGCACATGCGTTTTAAAAAAAATATATATTTATAATGTAGAATATATTTTCCTTATGGGTTTTTTTTATATTTTGCACAAGTTTCCCAAGCGCTCTCCCTTGTTTGCCTATAATAAAAAACATCGCATGTGTTGCCATTTTTTTGTGGTAGAGAAGTGAAAGCTATTTATGCACTGAGTTTCGGACTCTCAGGTGCACGAAACCCACTAAAGACCTCCCCTATCAATCTGTGTACCTAGGCTATAGCTATTTGACTCATTACTTTGCGCTAAGTCTCTTCTAGCAGAAAGAAAAGGAGGTTGAGGGATTGCTAGATAAGTGACCCTTCCGTTCTGATGCTATTCAAATAAGACTTTTAAGCTACCTCATGTGCTACACTGTTCCATTTAATAACCGATCTATGTATCTTTCGGGTTAAAGTATCTCGTGCTACCTGTTTCATTTTTTATACACAAAAAATGTGGCATCTAAATTCAGGGGACCGTACCTTATGGAGCTAGTGTAGGTAAGACTGAAAACATCGATGTTCGCCAAAGAGCTGGTTCAGGTAGAGGTCAGTTTCACTAAGCTTACAATTGATTCGTAGCCTGGATCAAATTTGCAGTCTCGTTTCTCCTCACGTTATTCACCCAGAAGTATTGACAACCTTTGAATGAGCATTGCCTCTCCTCGCAAGTAAATGTCTTTCTATTGCACTCATTTCAAAAGAGGTTATTTTTTCTACTAAAGAAGGATATGGGTATTCAACCAGCAATGATCAGCACTGCCAACTCAAAGGATGTCCAATAAATGGATGCAATCTTCAGTGCTTCTTATCTCTGTATCTGTGCCAGGTATTTTCCGTACAGTTTCCTTCTGAGACCATTGCTCCATATTTCCGATCCATGAAATAGTAGAGAGTATACGGCGCTCATCAAAAGTTGCCTTCTTGATGGGTTGGGTCCCTTTGCGGTGGCCATAAGTTAGTTCGGTCAAAGAAGCCTAATCGGTCATAGTCCTGATTGGCTTGGAGTCTTTCAGCAACCTCAGATATTGGTTTACTGGTATCGCTTTGAGCAGCACTCCCCCCATACTGGCGGTCCTGAAACTAGGAGATTTCTTTTTTTGCCAGGATGACCACTTTGGCAGTTTCTATCCCGTGCTTTAATCGGCGCATTAGCATACTATGTTAAAGTGACAAGTTCTTAAATGTACATCCAGCTGATAGTGCACAACATTCTCCACATGTAATTAATCATCTTTCAATCGTTGAAAGTGTTCTTGAACTCCGCTATTTTTAATTCCATTTTGTCGTAGTCGTAAGTGCTTTTGAAGCTATCTGAAACAGCGTCTGTGACATTTTCCTTTGGATTGCGAGACATATTTAGATCTGATTCTTTCTATAATCTTATTATTCAAATTTCGTATAGTGAAATAAGTTCTGTGAAGTTTTCGTTGCTTTCATTTTCAATCAACAATTTATACCACATAACACATCGAAAACATTGGATCCACCTTCTTCAATATTAACAAGGAGTAAATATTCAATATTAACAAAGGGTAAATCATTACTTGTCACCTCCCCATGCGTTACCAATTCCGTCTCCAATAGGTGCCTTCAAGCTCTTTTGGTCCTTCATCAATAAGTCGAGGAGCGATTCCTAGAAATGTTTCCTTTTCTACCTATTTGCCAGTACCATCTACAGGCAATGCATTGGTTTTTCCGTCTGACTCATCTGTTCATTCTATTTTGGAATACGTGGCCCCACCAAAACAAATTTTTATATCTCGGGTGGCATGTTCAACTACAAAAGAGGACCTGCTTTGATACTTGGGTTTGAAATTTGGTTCCTCTGTCAAAGTCTTCAGATGCCGTAAGCTCACCAAGGACAGTTTAGACGATAGAGTTATTCATTCGTTTAAATTAAGTGTGCCTGGGAATTGCGAATTATCAGAAATCCTGACTATTAGCTTCCTGGAGTATTTCTGAAGCAGTTTGTTCCGGTTAAAAATAGACATTTGCAACGGCTACTAGTAGGACTAGCAAAACTTCAACATCTACATATACTTATCAATTCTTTAAACATCTTTTCTTTATACAATCAAAATGCTCGGGGGTTAAGCTTTAAGCTGAATTATCTATCTTTGTCTTATGCTCTATTCAATGATGATATCACCTGTTTGACTGAAATTGGTTGTCGGAAAGTTTTCATAACGGCAAGATTTTTCCTAAACACACGGTAGTTTGGCATGACCGTGGTAGACTCTTGTCCAATGCGAGTAATGGTGGCGGTGTTCTCATTGCCTTTCGTAGGACTTTTTCTGGCTCTCCTCTTTCTAATTTTCTTTGTTCTTCCCCGGTAAACTGTATAACCGTTAAGATAAATGTTTCTCCGATCTATTCTTTTCTTGTCTCCTGGGCATAAATTCCCTGTAATTCTCCTGTATCTTTGTATAAAACATTTTTCTCGGAAGTTTCTGATGGATATTTTACACACTTTCTGAATTGTCTTTTTCTTGTATATGCTGATTTCAAGCTTTTTTCTGGGCAGATAATCTAATCCTTGCTCTTCTCATTGTTTTTCTTCGATTTCTTCCTTTATATCAATTTGTGTTCTTATTCAGATCAATGTAGCACCCAACGCTAATGGCCGTATCTTGGATTTAATTTTATGTTATATCAAACGAACCTCTATGCGCCTTTCCCATGTTTTCTTTTCTTATATTTCTTCGGATTCTCATCATCCGCCTCTACATTTTGATGTGTCTCTTGTTGCTGTTTGCCTTGTTCGGAAAGAAAGAAAAAATCGCTATAACTTTTACAAGGCTGACTACAATCAAATGTTTGAAGCCATTCTTTCCATGGATTGGTCAGCATTCTTTGATGGTTTGGATTCTGATACAGCATGTTGCAACTTCTATGACTTCCTCAACTCAACTAAATCTGTCTCAAAACGCATTACTACATTGAGGAGCTCAAATTGCTCTTCTTTTTATGGTTGTGATTGGTAGGTGAATGCCATTTACGTATTCACCTCCCATGTCTCTCCTTGGTTAGATCTTAACGTGCTTAGTGTTTTGAAGGAGAAAGACCAAACTCGTCGTGTTTTGTTGCGTGATGGGACGACTGAATCTCGTAAGATGTTTTGTCAGCTTAGAGTTTTGACTAAAAAAACAAGTCAAGTCAGCAATGTATTCTTACTACAGAAACATTGAGTCTTCTTTAAATTCGAATCATCCCAAGCTTTTTTGAAAATTTATTCGTTCCTTCACAAATTCTACCAGAACTCCATCCGCTTTCCACCTAAATGGCATTTCAGCCTCTTTGGCCAAGGGGATCTTGTAAGCTCTTTCGCGCTCACTTTGTGTCCATTTTTGATCCTGTGGCTACATTTAATCATTTTCCATATTTTCCTCCATCCACACACTTTTCTGGTTTTATGTACTGCAGATGATGTTTGAGTATATTGTAGCACTTGATGGGTCTGTTAATCCAGGTCCTGATGATATCCCAAATCACTTTGTTAAGTCTTTGTCTACATCGATTGGTATCCCTATATCCCACCTATTTAATATTAGCTTATCATCTTTCCATTTAAAAAAGGTGCTAGTTCGTCCATTATTAATTATAGTCTAATATCATTGCTATCCTGTTTCTCAAAACTATTAGAACGTATTGTTTTTGTCAATGTTTTTTCTGCAGTTTAGGATCTCTTGGTTCCTGAATAACATGGCTTCATCAAAGACCGATCCACTTTGACTAATATATTGGAGTTTACCACTGTGGCAGCAAAGCCTTCGAGAACAGCTTACAAGTAGAAACCTTATATTTGGGTTTCTCTAAGGCTTTGACTCGTCGAACTACAATATTTTGCTTATGTGTTTCTGGGCATTTACTTAGTTGGTTTTCCTCACATCTTTCCAATCGTGTTTGCAAAGTCTCTTTTAGCATTGCTGTTTGTACCCCTTACATCCCGTCTCGTAGAGTTCTTCAAAGTTCCATTCTTGGCCCCCCTCTTATTTGTCCTGTATATCAACGACTTCCCTTCCATAATTTTGTCTCCTTGCCTCCTGTGTGCCGATAATGTTAAAATATTTAAGGTTGTTTTGGTATTTCTCTAACCAGCTTCTATTTAAAATTTCAGAATGCATGCATATGCCTTTTTTTCTAATCCCAGTTCTCTAAGATATCAGTTCTCTTTTAGCAATACTCAAATAATCACAGCGTATCATTTCAAAGACTTAGGAATAATTTTTGACTCTAAGCTGAAATTTGATACTCACCTACCTGATACCGTCTCTCGAGCTTCAAGAGTTTCTGGTTTTATTCTCCAATACTTTCCGAGCCTTCGTTTAATCGTTAATCCGTTTAGTATTAGAAAATTGCTCTCCTGTCTGATCTCCTCATCTGCTTTACCTTAAGTCCTCCTCAGAAGCAGTTCAATTAGAATTATCTCTTTGAAATTTGATATTCCTTATTTTCTTTATGATTTTCGTTTGTCTTTCCTTGGTATCTCCGCCTTAGAATGCCACCATATTTATCTGGATGAAGGTTTCCTTTATAGACTTTGTCATGTCGCCTACCTGGTCAAGTTCCGAAGAGGCATCCTGTTCGTCCATCTTGATTAACAAATCTTTTTGGTATTCCCTACGCACACAGTGAAGTTTATTTCCATTCACCTATGCTAATGATATTCATCTTGGTAATTTTCATACTTCTTACTTTGTTTTCAAAACTTTACTAAGCAGGCTATGGTCTTTTAGGTACTCTGCCTAAATGGGTGTTACATGAGTGATCTTGTAAGCGGCTGGCTTCAGTGATTTTGATATCTTTTTGAAAGGTTTTAATGGCCGACTTGAATGCTGCTACTTTGGTATATGCCTTGGAAATCTCGCGGGAGCTTGTGAGATAACTTCCACTATTTAGCGATTTTAGGTGTTAGCCAATACATTAGGGGCTTGCCGCGTCGGGTTCTCTGATTCAGTATAGAATCCCTCAGCAGACATGATGATACTCATAGTTGAGTGCATCACATCTGCAGCTGGTAGTCTTCTGCTCCACCGCATAGTCCAGACAGTTATTGTTTTTTCTTTTTAATTTAGTGATTAACAGCATGCAAAACCCCATAAAGTGCAGATTTTCCTTCTTTTAAAGACAAAGGATGTTAGCCTGATGAATCTGACGTCCATTGACAACACATGTCCAAGCTTTCCTACTTTTGCAATTTATGCATCTAGAGTTTATTCAGGATTTGGGCACCTCATTCTTTTACAAACAGCTCCTAAAAATCCTAATCAGCTAAAGTATCACTAGATCACGTTGTATCTGGCATGAAAGGTAATGTTCTGTTTAGTTCAAGGGATTTGAATGGAGCAAAGCTTTCAATATCCAATGAGACTAGTTCTTCTGAAGAAATTTGCATATTTTCATACAAAAAGATACTCTCTACATCTTATTGAGAGTTAATCATCATGCAACTCTGATTATATGCCAATAATGCATATGCACTAGAACTTCTGGAGATTTTGTCCAGACGCTCCGGAGATTCGGTCTAGACGTTTTTAACTTTTCAGAAAAGAGGGACTGGAATGTTGTTTAGAAAAACTTGACTCTTTGGAGTTCTCTATTGATTAAATGTGATCCTTCTAAGCTTATTTCTAAGATAGTTTTACAGATTGTACAGCCTTACGTAGTCTTTATAAGGTTGCCAAATCTTATTCCTGTGATTTA